>JAODLD010000069.1:27792223-27835030 GCA_026781065.1 Mormyrops boulengeri | reverse complement strand
TCCTTTTGCCCAAGCTGTGAAGGCCCGCCTAAGGGCCACAGGGAGTCCTTTTGCCCAAGCTGTGAAGGCCCGCCTAAGGGCCACAGGGAGCCCTTTTGCCCAAGCTGTGAAGGCCTGCTGAGAACCATCCCCCCCCTGACAATCCCCTGTTATCTACTGCTCTTTTGCCTTGTAAGAATAATATCAGGGCAGCTGCCTATCATCAAAGATTGAAACATTTTCAAACAAGGTGACCGTTTCAACACATTTGGAATCGGACAGGGAACAAGGCGTGATTGGTATTAAGTATTTTTCTATCCACCTATCATAAACACCAGCCCATGTGAACAGTCCCACCAAAGAATGAAGGTTTTTTTTCCCCTGGTACTGATAGAGATGACACCGTGTTCCAGTCTCACTGTAGTAGGGTGCCAGCCTGCGTTTCTGATCCTGGGCCTTCTTGTATTATGTTGGTGGCACTTGAAGGCTCTGATAGATGCAGGACAGTTAATTAGCGCCAATTAGCCAATGTTAATGCCACTGACTCTGGACTGCGTGTCAGCAGAATAACATTCAGGCTAATGTTATCCTCATCATAATCGCTAAAATCACGGTGTGAATTCCGTAGCGACTCCCTGTCTACCGCCCTGTGCTTTTAGATTGGTCAACAGAGGCTTCCGTTTGCGGATAAAAGACGTGCTTCATCTAAGCAATTTATACATACTCAGTATATTTACGGTTAACCAGAGATGTAAATTCATTTTTGGCAAAAGCGCCGAGTGTCCAAAAGAAATGAACAAGCCACTTTGAATGATTCCAGAAGTCCGCTCAGATTTCTGTTTATGCTTGCGAACATAGGGTATGTTAGCGTATTAGACGCACAGCTCCCTTACCATACCAGTGCTGACCTGCCAGAGTGGTCACAGGCGATCATGGGGGTGACCTTGGGTGAAGCTTATCACACCTGTCCAGCCAAAGGGATGTTCTCTGCTATACCAAATGACAGCGATTAGGATTCTGCAAGCTTGCCCTTGTTCATTGTGTCGGACACATCAGCCCACTTGACTGAACAACGTGGAACGGCAGAGAACTGTCAGCAATTTCTCTAGCCACTTGATTGGTTTTGTAATTAATGAGTGGTCTAGACGATGCTCCACTTGAATAGTGTCTGGGGGTTTGTTGGCAAGCCTCCACATTTTGAAAGACCAGACCGTGCGTTTCTCTCAGGAGGGATGAAGCATGTAGCTTTGTCAGCATTGTTAGTCTTTTTCCCGTTACAGGAGGTAGTAAAGGAGGCTATAGCAGAAGAACGACAAGCAGGGGAGAGGAGACTTGAGGACATCGTGTTGAAGGTTCGAAATAACCTTACTGAATTTATGAAGGAGCAGAAAAATGTAAGTATATGGTTTGCGTGGTGTAAATGATCTTGACCCTGGTCAGGATAAGTGGGTGGAAGGTGGCTGGATGGACAAGTGGGTGGAAGAATGGATGATGTAAACACTGAAACATGTGAAGGTCTCTGTTCCTTGACAGTGAAAGGCTGGCATTTCGCCTTCAGTTTCTTTGAAGGCCTGGGTTTTCGCTCCTCCTCATTCTTTTTATATGGCTGGATGCTGCAGTGTACTGAAGTATTCAGCGTAGCGGAATTTTTTAATGGTTCTCCATTCCACATACATCAGATGATCGGTAGTTTTATGTTTTGTAACCAAAGAATCGGTAGCTAAGGAGAATGTAATCAAGGCTGCCTAATGCGGTACGCTCTAGGCCAAGTTCTCAAATTTGTGTTCGGAGTTTTTGCAATCTCGGCACCATTTCGACCAGGCCCAATAGGAGGACCAGGTCACCTGATCGACCCTCGGTGTCTTCCCGCACTTTTCAGCCGAAAGTGGGTTCCGTGCAGTTTCTCTTCATGTCTGACCAGATCCGGCGCACCAAACACACTTAGGTTTCTGTCATTTTGGTAAATGGCCCTCTGCCACCGGTGGCTTGCGGAAGTGGGTGGGCGGAGCCTCTGTATTGTACCCAGGTGTCAGCCCACTGCATGAGTTCTGGTAGCTGACTTTGCTTTGCAGGCAAACCAACAGAACGACCGGCAAAACATCACAGACCCCATTCTAGACGAGAGGCAGGTCATTGAAAACAGCTGTCTGCCCCTAGGGGTGGTTTTTGTTCTAGTATATTCACACACCTCTCTATTTATCTTGGCGTGCCACTTCTGTTGATCCATAACTCCAGGGAAAAAAGCTGACTGGTTGTTTCTCCTACATTTGCAGATTTATCATCTCATAATTTTCTTATCTGATGAGGAGTGTCCTTCATTACAGTGTTGGTGATTTTTGTCTCAATTTTTAATCTCATATACCAGTGAGTTTAGCCGTTTTGGATGTTAATTGCAAGCGGCAGTCTCAATAAGACTTCAGGCACTAAGTGTGGTACCTTAATAGTAAGAGCTCACATGCCTTTTTAAGCTTTATTTTTGTTTCACTGTACATTACTCTGTTTAAGGAAAAAAATCTCAGAATCGTGGGTGGTACATAACCATAACTGGTTTATTTTTAGAGTCTTACTTTATTAGCCTTGTAAGTATAATTAGTCATTGGATGTACTAATACTGTACCACGATGGGATTTAAAGACTAACTGGAATTTTTATATGGTTAACAGCAATGTTTGTAGCAGGACTCCAGGTTTCACTGAACCTGCATGTGAAGTTGGCGCCTCCTGCTTGTGCAATGGCGCTGTGGTGGCAAAGTAAGAGGGATCTTTTCGATTGAATAAAAATACCAAACTGGAAGTGATGGCCATGTGTTGGTGCTGCAATAGGTGGTGGTTAAATGTTGGTTTATTATAAATGTTTTTTTTATGTGGCTAACCACTGGATTCTGTGGAATCTATATATATAAACGGCACCCAAACATCACATTATTAATTGACCTTTCGGGGAAAATTACTCCTCCAACGTTAAAATAATGAAAACCGCATCGATTGGGTCACTAGCCTAGCACTGAAGTATGTTTGCTGAACCCTGATGTCACTGGGGCTGAATTCAGCCTGGACGTGATTAACTTGCTTTAATCCCTCTGCTCTTACAGGGAAAGAGCCCTTTACATGAAGCCTTAGTAATAAGTAGATTCATAGGTTAGTTCTCCATGTTCTGAGTTTTACAGCGTCCCTCTGAGGACAGGAAGTCCACGCTGGCCTCGCGCGCACATTCGCTGCCCCTTTGTACTGACAGTGCCATAAATAACAAAGTACTTTTCCTTGTGTTATCTTTATTAGGCGTTGTTTGAAGCTTTGAACGTTCTGGTCTAAATTAATTAAACCCAATGTGCCTTTGGGCCAACCGGTGTGATGCTTTGAAGCAACTTTTTACACATAAATAGTTCTGTACATGAGAGAAATTGACGCTTATTAAAATACACAGAAACACATGTTTAAGGGCTTGCTATGCATGTCTAATAGAAAACATGATGGAGGGGAGTGATACTGTACTCAGCAGAGGAGTTTAAACAATGGATCCATTTTAACATGCCAGTTTTACCCTTTGTTAACTTGCACATTGTTAAAACAACGGTACAGCTCAGGCACCGACAGGGCCCACTTATTATTCTTGATAAATCTCATTTAACTTAGACTGGGATCCTGGTAACTATAACCAGTTGGTCTCATGGTGGCAATATGGAATCTGGTCGGTTTAACCGCCTCTATTGGTTCCAGCGAGTGCTCCCCGGGGACATTTCAGGTGTTCATGAGTTGCTGGCGTTACGGTGTAACAGCGTTAACGACTTCTGTACTGTGGAAACTATAGAACAAAAATATCTGGAACCTATAAAGAGCGTAAAACTCAACGCTTTCGTGTTAATCCATGCTGTTCTCCAGGTGTTATTCTTCTGAGCGGGTGAAGAATGCCCTTGTGTTCAGTAGAAAAGTCTGTAGCAGTTCTTAACAAGCACCAACGCCTGAGCCAGCAAAGGATTGCCTTATGATGGAGGGATGGGGAACGAAGTGCCATCTCTTTCACCAGAAGCTGAAAGGTTCCTTTCTTAGTGCCATGGAAGTGGCGGAGGTGTGTGTTTCTGTTAGATAAAGAGGACGGGAATTCTTATAATGTTGAGTCAGGCTCTTCAAAGGAGTACCCACCCACTCAGTACTGTAAATAAATACCGTAAATAAATACTATTTGGGTGGCACATTATTGAGTCAGATCTAAAGAATTCAGACTTCAAGAGTTCCCCGTGCTAATATGTTTTCCACAAAGCCGTCCTTATTCTAGGAAAGCCGCACAAGGTACAGTGCATTGGCATTTAGCAATAAAGTAGCACAATACAGCAGTGTTACCGTTAACATTACATTTAAACTGTGATATTCCTAAGTGAAGATGAGCGAATACATAGAGATCAGCTTGATAATTGGGCATTAGCCGCCATTTGTGTAAAAGATCTACAGTAGATTCATGCCACTTTGTGTGAAATTTTTAAATTTTTTAATAAAATTTTTTGAAGAGAACACATGGAAATATTTTTCTATTCACTCCATGGTAGAAATTTAAAACACGAAGTAAGGTGTAAAAAAAATTGTTCATCTTCTTTGTCTGGTTTTGAAAATATAAAGACATGAAAGTGCAAATAAATTGTCTTTATGGTTTACAGGGTCACAAAGAATCCTGTTATGCCAGCCTATATCTGTGTATCCGCAGACTATGCCTTACTTAAGGTGATCCTTAAAAGTTAGAAGTTTCTCAGAAAGGGTTCAAAGCAGGTCAAGGGATTAGAGGTACTCATGTTATCAGGCATGGGGCAGCCAGCAGAACTGCTCTTATTTTGGGCTGGAGTGGAGGGAACATAAGGGATAGAGCCTCAGGTATTCATGTCGCCAAGGTGACATGTAATCAGCCCTCACCCGAGTCTCAAAGATCAGTTCTTGGACCATTGGAGAACTTTCAAAAGCTTGTCATGTTGGAGAGCTGAGGGAGACAAGCCAAGCTGTGACAATGAATGACACGCAGCGGAAAAGCCTGCAGAGATAAATACCGTGTTACTATGGTATCATCATGTTCACCACTGATGGTCAAGTGGTTAGCAGTTCAGTGTAGTGGTACGTGAAGCAAACACATAAGACTATTCACAGGCCAAATAAGAAGCTCAAATGTCCTACGGATTGTAATGTGCTAATAATTTATTGCGGATTACATAATAATTTTAGAGAAACAATTAAGTGTGTTCTCCGCTGGATTGTAATTGGTTTCCTAACTGTTAATGATGTGTGTTATTTCCCCCCACAAATGTTTTAAAAATATTATGTTTGATCAGTTGAAATGCAGGTGATTTTAGTTATTGAACTATTGTTCTTGCACATACCATGTTTGAAAGCTGTTACTCATTTGAGGAACCGTTGGCATTGAATGTCATCCTGTTTCTTGCACTAGTGAATCACATGGTCTGGACCATATCAGTTATGTATATTGCCCCTTCCCATCACAGCACCCCTATAAATACCCTGGAGTTGACGGTTTAAACGGCACCCTGTGCTGATCCATTTAATTTCTCTGTTGTATGTTTCTCATGCGATTTAGCAAACATCCAAGCGGAACAGTTGTCATCTTGTCCTTTATTTTGCTTCAGCATAGGAATGCTGAAGTAAAGTCAGGATGAGGCTTCTCCACGTCCGTGAGTGTTGATGTTCCAAAGTTACCAAACAACTATGGAATTGTTTTTAATGAGCTGAGCTCTCTGACCTCTGAAATTAGTCACAGCCAGTGGGGCTCATTGAACGCACTCGCACAGTGTGGGATCAGTGCTGTTGCTTTTCCTGTTAACCCTACAGCTAATCTTTGGCTAAGACCTGTACCATTTGCCCTCTGCATATATTACCTGCTTCTCTCATTGAATTTGGAGATCGATGGCTCTTGACCACATCGGGCCTTAGAGGCCGTTTCTCTTCCAGTCATTGTTCTTGATAACCTTTAATTGTACTGTCTTTTGTTTGTGTGAATCTTTTGTCTGTGTGAAGCAGCTCTCTGTCACTGTACATAGGTCAGTCTTTGGCCCCACGCTGGTCCTTTCTTAGGTCAATCAACAGAAGTGGCATATAGAGTGTTTACAGTTTTCTTGTTGTGGCTGTCTATCATTCCAAGTATCTCATAGCAACAAATATTAAACCAAAGACAGGCAAATGTTTAGGCAAGTTCATAGAATATATGATTTGTGTGATGATCTCTTTTTAATTTGGCTGTTTTTTTAGATGTGTTAGTTGTGAAGCACCGTTGTTGGCTTGCAATTGTTACCTCATACAGTAAGCGTTTTATTAAACGCTTACTGTATTAAACGCTTACGTTTTATTAAAACGCTTGGGGCAGGGGCCCCAAACCCTTTTGCAAAACCTTGTGTGACTTTGATCTTTAATTGGCCCATTTGAAGACTGCTCCTTTGCAGTTAAATGTTCATCCACATTTTAATTATTGTGTTTTTCCAAGTTTGACCTGGCAAAAAAAGAAAATCATTTTCGCAAACTGTTTCCAAAGGTAATATGATTATCTTGAGAAGGAAGAAATTTGATGAAGATGTTTAAATGGCTTTGTGAATTGACAAAGAGTATTTCTTGGTGAATCCAAATAAAATATCTGTCAGCATGAGATCCCTTCAATTAGTTTATTTCCAAATGCATAAGTGACCTTCTTTGAGTACAGATAGAAGAGTTTGTGTTGAACTGAATATGTAGCTGAAATCAGCCAGGAAAAAATGCTTTAATTAGTATAAAATGAGCACAACCCAAGTATTCAAATAATATAAAAATCAGGGATCAGCTAAAGTATATTTGAAATGCTCAGCTGTAGACCATCTTAATTTACAGACAAACTTTAAAAAGGCAGTAGGAGGACTGTCAGCTCTGACGTCCGTTACCGTCTGGAAATGGCCTCCCTGTTTGGTGAGATCATTCTGGCTCTGCAGCCCTGTGTCACCTTCCATGCTCCTCTGTGATACTTTTGTAAAGTAAATATAAATACTGAAAATCTTTATATGAACTTGGACTGGCGGTACTGAATATATTCACTCAAATTGCCTTGAGTCTTTCTTGTATTCATATTTAAATCGTGTAAAACAAAACAAAATCAATGGCAATGTAAACAGATATAAACTATTAGTTAAATTAATAATAATAATAATAATAATTTAATTGTTGCCATAAAACCAGTATAAATATGCAGAAATAAAACAGATAAAAAAAAATCAATTTCATATTCTTTTGTCATGATTTTAGCCCTCTTTTTTACCTTTTCTATAATTGCTAGGTTTGGAGGTCTAGTCAGCTTTTCACATCTAGATATTTATTACTGAAGAAGGGTACCTCCTATGGTGAGTCAGGGGCTCTGCGCTAGTTGGTATCACTCACTCTTTTATGACTGCTGTCGTCGTGAACAAATGATACGGGGAGGATAACTAATTTAGGTTAAGATTGCACAATATGGCTGTCTGGTCCTTTTACCAAAGCGATTACACTGGGCAGGAGTATGTGACTCAGTCACACTGATGCATGTCTCCACAAAGATGTTGATTGGAAGGTTGCAGTATCATTACTCAATGCACAATAACTGAATGAGATAATTAATAATGAGCATTTATGATTTTTTTTATACCTCAATGGGTATAATTTTGAATATTTAATATCTGAATTGAGGGGGCAGACTCATTTCGCCAATGTTAAATAGCTGTCTCTGCTAAATATGTGTAGGTTAATGCTTCTGAAAATTTTTCCACTAATACATTATATATATATATATATTGTATTCGGTCTTTATTGCATATGTGTATGTGATTAGAATAACAGTGGTACTCAGTAAATTATATCGACGTGTGAGTCTGGCTTTTGTCGTGTTCAAGACTTTTGAGAGCCTGGCTTATTTTGTCAGAAGTCGCACAGCTTGTAACATTCTGAAAAGTCATATTCATGGATGATTGTTTCGCTATAATTTAAGCTGCCATGAAGATATGCCTGTGATATCATAACGTCAGCGCCCGATTTTACTGGGACAGTAAATTATCAGCTGCAGTCATCGCATGGCTTTTTCAATCACTGAGCCATGAAAGCAGTTCTTACATAAATGTCAGTCATTTTAATTTCCTTTAAAATATTCTCCGCTCTAACGAACACCAAAACGCAGCCAGGTCTGTGGAATTTTGAACCTCACCATGCGAAAAATCAATGACTTATGTTTTCTTGTGCTTAACAAGCTTAGCAACCTCTGTTTGACAACAGGTATCAAACAAGACGGCAGTTTATCCCAGAAGAAGGGTTCATCCTGACGAACAACCCCTTTTCCTTAACTGCTTTTCCAGTATAGGGTTGTGGTGAGACTGGAGTCTGTGCCAGGAAGCACAGGGCACAAGGCAACGGGCACCCATTATGGAATGTCAATCCGCTGGATGTAAATGTACTATTTCTTTAAAGGAAGCAGATCTGTCCAGCACATTTCAACTTCCCTGAACGTTTATTGCTCTTCATGTTTGTTATACCTTTGATTTGTGTCGCAGTTGGTTGAGGTAGCATTCAAGGATAGCTGGCAAAAAGCAGTCGGTAGGTTAGCAGTTTTCTCCTTTTGACACTTAATGAATGTGCCGTTGTAGCCCAGTCGCAAGAATGAAAAGAGCACTTTTCAAAGTAGCATGCAGCTACGGTGAGTGCTTTGGTGAGATCTTCCAGATGTTTCGGTGCATTAGCCAGGCCGCTCCTCTCATCCTGACTGTGTGACAGATTGTTGCAGCTCGCGAGATGTAAAAAGGCCCCTTTGCACTCACTGTGGGACTGACCACTAACACATGGGCCCCATTTAATTTAATGGCTGTTTCAGAGACAACAAGGCTTTAAACGTACACGATGTTTCGGAAGATGATCATTACGACTGTCAGCAAGGGTCCCAAACACACTCATTTCTTTATAACCAGGTGTCAACATTTACTTTAAAACGATGGTTGCTTTGGTTACACTTCAGGACTGCTATTTTATTCGTAATCAGTGTTGCGTGGCAATATCGCTAATCATATTAAAAATGTCCAAGTGGAGTGGCATGAAGGCATCATCCAGAAACATGTTAAGTGAACCGGTGTTTCAGAATTGCCCATCAGCTTCATAAATAAGGGCTTAAAACAGAGCATTTCCTGACCTCCCTGGTCAAAATCGACTGTATAGACAGTGGTAACACAATTCCATATGATGATTTTAGCTCCTGCCCATTCCCAGAATTCCCTCATCCCTACCAAGGGTTGTGCACTAAACATGCTACAGGGTTGCAGTAAGTATATAAAAAAGGAATGTCATTCTTGTGTTATGCTAACCAGCCGTACTCCATGGCGTTAAGCTAGAAGTAATGATCATGATTGTTTAGGTATGGAGTATTCCTATTGGACAATCACGACTTCTTGCTTAAATTAACCCAGCATACTGAGGAATCCTGCTTGATGGAACACCCCCTTCATATGTATTGCCTTTAATGTACATAGACAAGACTTTTATAGGCTAGATAAATATTGTGTTGCAAACAGGAAACCCCATGAAATCATATCATATTGGGCCCCTCAATCCAAACCAATCCAGTTGTTTTCCAAATTTTTAAGGGCTCGGTCCTGTTACTCGGGGCCCTTCGAATCGTCCTAACTCCCACACCCTTACGGCGCCCCTGGTTGAAAAAGCTGGTGCTAGAGAGGAATAATTTATTTAAGTAGAGTATCACTTATTTAAAAACTTAATTCTGCATTTATTCATCTCATGGAATCATATGTTCTTCAAGCAACAAAGATTTAGCAGCCGCATTACAAATAAATTAAAATCAGTTTAAAAATTTACGGACTAATGTAGCGTTGGTGTGGGGAAATTAAAGCCAAAAAACAACAAAGGTAAAGAACAAAAAAAAAACTTTTAGGATAGAAATAAATCCTCATAATTAGAGGTGGGAGAACATGGATGTTCTGGGGGCCAGGTGATGTCACTGGGCACAGCCCCACTCATCTGCAGTCAGGTGTTAATTACCAGTTATTTAAAGCAGTCTTTGTTGGCTGGAGAGAGACAGAGATAGGGTGAGTGTAGGTGTCTAACCCCGGTCTTCCGGCTCTCGCATTTACACTGTCCGTTGGTCCTTTTCTTCAAGCCAAAACAGCCGCCGTGGCTGCTTGTTCTGTTCTCTCCATCTATTAAATCCCAGCAGTTCCAATCAGGTCCGCCGTTGGCTATCCGGGCGGAAGCCTTTACCGGAGCATAGACAGATGGTCGGTTTCCAAAGCGTGCTGACATCATACGCATATCTTGTGATTTTGGAAGGTTTAGATGGACCTGTTTAATGCTAAGAGGGAATCTCTTGGGGCCACAACCTTAAAGCGAACGTGAGGAACCGAATGTGTAATAGCGCCCCCCCGCCGTAGGTGTGTCACCGAGGTACTCGGAGAGACCACCCCGCTCAGTGAGGGGGCGAGAGGGAGCTGGAAGGGAATAGGGAGCACCGTCTCCACGGTAACACAAGGGGAAGAACATCAAAGATGGGCCTGGCAAAGGAGGAGGCTGGAGAAGCCATTATAAGCCAAGACGAGGAAACTTGGAGCGCCGCAGTGGAGCCCTGGGAGGACAGGACATCCGACACCGCTCCCGTGTGAGGGTGCGCGGACGCTTGTTCTCAAGCATTTAATAGCAGAACCCGAGCAATGCAGCCCTGCGGAGAAGTGCAAGTTCAGCAATGCCATTTGGATCCCATGCTTTAATTACTGACTTAGGCTAAATTAGAGCCCTAATTTTATGCTGTCAAATGAGCATATAAATGCTGTTTTCATGCACAAAATGCTGCTAAAAATGAGCTATGACACCTAATGGTCAATAAGACATGATATAAACTTTAACTTGCACACTGGAGGTCTGGTTACTGTAACATAGGTGAGCAGGCCCTTCGTTTAAGCCCTTGCTGGAAGTCAGGTTAGAACAGGGGTGGCCAGTCTTATCCAGAAAGGGCCACTGTGTGTGCGGGTTTTCGCTGCAACTGCCTAATTAGATTACTAATTAGAGGACTGATTGGCTGAAGAATCCTCACACCTGGGTTTGAACAGCTGACCTAAAGGTTACCTCAAAAACCAGCACACACTGGCCCTTTGCAGATAACAATGGCCACCCTTGGGTTAGAAGCAACTAACTAAAATAACCAAATCTAGCTGAATGGGGCTGGGGGTGAGGCTCGGTGATGGCAGTGAAGAAGTTTAACAAATGATGTTCCTCCTGCACTGGCCACAGCAAACTCGGACCACCGTTCCACTGTGCCAGGTTAACCAGTTTCAACTGCCCCATACACCAATGAATTTTTTGACTCAACCACTCGCATACCATGCTTGCCTAATCAATACCTCATTGAGTTTTATTAACTAATTAAGTCAATTAATTGAGCTGGCGGTGAACTTTAATGAAATCATGGAATGGCTGGGGTGAGAAATTTGGGAACCGCAAGAATTTTCTTCTAACCATCCAGTAAGATGTCAGTAATGTTTTGGAGAACAGAACCAATTCTGGTTAGTTTTTATTACTCTAAATATGCGTATGTTCTAATGTTAAATTGTGTTTTTTATGAACAGATATGCACTTGCTACCTGGGTAATCTGCTTGAAACGTTTTCTTTGAATGGCTAAAACTTTTACACCGTACTGTATATAGGCAGTCCCTGAGTTAAGAATGTCCAGCTTACAGACAACTTGTACTTACCATACCATATTACCATAAAGTCCATTATATTAAAAATTTGGGTCAAATACAATGGTTCATAATAACAAACGCACACAAACATTGTGTGGCTTCAGCTGTTCATCGGCTTGTGGTACAGTACAGTACCATATGTAGTTACTTTTATTATTACTGTATAACTATTATTCTTATGTTCTGTATTAATTTTTTTCTGACCACTACAAATTAGACTTAAAGACAGACTTAGGGAACAGATCTTGTTCATTACCTGGGACTGCCTGTATAGTACAAAACTACAACTAATTCTGTGGTAGACACCGAAGCAATGAGGCGAACCAGACAAATTGTCAGTTAAGATGTTTTAAGACTCAGGGAAGACGGATTTCAGTCCCGACAGGGGCCGGGTATCCCATAGATAGGGACCGGCCACTGTGGCATCACTGGAAGTTTCAAGCGGGAAGCAGATTGACGGGAGGAGGAGGGGTGGATGGGTAACTGAATCTGCCAGAGCATCAGGTTTAGTTAAAAAACAAATCAAAAGGGTCTGTGTATTGTTGACAGTGCTATTAGCAAAGGAACAATGATGTGAAAAAACAGCCTTTGACCAGCACGCATCTCGGTTTTACGCTGGCATAGTTTAAATGAGGAAATCAGACAATATATATCTCATAACGGCACGTTCTCTCCCCAAGGCGGTTGATGGTTGTGGTTACACTTTATACATGCAGAAGCAGTCAGAATTATATGCACTAGTGGTCTTGAGCACAGTATGTCTGTGAAGGTTTTCAGTCACCCCGGTCATGGTATGATTTATAGTAATATGTCAAAAACAGCTGGACTCGCTGTTGGATCTTGAAAACGTTTCACCACTCATCCAAGAGCCTTCATCGTCTCATCTGAATGTGGGAAATTCCCTGGAATTTCAGCCTCCTTCGGTGATCCAACACCATGATGTCACTAGACTCTTTAGATCACATGACAATCATGTGAGGGTCGTGGGAGTCTGGAGGTGTGAATAAGTGTGAAACTTATGATACCATCTTTGACTTACTACCAGATATTCTTCAATGCAACTTTTCTGGGCCATTGCTCAGATTACTCAAATATGATTGTCCCCATCAACTCAGCAGTACCAAAAAAGTTAATCCTTTAGCGGTAACTTGAAGTAGAATTTAAATCCAAGTGACGTTTATCCCGAAAGCCCTCAGCGGTTATAGCTTAATCAGGACCGCGGAGTCCCAGCTGCCTCATTGTGCTACTTGACTACCTATTTGCAGAAGTAGTTTTGTTGCCATGGTTCTAACGTGTTTTAAATACACACTAAGGTGCTTTTCCAGCGGTCCCTGAAGAGAGCCGCAGCTGTGTCCTATGGGGGCAACACCGGCCTTTAACGAAAGCCAGACAGGCTGCAGGAAACCAGGAAGTTAACCCGCCACACCGCAGTGGGATGTACAGAAACTTGGGGTGTTGAATGCCAGAAAGACTTGGGTCACATGTGGCCAGAACATACCTCCCATTGCATGATGGAGCTGAGGATGCTTGTTACTGCGCAAAGATTTTAATTTATCTTGTTACTGCTGTGGAGAGGCAGTGAACTGCATGTGAGGAGGAAGAGGAGGGAGGCTGCAGATTATTGGAAAAATTACTGGACCAATAAAAGGATACACTGTCTAGATTTTTCTCAGCCAACAGGCAACTATATAAGTAGGTTACCTATTTTTGGATTTTCTGGCATGAGCTTTGAAGAATGTAAACCTGAAATGGTGAATTGATCATCACCCGACAGTGTGGATACTTTAAATTCCCTAAATTCATGCCAGTTCCCTTTGCTGCTTTGCACTCTGCTGACTGCCTGTAAAAACAGTCAAGATGTCTTCCTTTTTTCTGGCCTACAACACACCCAGAGAAAGTTTAAGGGCAGCTCTGGGTTCAGCGAGGCGGTATGTGCACAGAAAGGAACACATGGTCATCCGTGTCCCCACCCACGGTCCACAATCCACATTCCAGATGTCCTAGTAGCTGGTTCCGTTCCAGCGGGATGCCAGACGACGCCGAGGGTCTTTTGACGGCGGTGAGGCCTAGGACATGGTCACAGATAGCAAAGCTTGTCATAGGAGTGTGTCTCCTCCACTTCATCTGCGGCGAGTGTTTGGTGACACATCGCAGGTCTGAAGGAGCTGCCGCTTTCATCCATTCCCAGAAAGAACAGCCACTTTTAGCCTTTCCCCAGCTAATGTTTCCCTGTTCCACCATCCGTACTGTTTAAGTCATATCTACTGAACTTCCTGTTCCTAACTCCTTCAGCTAAATTTAGGTGTTTTTTTTTTATTGTCTTAAACATGAAGAGACCTGAAACTGAGATGCATGAAATTCCCATGGATGACGTGAGCAGCAGGTTAAGGGAAGACTGGAAGATTTTTAAGTTAATAAAAGACATGGTGCCCCCAGGCGGCCCCACCCTCCTCGTCCTTTGTGTGCCCGTCTTTTACGAGGTGGACCATCTGCAGAGCATTCCTTCCTCAGTTTGGTCTGGTGAAGCATCAGCCATGGACAATAAAAGGCCTGTTGGAAGGCACGCTCCGGCGCTCTCACAAAGCGTTTATCGAGCCACGTTTATTTTTCTTCTTCTGGGGAAGCCCGTAGCGGAGCTTGGTGCGTACCCGGGTGCCGTCTCGTGGCCCCTGGGAAAATGCAGCTATTTCTGACCACCGGGTCAGCAGCCCCCGGGGCACCTGTGCTCTAAATTTAAATGGGGGGGGGGGGGGCAAGAGGAGCTTGTGTGTGTTTACATCAAGGGATGGAGCAAGGTTAGGTTTTTCCACCCACATTCCTGAGGACAGCTGCTAAGCAGGAGGTGTTTTCCCCCCCGACACCCCCAGGCCCAGGGACGTGTGCCGGGCAGATGGGCCCACGTGTTTTCCTGTTTTGTTCTCTGGCCTTTTTGCTGCCACGTGTTCCCTGGGCTCACGGGGTTAGCCCCCAAAATGAGCGAAAGGCTCACAGATGGGTGGTGGGCCCCTGCGGCCAGCGAGTGACCCCTGCTCACCGGCTCGGGGAGCCCCCTCGCGTGTAATACCTCATCAGTCAGCCACCCATTGAAACCTCATTAATCAGGCGGCGGTTACACTCAGCCAGCAGAGCAGTGATCGTGGGCTTTGTGGACACCCTGAGGCTGCACTGAATGGCAGTTATTCATACTGGCTGATCCACACCAGCTTTATATAAAAATGTAAATAATAAAATTCAGGTGCAGGCTTCTATTTGTCATGTGGTGTGACTGTCGAAGTGGGTCAACTTTCTAACTTTTGTTATTATTATTTATTAAATGGTATTTGCATGCTTTTTTGTTTTTTTTTCTTCGATGGACCCTACTGACCTCACATTAGAGCTTGGCTTTACTTTTAACAGGTGTGAGTACTCAGCTGTTAGTTTTTTTCCACCTAGATTTAGTAGTGTAGGAAAAAACATTCTTATCGTGACATTAATTATTGAAACTGTGGCTCGAATTCTTAACATTATGAGGAATTGTTTTTATGAAGCCCTTTTTATGTTTTTTTTCCTGACTGCCCCCAGTGCCTCTACTCCAGTGTTTCCCAATCCAGTCCTCGGTGACCTACGGCCGGTTCACGTTATTGCTCCCTCCCAGCTCCCTAGGGAGCAAAAACATGGACCATCTAATTCAAGCTACTGCTAAAAGATTTACTGCGTGACCTTCTTATGAACAAGGCCGGATTTTAAACCTGAGGTCTCACGCTATACTTGTAAATGTAATCGGCTGTTTGTTTCTAATTAGTGCCAGCCTGTTTACGGTGTTCCAGAATCACCCCGTGGCTGATCTCCGCGCACGATCTCAGTGGTCGCTCCTGTTTACCTTCCCAGCACTGCCCCTTTTGGCAGCCTCTGCCCCCCTGTTCCCAGGTGCCGTCCTCAATCAGCAGATGGAAAGGCAGCCCTCTCTGTTACCGTGGTTTCCCCCACCGTCCATGTGGTTCTGGTTTGGTCCTGAAGCGGACTGTTTTCTTTGGAAGTCCAGCACGCCTGTATGTAGTATTTCTCGGTTCCCCTTTTGCATCGCCATCCATCAGTTTGACTCGTGCACTGAACCCGCTTCGCTTTTATTTTCTTTGACACATCGGCCTTTTTCCTCAGGAGCGTGACCTTCTGCTCATGTGGGTCTGCCCCTGAAGATGCAGGACCTTCTCGTTTATCTCCAGGCTGCTCCCATGTTCTCCCTGACACCTGGGTTGTGTTCTGCATCCTGGTATTGGTGTTGAAATCTGTGTGGAGGGGAAACGGAATTGAGCCGTTTCGTGGCCAATCTGATAGGCTGCCGGACCGTGTGTGTGGTCCAACTCTAAAACCATTCAAAGTGGCTGTGTCTGAATTCAGAGGCTGCATCCTTCTAAGGCTGCTTTCTGAGACTGAATGCATCACAGCGACGCATTTAAACGCAGCCAGCGTGTCAGGTATACTCCATGTATACTCCAATCACCAAGATGGTGATTCAGAAGAAAGACCTTTCTCTTAATGGATGGACATGCATGTGGAAACCTCTGTTAGCTTCACGTGTTGCCAGACCTGACCGCAGGTGCAGGGAGTATGAACATTTTGTTTTCCTTTTCACTGATCATGTCAATAAATGGACGGCAGCCTGACCAGACAATCCGGCATCATCATGGTTACAGTATGGTTCTATATTCAGTCTTATTTGGAAATTCCCCACAATTCTGACTAGGATAATCATTTGGAAAATGGATGGAAAGCGGAATATTTAAAGTTTTATTGTTCACTGTTGTTGCAATAGATTTCTTTATTTGCTCATTTTTGCTAAAATATATATTTGAATTATAGACTCATATGATTGACACTGTAGATGCAAAGGCCTGTCGTCACACGTTGGGGTGTCTGATTAGTGTTGCCGTGTCTCATTTGCGGTTTCTCAGCTTCCCTGAGCTCCTGTAGTCCTCCAGTACCTGACACCTGCATTCAGCCTGTTATCCTGTCACATGCAGCAGATCAATGTCCTCCAGCGTGCTTTGGGTCTGACAAAGGTTTTTGACTGCCAATAATTCCAACCCATGTCAAGTTTGTTTGTTGAGCTTCAGGTTTTTAAGCTATTTTTGTCCTTACCTCAAGAGCTGAACGTCAGAGGTCAGGATGAAATGAGGCGAGAACTGAAAGGGCGTGGGGTAGCAGCGGGGTCCTGGTCGGAGCACTTCATTAATAAAAAAAAAAGTGTTTTTTTGCCTGTAAAAGTGATCAGACCTGGCTGGGTGGCGCTCTAGAGGCCTGGGGAGTGGTCGCCACCCGGTGGTCAAAAAACAGCCTCAGCGTTTATTTAGAAAATGAGATCATCGTTCTTTTGGGAATACTTGGTAAAAATAGAAAAAGAAAGGTGTGGGGGGGGCACATGTTCTTCACGTCGAACTTTGGTTTGGCTGCGGCCAGGAAGATATTCTGTGTACCTTCTCTTTGGAAATATCATCAGTGCCTGCCTGACGCAGACCACAGCGAGGCCCCCCCTGCCCCGGTGAACGGGCCGGAGCCGGGCCCGGTGCCGAGCTCGACGTGATCCGCCTTCCTCTCCGACAGACATCTTGTTGAATGTCACACGTCTGGCTTGTATTTCAGCTTTTCCCTTCGGTTTGGGCCAGAGAAGCTGAGTGCTGAAAGTGGCTGGAAGGAGCGGGCTTAGAGCTTCCAGAGATGCGCTAATCATACAAGAACATAGTACTGGTCACATGGGAATCGCTGCGTGGCCCCTGCATTCTTTTTCTGTATGGCTGTTCGCTAGGTGACTCTTGCTCTGGTCTACGTTTCTCAAAAGCATAGTTGCTAACTATGGTAGCAACTTGCATAGTTGGAAGCATGCAACTGAATGGGTCCAATTATGTAAATTGATAATAAGAGCATTTGAGAAATGTACTCCTGTAGGGGAATCTAGCGATTACATTGGACCCATTCTGATAATGACTTAGATTGATAAGGGGCTGCGATTAAGCGGATTACAGTAGGCTGAAAGTAAGGGGGGGCTGGATGCCCCATTGAATGTGAAGTGAACCTGTCATCTTACTCTGTGAATGTATTACATTTGCATAACTCCAACTTTTAACGAACAAACGGCACTTATGCAATTAAGCCAGTAATTGACAGTCGCTTTTATCAGCTTTGCTCCTTTGTTGGTCTGCGTTTCGATGGAGTTTTTAGCCCCGGTAACATGCTCTCCTCTTTCCGTCCAGCTGGAGCACGCGACGCGCCAGAGGAACCTGGCCAGCCTGGAGCTCTTCCTGTCCTGCGCTCAGAAGCAGCTTTCAAGCCTGATGCTGGACGGCGCCGTGGAGGGCAGCCCGGACACCTCCGCCAGCAGCCCCTCGTTCTGTGCCGAAGACTTAGGTTTCTGAGTCGGGATCAGCCACAGACAATGTGCACTGCCTGTGGCGGAGGACAGGGTGTTTCTGGGTTTGCGACCTAGGTTCATTTATTACAGGCCCCTTCTGAGTCCTGAGCATGTGTGATTCTGCTCCTATCCCACACCAGCCTTCTCCCACCATACTGCATCTCCTTTGTCCTTATCCACACCCCTGGGACCCCGCCCAGCACCCTATAATCGGAGGTGAGCTCGGACCGCAGCCTCCGTCCTGGGATTGCTTGTCAGAAGGCATGGTGTTGCTTCGATTGTCTCCGATTGTGCTTTCTAAAAAATAAAAAAAAATAAATAAAACAAGTTATAACAATCAGTGAACATTGTACAGGCTTTGTACAGTGGTCACTTTAACAATGTAATGGAAAGACCAGCACTCACTAACTTGACCAGCAGGAGGAGATGGCATCAGTGAATGTATTGCATCTAATTTCAGAGTGCCCTGTATCCAACACAAATAAACTTTAAATGCATTCGAATGTCCTCCTGTGTTAATAGTGTTGTTTGTTTTCAATTATTTTATCCTGATTGAGCTGTCTGATAATCCAGCCTCCCGTTTAGGGTGTACCTATGCCTTGTGCCCTCTGCCGCCTGGGACAGTGAGCATTTAAAAGACCCTGGATAAAGGAGTTATGGGAAATGGCCCTGCTGTGAAAAATGCTGCTTTTTGGACCTGTGCATGATGTTTGACAGGTTAGCAATGATTATCAGGCCAGTCAGGTCCGTGATCATTACATTGAACTCATTTATGTGTTGCTCTTATCCAAATATGCTTACAGTAGAGGGAAGGGGTACAATATATTTTCTGTGCTCCCTGGGATTTGAACCCCTGCATTTGCTATGTTAGCTTGTTAAGCTGCAGGAGCTCACGATTAACACATGTCTGTTGTGGTTTCTGGAAACGCAGTGTCTTATTCTCTTTCCAATGAACCCTTTGTTCTCCCTTTAATTTGCAGGAAACTTCTACATTCTGATAGGTGGTCAGAGCCAGCAGAAGGCTTTTTGTAAAGTCAAAGCAACCAACACACAGTCTGAGTAATAGGGAATCAAGTAAACATATAGTTTACTTATGCTTTTTCCAGTTAAATACGGAAGCCAAGAATGGCCGTGCTTGCAATAATTAAAGTAATCACTTTCTCCTGATAATGAGAGAATTTATCTAGAGAGAACAAGGCTAGTTTTCTCGAGATAAGATAATTTAGCAGCATGGCAGCGTAAGCTATGTGTTTTAAAAGGACTTGCAGCTTATATAGAGTTTACGTTGATATCTAAGGGTCGCACTCTAAGTCTGCCTTTGTGTAGATAGAACAGTGCTAAGGATAGCACATTGCGCTTAGTCGAATAACCCCCAAGGAGTCAGGCAACGTATGTAGATTTGAATGTGGGTGCAAAGGTTTGTTTATATTAATATCACACATTAAATAACACATGCGAACAGTGTGGCACATGGCATGACAGCCCCATAGCGTCACAACATACATGGCATAAAAAGATCATTGCGAGCTTGGCAGTTCTCAGCTTCCATATTTAAATGCATTCTTTCAGTATTATTGTTTATCGATTATTGTTGTGAAATCGCATGGTCTGAATTTACAAATCTTCTGATAACAGGAATACCATCAATCCATAAATTTTTTCTGCCGTTTTTCCTGCTTATGGGAATGAGTGGTCTGAAGACCATTCCTGACAGTAGGGGGCAGAAGGTCCATCAGTCTTGCTAGCCGGTCCACAGTCTTACCTGTCAAACACTGATGATGGTGGTCTGTTATGCAGGATCATAATAATAAAGATTAGGAGAAAATCCAATTATTTTAGTCCCGCCTGTTTTTGTTCCTGTGAAATGTTAAATGTGGATCTTGGAAGCTGGTTGAGGAGTCAGCTCATTTCAAACATGCTTTGAATTTTACTGTTGCTATAAGCATGCCGAACTCAAGGGTGTACGACTGGTGCCTGAAGGATTTCACCTCAGTGGTGAACGAGCCGGCAAAATCCCTTGGCCTCCACTATGGAACCCAATGTGATGCAAAATAATACCGATTGATATAAATTGTTCAGGAATAGTGACAGAAAATCACAATCTTGATTGTGAGTGGGGAAAAAAAATTCTGATTCATATTTTACCCAGAATGTTGCAGCCCTTCTCCTCTTTGTATGTTTCTGTTACAGATATAACAAGGATAACAAAGAAAAAAGAAGCCAAATAAGTCAAATAAATGCCAAGGATATGCGCAGTGCATGCAGTCATACAGCTGCAGACGCCTATGGTGTAATAGAAAAAGGATGTCCCGGGTTCAATTTGGGCCATTGTAAGTTCTGGTACATCCTAAAAGCTCTGTCAGTTAATTAAATTAAATTAAAGTACCCTTTGAGCTACCCTACAGGTGAGACACTGCCCCCCTCAGGGCAGAGTGCATAGTACATTCGTGCCTATGAGATGTGGCTTTACAAAAGAGGTTCTTCTGGAAAGCCCAGCACTGGGCCACCACCGGAGCAGGTCAGATCTCTGCGGTTGTCTTCCTGCCGCCACACAGCAGGAAGCCCCATTCTGGCATGACAGACCCCCCCGGCCACTGGCGGTCGCCACTCGCAACGTCTCACGTCTAAGCCAGCATAGACCACCACTGTCACTGTGGGATATATTTAGCCACAAGGCTGGGACACGTTCCTCGTTCTTAAAACGCTTGTTTGGGTTTCTGAGAAGGGGTGGGACAGGCCGAGACTTTCCTGTTTGGAGTGAGAAGCCATGACCATCTAGTGTGTGTCTGATTTGGCTAATGCATTTCCCACTTTGTCTAATGGTTTATGATGAAATGTAAATGAGAGTAATAATGAGTAATAAAAGAATGTAAGGCATTGCTAAAAGGCATCCTCCCGGCTTTCGAATTCTATGAACTGGGGTCCTTACGAGTGTGACTTATTGCTTATGTACTCTCGCATCACTTCCTGTTTAGAATGATGTCACCTGCTTGTACTAAATAAAAGTTCTAAATAATAATATGGAGTGGAGTCTTCATATTCTCTTATAGCAGTAGCGGTTAATGTTTTTATGGACTGGCATAGCACAGTGTGCTAAAACCTAATGGCCATTAACGCCTGTTTTAAAAAACAAAGAGTAAAACCTTTTGGCAGAGTACAATTGCGTGTCCCAGAAATGCCCTTTGTCAAACAGGTGGTTCTCTATCTGAGGTCTGGCTAAGCCATCCAGGCAGGTCCTGTTATCATAGCTTGGTGCCCATTTAGCCAAGACAGTTAAGCCTGCAAGTGGGCCAGCTTTGCGCGGTACTTGTTTCTGTTTCTAAGTACCCAGACAGCACACCGTCGTGGGGTGTTCTTGATTTTCACTCCTGGTTTGCTTCAACGCCGGCCTTGACGACGCTATAACAAGTGTTTTCTCTCTCACTGCCCCGGGGATCCGTGTCGACCACAGAACCCTCCTTTCTCTGGACGCCATGCCAGAGGCAGGACCCTCCCAAATGGACAAGAGGTGGGATTGTCCGTGTTGGGAGAATCAATCATCCGGAGGTGTGACTTTTCGGTATCGGTAATGAAAGCGGCGGGTTTAGCGGTGCCAGAACACACAGGAGAGAGCCATTTGCCTGGAGGACTTTGGCTGTCTGTCTGTCTGTCTCCGGATGCAACGGCCGCCTTTTCGATTTGCGAAGAGCCCCCTGCGCCTCACACAAAGCTCTCATGGAAAGCTGGGATCCGTTAAGCCGAGTAACTCTTATATTTGGCCAAACTTCGGCAGTTTTCCACCGTGGCATCTTGTGTCTCCTTGAACACATTGACCGCATTGGAATTTGGATTCCACAGCAGAACCACCCCGCATCCTCTCCCTCGACCCTGGTGCACTACCCGGATCATGGGTAAAATGATCAGATGCACAGCGTGGTGCATAAAGGTCCTGCTCACTTAGAATCCGCCCTTAGGAAATGTGCTTCCTGCTTATTTGTGATCAGGGATGCATACTGCTTAAGAACATTACATCACATCCTTTACAGCAATACAACTGCAGACAGGTCCAGCATTAGAGCCAAAAGGATGGATAAGAATAAAACGATATTTTATGTGGTTAGAAGATGGATGGAAGATACTGGGTGGACATTACCCACCGAATATCCTTTCAGAGTTATATTTAACTCGATGTCATTCTTATGGCATCTTTTGCTTCCTATGTCACTAAAATGTAAAAAACGGGGTAAAATCCCTTCAGGGCTTCCATCACCATGGGAAAAGACAAAGAGCTGCATATTCAGAAGGGGCAGACAGTAAATGGCTAGACATATCTTTAAACATCTGGTAGGACAATAATCAGAGCATTTCTAGCTGGGATGGATGTGACCTTGCCAAGAAGAGGACTCAAGTGTGTGTTCTCCCCACGCACAGTGGGAAGAGGGTACGGGAGGCACAGACGAGGGCCCGAGGGCCACATTTCAACAACTGCACGCTCTAGATGCATCTTGTGGTCACAAAATTAAGCATATGATGACTCCTCCATACCATCAGGTTCCTTGGACGAGCTGCATGAAGAAAGCCCAGACTGAGTGCACCCGAAGCCTTTGGAGTTCGTTATGTCTTTGGAACCATGGTACCGTGAGGTCTGCTCACATGAGACTCCAAATAGAATTATGTCAGCATGTTTGGTGTCCAAAGAAAGCACCTTCCTGTCCTCAAATTCGGTGGTGGATCACTGATGCTCTGAGGCTGTTTTGCTGCCAGTGGTCCAGAGGCTGTCGTTGAGATCAGTGGAATAAAGAATTTCACCAAGTACCGGGACATCTTAGACAAAAAACATGGGTGCCTCTGTCTGGAAGCTGAGACTTGGCCGTAGGTGGACCTTGCAACAGGACAACGACCACAGACATACCTCAGAATCAGCACAGAAATGGATCGGTTTTCCAATGGCCATCTTGGTCTCCATGCTTAAACCCTGTTGAAAACCTTTGGTCTACAGAGGACTGCCCATAAATGCTAAACTAACAGTATCAAGTATCTTGAAAGGTCCTGCATGAAGCGCTTTTCCATAATCCCTCCATTGGTATTCACCAGCCCTATTAAACAGCAAATAGAAGTAGCATGTTATTCTTGCTGTGGAGCCTCCACCATTTATTAAAAGCAGGAGCTTCCATAATTCAAAACATTTTTAATCATATGAAGTATTTCAGTTAGTTCAACTGAATTTTCAATACCAAAACAATTGAATATATCAGCAAATAATTTTATCAAATGTGCTTCTAAAGGGAGCACTATATATATATATAAGCAGAGCACATAAAAGAAGGAGCATATAGGACCGAAGGAAAGGGTAGAAGAAAAATCATAATATTTAACAGGGAAATTCTTTGCTCACGGTTTTGAATTAACATTGTATCGATGTATTTAGCTGCACAGCAATACTCAAACCCTGTAAAATATGAGCGCTATCCTTGGTTGAACCGTATTACTGAAAAAACATCAGAGGAATTAGAAGCAAAGTGAAATGAAATAAAAGGCACTTCCTTGTAGATCCCCTATAAAATGGCTGCTCTTTACCCCCCCCGCCTTGGCACTGATTGATCTGTGGTTTTAATAATTTCTCCCCTGTGACTTTACGCCTGCTCGCTTCCTGGCCCATGTGCGGTGTGGGGGCGCGTGTGTAGATCCTTCCCGTCCAACAGTCCTCCATCATCTCCTGGACGGGCTCTGTTCCTTTCTCCGAACAATAATACACCCGTTAATAGATCCCTCCCCCACTCCAGGTCCTTGCTATAACCATCCCGCTACAGCAAAACTGACTTCCAAATCTCACTTAGCTTGACTTGGAGAGGTGCCCTTGCTCCAGCAGGGGGAAAAGAGGTGGGATTTATGAAGTCGCCCCTGGTTTCTTTTGCACATCTCTAACGTGGTGTCCCTCTTGTCATTTGTTTCTGTGTACCCATAATCCCCTCTTGCACCAGACACCAATTCAGGGAAGCCGGTCTCTTTCTCATCAGTCCATCTCCCTTAAATGGGACTGCTGGCCGGTGAATTATCTTGCAGGTGTTGCCACATACTTTCCCACCATGCAGCACTGTGGTGCTGAGGGTGAACCATCCCTCCAGATCAACAAGCTAGGGAGGAGCAATTGAGGTTTACGTCCTGCTTGAACTTTGGACAGACAGATCAGGAAAAAATTGATAAATGAGGCATGTTGTAGAGATCAGGGCGTGGGGTGTATCTACTGTTTATGGCTCGTGAGAAGCACACTCCCACGACTGTGGTCAGAAGTGATTGTCTAGTCGTTGGATACCATGCGTGTTCCTGGATCTGGAATGATCAAGGCCGGGCAGCCCACGCATTCTTTTCCCTGAGCCCATTTCCCCACTGAGATGGACAGAATCCGCCTCCACACAGTAAACGGAACCAGATGCGCCAGTTCTCCTGGACATCCCTGTGCTGCTTCCAGCCTCCGGTATTAAGCCACCGACCGCTCCTCGCTCTCAGGAACTCAGGTCCCACACTCACCCTCCACAGGTAGCAGGGGCACCTGGATGCTGGGCTGTTGCCACGGAAACCATCCCCAAGTTAAGTGGGTTGTTTCCCTGATGATATTTTCTGTGAAACCTTCAAAAGTCTTTTATGTGGCATGTGCTGGGAAAAAATATATAATTACACTAGGATTCAAAGCAAGGCAGATTAAACTTTCCTGAAAATTATATTGCGCAACTAGTGCACAGGCAAAAGTATGGAGGGAAGGGATTTCAAACACTCATCGTATAAAGTCAAGACATGACTTGGCTGAATGGCAGTTGATTTGGACAGGGACACAGCTCGAAGTAACACAGATGGCCTGTTCACTGTAAATGCAAGATGAATGTAGACTGAATGTAATTCACAGGCATCAAATGGAATGTTGACATTGATTTTATTTTTTTAAAAGAAAAATCTTCACTCATATGCTTGATTTCACAGCTAAAATAATCAGGAAGCCCCCAGTTGCACTTCACTGGTTTTACAGCCGGGTGGCTAAGTGGGCAGCACTGGCCTCACACCTCCCTTGCCCTGAGTGCAGTTTGCATGTTTTCTCTGTGTACCTCGGGATTCCTGACAGTGCCCGGGATTTCCTCTGAAGTCAAAAGACATGCACTGATGTCATTTGGTCTCTCTAAACTGCCAGTAGTGTGTAAATGTGTGCATGTGTGCGCCCTTCAATCAGGGTCTGTCAATCCTATATGTGATATACTGTAGGGGGGCGCCTGGAGCCCCAGCTTTGAAGGGGCCGCGACTTGCTAGGCGCTTTTTCTTTGGCTCGGACGAGGGGTGCCGGCAGTGATGCCCACCTAGGGCGCCACTAGGGATGCCACCCATCCTGGATTTTCCAGGACCACTCTAGGTCTCGGAATGCCCCTATTAGTTTCCCTATCACACAGATTTTACAGGATTGAGCTGGCAACCCTACGCATCACATCAGCTAGGACCGGCACTGCCTGTGATGGACTGGCACCATCTGACGATGGGCTCCTGCCTTGAGTCCTGTGTTTCCAGTGACGCGCTCCATGACCCTCTACTGCATAGGAGTACAGGAGGATGACTGGCTGATTGGTTTTGCAGTCCGACAGGAACTCTGATTTAGCAATAATGTCTACACTGTTTCATGCTATATTAGCCTGACGGGGTGCCACTTTACAATAAGGCTACCCCTATAAAAGGTTTATGAATGGTTTATAAGCAGGTTATTAATTAGGTTGTAACACTTTGTCAATTATTAATAGACAATTTTAAACAAGTTATAACACTGTTTTCTTTTTATTAATGATTAATTAATCATTAATGATTGTATTAATTACTACTACCATTTACAAGTGGCAAAAGAGAGCCTTATTGTGAAGTGGTACCGCCTGACAGTACCTCGATTGCTCCACACCTGTTGCCCTTTTTCTTGCTGATTCCAGCAAGCAGTTATTGCAGATTGCAGTTATTCCGGTTTCCGAATAACTTTGATGCATAGTGAGTTCGGTTCAATGTCATGCATTTAGAACACAATGAAATTCTTTCTTGAATACCATCTCTACAGACTACAGAAAATCCATATAGATGATTTATATATTTAATAGACGGACGAGATGAATGAATGTGAAATGTGTGATACTACTTTAGAAAAAGGCTACATGCCGACTCAGAGGTGCAATTCTCCTGATTGCTGACATCACAGGAATCTGCCGTTGCTCCTCCCCCATGTCAAGCACACAGTTAATCAACCAGCAGGGGGCGCTTTAAGAGACAACAACTGTTTTAGTCTCTAAATCAAATGTCGTCATTTTCCCATGATATTAATTATGAGCCTGTTATAAAACCTTCTGTGTCAACAAAATAATTATACCATTAGGCTACTTCAGAGTGATTTCCGGGAACTTTAGTATTAGCAGCTTATGACTCTTAGCTCATTTTCTGCACCACTGAATCATGTTTGAGGAAGAACGGGGGAAGGGGGGGTGGGAGAGCTCAGCACTGCCGGGGGGATGCGTTCGCCATGCCTGCTGAGTGAGGACGGCACCGGGGTTCCCCAGCACCCTGAATGCCCATCTGCACGCAGCGCCACAGCAAACACTGCCCTCCTTTCACGCAGGATAAAAAGCGGCCACACTCCGGCGCGCTCCAAGCCCCCGGGGCGTCCCGGCCATCCCCGGCAGGGAGACGTCCACTGGAGGGGAAGTGATTTGTCAAGTTCCTATTTCCCCGATGACAACTGTCAGGACGCCCGGCGCCCCTGTGTGGGACGGCGTGGCTGAACTTACCAGTCTTGTCTGAAGACCACGGAACATGCTGTCAAGTCCAACTAAGGTGTAGCTATGCTGAAATGACACATTTGTAAAATTAGATCTGCTAGAGTGTTTAAATGATGTACAACTAAATCCAAATAAATCCTGTTTATGGTCTGAATTAAACCCAGACTTACTATAATTTTATTAGTGTAGCACAGTATGGCTTTAACAAATTAAAGATATTGATTGGTGTTATTATAGCTAGAATATTACATATGGCTCGCAACACATTATATATAAATGTATATGCAGTGATCTAGTTATAATAATGCCAATCAAGTATATATACTTTTTACTTTATTTACTTACTTTTTTGCTGCTGAGAGATTTATGCACTGCTAGCAATAATAAAAATCAATTAAGCTGTAATTTACCTGCTCTCTCCAATTACTTTTTTTTCTATATATATGCGTGCACAAATTTCTGAGAACCTCATCGCCGTTTAAATTGAATTTGGAGAAATGCCCCGGAATGTGAGAGCTTCGGCGTGATCATAGCTGTCGTTGGGCCCACATAAATAAGCAGGGGGGGGCAGTAACCACAGGGTCTGAATGCCTACTGTAACTCTCGAGCCAGATGAGACCGGGGGGGGGGTACCTCCAGCTGTCGTGCAAAGAGAGGAGCACGACAGCCAAAAAAACTGAGAGGAGAGAAACTCCAACACAATATACCTCTGTCTGCGTTTTTTCTCTTCATTCGACAGACTATGCAGGTCTTACGGGGTGTTTCAATGTCAGGGTGCTGATCGTTCCTCTGCCCTCTTTAGTCTGTAGGTCATGCTGCAGATTTTGAAGTTTTACAGCTTGGAGCTTAAATCTCTGGACAATCCACACAAGCTGATGACCACCTGGCTTGATGAGGCTGAGCGTTTTGGTGCACACATCTAGGTAGACGGTAGATACCAGCTTTAGGAGGGAATGTGTCTGAATTACAGAAACCATTAGAGCCAGCAGCTCTAAGGACAGGGATAGGGTGATATGGTTAGTACTGGAATGGAAATAGTAAACGTCAGTACAATTTTTGTGAAAGGATTTAGTTGAGTTGTGTCACTGGTTAATTACAAAAATAATGATTGATGCTTCATTGATCCCTGTGGGGAAATTTTCTTCACGACCAGCTCACTCTCTGTAGGTAAGAGCGAGCTGGTCATGAAGGACAGCCCTCCATAGTGGCATCCAGGTGACAGGGGATTAAGGATTAAGAGCCTCACTCAAGAACCTACAGGAGTGCTGAGGCTCTCCAGGCTCAAAGCGGCAACCTTCTGATCACAGGCACAGAGGCTGAGCCCACTGAGCCTCATGCTGCCCCCCAATATTGTTATGCTTATAGATCATTTTAACTAGCTCAGTTGCTGTAATGACCTCTAACAAAAGCTTGAAAAGTCTGTCCATTCATTGCTAAATTACTTATTTAGCACCGAAACTAATGTCAGATTCATTTCTATGCTCTTCGTTTTAATCAAGCTTGCCAAACATGGTTTTGTATTGATTTATAATATTATATGACTTTGATTTTTGTAGGACTGCAGTTTGAGTTGTGTATAATATTGAGCCATATAAAAAGACTGTACATGGGAAAAATGACCGGACTTTGAGATGGACTCGTTAAATAACCTGTTGCTTTGCTGTATGGTCGAAGCTGGTTTTTCAGGTTTATGCTAATATTTTGTAACTTTATCTTGCTGTTGTGAGCTCCCGTATGTCCACTTTGCCTGTGTCTGGTATGACATGGGCTGGTGAGACATCAGCAGAACCTCAAATGAGCCTTTACCCCAGTGTTTCTCAATCTGGTCCTCAGGAACCCACACCCGGTCCATATTTTTGCTCCCTGCCAGGCAGTCCACATTTTTGCTCCCTCCCAGCTCCTGATAGCAAATCGTGGACTGTCTGTGGGTCCATGAGGACTGGATTGGGAAACACTGCTTCACACTATTGGGCCACTCACGAGGCAGGCTTCACATCCCTTTGTGGGAGATGGCTTCCCGCCACCGTTAAGTGGCCGTGGACCTCACCGCCGGCCTGTTCCCACTTAATTGCTTACAGGAAGCAGCGGGCTCAGAATTCCTCAGGGGGCCCAGACATCGTGAAACAAACTTCCATTCAGTGCGCATGAGCCTACAAAAATAAATGAATAATTTAGCAAGGCCACCACAATGTGTATCCTGAGCCCCACGTAGGAAAGGGGAGGCGGAGGGTAGAGGGGTAGACGGCCGAAACAGGCAGGATTCCAGGCGTAAAAACGCAGGCTGGATGCTGCTGACTGTAATTTTTTATTGCGTTTGAAGAGTGTTGGGATATAAAACAAAGCAGCGGTTGTCACGGTGAAGGGTCCTGTGGCTTAGGAGGTGTCGAATTATTGTACCTCAGCTGGATGCATCGGCGTCGGCGGCCAGCAGACGAGAGGAAGCCAAACCCTGCGGCATCTCTGCCCTTCCATGACCGGGATCGCTGAGCTGTAACGCAAAGCCAGGCAACAGGCAGTCCTCTGTGCCACCTATAGGGGTGCTATAACTCGAAGTAAGTTAGGGGCTGTTATAAAATAATAAAATAATAAAATAAGAGTTTTTCAGAGCAGAGGTCGAATGCCAGCTGCTTGTGCATATGGAGTTTTAAAACATTATTTTGTTTTAGTGTTAATTAAATAATGGCAGGTGAGAGCTGGGCACCTCCAGCTGACACTTGATCGCCTGTGCCTGAGACACTTCGGCACAGCGTGTCTGAAATTCACTTTCGCATCCAGCATCACCACAGCGATGGAGCGCGATGCAGATAACCAGTGCCTGTTTCGCAATTAATTTGTCCTCTCTGTACTGTTCTCTCCTACCTGTTTTTTTTCCTTCCAGCTGCTCTTCCTAAAAACTAATCTGGTATAATGAAGCTTTCCTCCTGAAGCGCCCCACTGCCCCCCCCACTCCAAAAAGTCAGGTTTTGATGCTTAGGCGAAAGAAAGTTGGATTTAAAAGTCCATGTTGGATTTCAGTGCTGCCTTCTCCCTTTCTGCAGAGCATGTACCAGACAGCTGATAAAGAGGTCATTTTTATGTACGATGCTGTAGTCACATTTCTTGTTCCTGATACCGCATCTTACCGTTCTAACATTGTCAGTGGTTGGATACAGCAAGCAGCTTCGTGTGACAAGGTTTAGCTCCGCGTTACAGTCGATCGGCTTGTTGGCCCTGTCACTCGGAAACCATTCCAAACGTCTTACGTCTTCATCTGTGATATCTCTCTGCTCCTGTGACAAAAGCCACCTGCTGGGAACAACAAGCGGAAGGAGACACTGCCAGGCTGATGGTATAAATCTCAGGGTACATTCTAGAATAATGTACCGTAAGAGCGACTCGGGACAGTATGGCCAATAGAACCAGGCTGCAGTACCTGGGAAAATGCTCAAAAAATGTTAATATACTCATATTGTGACTAGCCCATGAAAAACGTGTATCTCCAAAAATTTGTTACTTGGCGAATGTGATCAAATGCATTTTCTCAGAAACACCCTTAGCACCACAAATAGAGACTTATCTTTACACCGTCAGTGAACAATTTGATGTTTTAAATGGAATTAGCTAGATTGTTGTCAGTGAGGCACATACGCCAGTGTCAACCAGATGCAAACTAATATTCCCTTGTATTTATAATTAACAATAATGTTAGCTAGCTAGCTGTCTACCAATCAATTTTAAGTTGTTATGTAATCCATACAAATAACCATCAATACTAATATAGTACTACAAACATAAATATTAGTTAAATTTATGAAAACATCTTTCCATTTCACCCACTCTGGACATGGTTAATTGACACACAAGGTGATATAATACTATTGATGTGACGTGCAAATGAGCAAAAAAGCACAAATCACTGGTTGTGCAAATGTCACAAACAAATTTATTTTGTCTGGTCCCCCCCGTGCCTCATGCAAGATGCATCCCTGGGCGACTGCCTATGTCACCCACACCAAAATCCGCCAGTGTTAGATATCAAACTCCATCAGTACACAGAGGAGAATGCGCCTATTCTCTGTATAGTAAAAAGTCACAATCACCAATATGAGGACATACGGCCTCCGCAGTTTTCATCAGATATAGACAATATCCTTTTATATAAAACTCATGTCTGTGTTCTCATCACCTAAATATGATTATCAAAATACCAGTACAAGCACAAATAAAAAACTCTTGCAGGAAGGAAAACAAACATTTTTCAAATATTACGAAAAACATATAATAACAGTTTTATTGTATTTTATTTAATATTTTTTTTTTTTTTACTCTGGACCATGTTGAGCCTCACTCGTTCTACGATAATTACAAGAACACAATGTCTTACTTGTAATCTTGCATGCTTATGGCTCACTTGTTGGCAAATCAAGTGTAATTGTTTCCAAATTATTTAAAAAGGATCTATGAGTGACCCAAATCTGACAGAGGGCTTTTGGCTGTTACGGCTTCGAAGTGCAAGAGGATGCTAAAGATAGTAAAAGTCTTTTGTCACCGTGTTGTCCCTAGCAGTCTGCCTCTGCTAAAATGTAAACAACAAATGACTCTGAATACGTATCCTGTTGTCAGTTTTGACTGATTGTTTGGAAGATTTTTTACTTCTTTTTTTCTTGGAGTTGCTTAATTGAAAAATGGAGTCAGACGCCAGCCGGCAACTAGACCACGATGCCAAATGTGCTGAAATGTAGGCGTATCCCTTGTGGCCTGGCATGTCTGACTGAAATTGTTGGTGAGCTTCAACCACATGCTTGGTTTTGATTACTTATCTAGAGGGAGTAACCCCCCCAATGGTGGAGGATCACCCACTTCCGGGGAGCCCAGATGACCTCAAAGCTAAGGGTAAGGTCAGCAGGATCATCAGCAGATCTGAATGTCTTCCAGTTATGTTAGGTGCTCGGAGGGGTTAGGGCTGCCATTAAGGGTTAGAACTTGGATTAAGGCTAATGTTAGCATTAAGGTTTTTTTTAAGGCTATTGTTTAAGAACGTTTGAAAACACTGAGCCCACTTTTTGATGCATTCCTTTTTCTTTCTTTCTTTCTTTCTTTCTTTCTAGTCTAGTTATTGTGCCACCAGATGAGCGTATGTATGTCCATATTTTTTCTGAAGTCGCAGGTGTTTCCTGTTAATGTGAATCTAATTTGTTTTTCTTTTTCCCAAATGTATGTGGCTTCATTTCTTGCATTGTATATATACAGTTCCTATTTGTAGGACTTAAAGTTATTAATGTTGTTAAAGTATTGTGCAACCAAGTTCTACCAGAGAAATAGATGAATTTGGTTTGCTAAGTGGAGATTCTGATTGGCTTGGAGCAGTGGCTCACGGTGAAGCAGGCATGAAAGTTGCTCCTCTGCAAATTACATTGGGACCATGGTGTAGAAGACATGTGATAACACTCGCTGGCCACCAGGAGCGCTGTGCTGAACCTTTGGTAGCCTCTGTAAACTAAGAAATGGTCAGGTGAAGTGCATTCCTGTGGTGCAGAAGCAAGTGTCCAGGTGGAGTCAGCAAACAGGTTAAAGGGTAAACTTGTTTGGGCGGGGGGTGGGATGTGAAGCAAATAATGTTGCTGGTCTCATAGAAAAGATGCACACTAAGGTCAGGAATATATTAGATGGTAAGCTAACATTCAATACTCATAGTTGATGTGTTGAATGCAGAAGAAATGGACAGGGGTAAAGATCTGGGTGACTTTGACAAGGGCCAAATCATTATATCCAGACAACCGGCGCAGTGCCTCTCCAAAACGACAAGACTTGTGCTCACGGTCAGCTGTGGATAGTCCACTCCACTGACAGGGTGTTGGGTGACCAGGAGTCGTCGATGTGGGATGTGAATCAAGGCAATCCCCAAACCAACAGAAGGACTTCTGTGGCCAAAATCACAGATGATTTCGATGTTGGTCACAGGAGTAATATGTCCTGACATTCGGGGTACTGTGATCGAAGATCCTCTGACTATAATGATCTGGCCCTTGTCAAAGTCACTCAAACCTTTGTCCTTGCCCATGTCTTCTGCATACATCATATCACTACAAGTACCAAATGTTAGCTTACCATCTATTATATCCCAGACCGTGGCGTATATGTTCCTTTACGAGACAGTTGACATTATTCGCTTCACGTGGGGGTGGTCATAATGTTTTGGCTCACCAATGTATATTGTGTGAAGCTGAGAATGAGCCCTTCTGACCAAACAGCCTCGTTGTAATTAGCCAGGCCATGATGACTAACATCACGAAGGATCAAAGATTATTGTAGCAGGTTTGCGCACAGAAAAAGAGCCCAATCTACTAGACGCTTCATAATAGCAACACCCATAGCCTGAGAAGCCAGCACGGTGGGCCGTCGTCCGGATCATGCTAGCAGGCTGTCAGCATCCGAGATCATGGGCCTCCTCATTGGAGAGCGGAACCGCAAAATGGTAATTTAGCAGACTAAAATCTAATAGGGATAATATGACAGGACTGCATCACTAAAACGTCTACAGTGTCTGTATTAGCATTAGCCTGGATACGTCAGTGTTCTTTAAATGAGTCCAGACGCCAACATACCAGCGCATATTTCAGACTATGAATAGAAGGTGACACATGAAAACTGACAGCATGGACAGAGAGCCATGTTAGAAAAGCGTTACATGCAGAGTGAAAAATACATTTATGATTTCCAAATGACGTGCACATGGAATCCCCACAGCGACTTCAGTAAATATTTTTACACCTTCATGTCATGGAAGATCGGAGAAAGCTTTTAATGCCCTCCGTACATGCGAGGCAGACAGGGGCCTGGCTTCCATACTGCAATTTGTGGTTCAAAGTCATTTTAAATAATGTGATGTATAGACAGGCTAATCAAAATGATTTTTACTCACATTCCTCTGCTCCTTTAATCCTCTAGCTTGTCTTTATGGGTTGTGTGATCTGTGCTCTCTCAAAGTCCTGCCAAAGTTATTTTTTTTTGTTTTCTGGGGGGGGGGGTAATATGCTTCATGAGTCCAATATGTAATCTATATCAGGGAGAATCATTTCCAAAACATCAGGTAAAATCTTCTGTCAGCTGCTTATAAAAGTCTATATCATTGATGTAATCTTACACATTTGGACAGTTTGGTCTTATGTCCACAAAGCTAAAGTTACTGTTGTAAGAGTTTTTATGGTCCACAGATCACACAAAGTAGGTCACGTTCATACTGCGGACAGCCTGCTCCGAAGTACTTTAGTGGCTAATCGTTTTTGATATTTATCAGCTGGGAATATGATATGTCTGAGAATGCCGTTGTCCTTATTGTTTCAGATAATCCATGGAGATAACATACAGGGAAATTAAATCAAGCGGTGAGCACAAACGAGGGCTGGTATTTTGGGAGAGAAAGTGGACTGTGGATCTCTCCTCAGTGCCTGTAGACCTAGTGGGAAGAAAAATCCCTGAGTGCAGAAAGCAGAAAATCAAGGAAATGTTAGCCAGATACTGCTTTTGGAGTGTATCCATCATACAAAATTTACTGACCACTGAAAATGCCCAAAATGAAAAGTTACATGTAGGACAACAACTGCCAAGATCTTTTTTCTTTTAGAGATGATCCACCAAAGGTTTCAGTATTTGCATGTACCTTGATCATATTTATACTCTCATGCTGAAAAATTCCAGTCTTTGGCAACATAACGCAAAAATGTCTCTGTAACACTCTCAGCTTTTCCCTTCACTTCTGTTACAACACTGACTGTGAGTCACCAGCATCTGATAAGGACCAGATCATACAGACTATTCCTAATAGTCTCCATAGTGAACTATCTTGCTTTTAAATGCATTGTTTGCCTTGATACGTTGCCTTGGAAACAAACAGGGTGAGTGTTGGTTGTATTGTGTGAGTCTTTTCTGACGAAAAATGATTTAGATAAAGTAAACAGTTTGTTTCCAGGATACCCTGTGCCGTAGAAGGGGTTCATGGAAAAAAAAAACAATATCCCTCGAAGTCATTATTTCAAAGTTTAGAATTTCACTTTTATTTGAGGAATTCCAGAAATGCTCTTTGCCTTACACTTAAACTATAAAAAACTTACAAACCAAACATTTGTTTTGTTCTTCAGTTGTCTTGCATTTCGGTTAGAAATTTTCAAACCCTTGAGTATTTTTCTTCCATCTGAATCTATCATATAACTTGCCTGAGACTGGATCCAACAATAAGGTTAATGACTACACTTGCAATGATGTTGAGATTTCACTGTAAAATGATATCTGAATGACCAGCCCATGCTGCCCAGATAAAAGCGTTCATCTGGGAATAACTCATGACAGTCCCTGTTGTTGAAATTTTTACACCAGAGGTTTTTGCGGATGAGGGATTCATTGTCTGGGGTGTTCCCACGACAAATGCTTCAAAATGTAACAAAGAACGTCTTTGTTTTGGGAATGTGAACTAGCTTATTTGTCTATTTGTTTCCATTACTTGTGGGTCCTTGTTATAGTCATTTTTAAACATCTATCATATGTTTTTTTTATTATCCCACATGTTTCTCTGGTTAGTAAATGTCTAATGCCGTTTCCCTCTTCTGCATAATGCAGTATCGATTACAGACTCTTGTCCCGACTCTTTATGCACAGACTTTCTTTTCCAAAACCAACCAGACTGCCATCTATATTTTAAAATGGATTCAATATCCTTTTTGAAAGGATCTTGGCCCTTTCCAAAACTGAGCATGACAAACATGACTACTGTATCCTGTGACTCATTGCAATGACAGCTCACATTCTTCTAAGCAGGTACTATATTCCTGTGTTCACCCCCAACACAAGAAGTTCCAAAGTGACGAATAAATCAAGTAATGTTTGACACCTTCAGGTTTCTCCTCATTATGAGGACGGGCTACTACCGCTGCTGGGCTGCTCTTTTGCTGTTTCCATGACAACATCCATGTGATGTTTCTTTCATGTTGTTCACTTCTTTCAGATATCATCCAGTCAGAACTGATTCATGCATTTCGTCAGAGATTGGCTCTGAATGAGACATTTCATGTTTAGCCCACTGAACCATGTCCATTATATTACCTCAACACCTTTCCTTATGTTTTCATTGAAGATTTCATTATCTCAAAGTCCAATCCTATTACAAACAGATCTTAATGAGGATGACCTCATAAAGCTTAGATGCCCGTTGGTAGTGATGGCCAAATGAAGCTTCATGAACCATTTGCTCTATTTTTCTGACACCACTAGATGGTGCTCTCTATTAAAAAAAGAGCTCAAAGCACACCCTAAAGCAAACCAAGAGCACCATTTAATGGAATCAGAAAATACAGCAAATGGTTCAGGAAGCCTCATTTGGCCATCGCTAGTGGTTGGCTTTTATAAAGGAGAATATCCTTTTGGGAAAGCAGTTAGTGCTAAGCAGCTTAAGGCATCACGTAGAATATATAACTTTCAACACAGACTCATAACAGTTGCTATTTGAAAAATCTCCAAAGTGGTAATACTGTTGTACCCTAGGAGTTGAGTTATTCCAGTAAGTGGTATAAATGTAAGCAAAATATACAGTGTCTTCAGTATTCAGGCCTCTCAAACTATCCCAAACACTGTTCTACAGTACACATTTAAAAATGGAGTGAAATTATTATTTTTTCCATCAATTGAATGTAAAAACATGTTTAGGAATTTTTTGTAAATTTATTTAAAGTAACTGAAATCTTCTATCTGCATAAGTATTCAGACTGTATTTGGCACATTGTAGCACCACATTTAGCGATGATTACCGCTGTGAGTATTCTTGGGCATGATTTGTACGGCTGGATTTCTCCCACTCATCTCTGCAGATCCTCACAAGCTCTGTCAGATTGGCTGGGGAGTGTCAGTGAACTGCCGTCTTTAAGTCTTCGCTCAGATTTTTAAATGGGGTTCAATTCTGCCACTATAATGCTTCCCCGTAAGGATGCTATTAGCCAGGGGATGAACTGTCCCTGGCTCTCCACAGACAGGGAGATCCGATCATTTCTGTCATAATAGCAGAGTCCTTCAAGTCCCATCTGGAAAATTCAAACTGGGTCATCTTGTGCTGGCCAGCAGGGGGCGCAATAGGAGCATGGATACCCTGGCAGGACACAAACACACACACACACACACACACACACACATCACAGGCAATTCAGACACACTAGTGTTCAGTGTATTTGCAGTATTCAGCTGAAAGGTAAGAGGTTCTAGCTTTCATGGGATCTCATCATTAATCTTTATTATTTACCATTTATTTATCTTTATTAAATAAACACTAAACAACCTACATTTGCCAGACCCATTTCTGCATAATAAAAATATGTTGATCTAACTCCAGATCTCACAAGAAGTAAAGACTTTAATGGACATTTTCATCGCAAGTATTTTTCTAACTTATTTGATTCTGCCATAGGCCAGTCTTTCCCAACCCAGACCCACATACGATACACGTTTTTGATCCCTCCCAGCTCCCTACTAGAAAATCCACAAAGCATGGACTGTCTGCAGGTCCCCCAGGACAGGTTTGGGAAGACTGCTCTTATCCCAGCATCCCAGCATCCCAGCATTGTTTTTTTTTATGGTGTTCTCCACACCATGATGATGGCTCACTGTATTAGAGAGCACTGTGTCATTCATATGTTGCATCTATGTCTTCCAAGTTATCCAGTCCCGAAGGCTTGTGCAGTCCCAAGTTTATTTGTTTCCATGGCAGCTGTGTTCTGTGGTTCCTCTATGTATGAAGCAGATGTATATAAATTAGCTTTAAAGCCCAGTTACATTTAGACAAATTACAATGTCCTAATTTCATGAGTACACAATGAAAATGTCTAACTTGTTATGTATGTTAATAATGTTATACGTTACATATGTTATCATAATATTTTCCTTTCTTTAATGAAATATGTAGAATAGTCTTTAAAATCTGAGAGCAAAACAGAATATCTTTGCATATATAGAAAGGGGGCATTTTGAGAAAGATGCAAGAAAACAAAGAGACATAAAAACTGCATTAAATTAGAAATCTTCAAAATTACTGTTCAGCTGAATATTATCAGTGAAATCTTATTATCAATTGCTGTTAATTTTTTTTATTTCAAGGAGTTTACAGAAAATGGATGTCTCTCAAAAAAGGACAAATCTCAAACATATAATTTCTCAATTGAGGGGGGCAAAACGTAAAGCAGCACCCAAACTCCTCAGTGATACATTGTCAAGGAATTGTGGTCCCTACTGCAGCTTCACCCACTTCATTCAAAAACTACATTCATGCTATATGCTTAAGAAGAACAATGGTGGCAGGACAAAAAAGACCAACGTTTTCAAATGGTTTCTTACACATAAATTAGAAAGTATTCAAATCAATTAATATTGGTTAAAATATGATGACAAGACTGAACACTTCTTATAAAAACACATTATCTCTTCTTAACTTTTTTCTATTCAATATAACTTAATTTACTACATTCAATTCTATCATTTATTATTTTATTACATCATTAATAAATGAACATGTAATTTAAACAATTTTATTGTATTTGAATCTGCAGCCAATTCCATTAAATGACCGCAAGGTTGAGAGCTGTGAAGTTTGCAATGAGTTCCTTCGGGAAATTCGCCTGTCTCAGAACCATAACCCAAACACCAAAAAATGAAAGAACTTTTAAATCTATTCCAAACAATGTTTTAACTCCTTCTATAAAAGGTCAAATACATGCTGCTTTTCGTTGTATCAGTAGTTCTGAAACCATTACTGTTTCCTCATAAATTTTACTATTTTCTCACACACGCTGGAAAATATCGCCACTGAATTAACTCTTATGCACGTAACACTGGTCATACATACAGAGTCTGCTTACTATAAATGTACATGTGCTTACAATACTGAACTTACTGGATTTAGATCTGCCTTCATGGTTTGTGCAACACTACATTTGAGAAGTCAACATTTCTATATATTGAATAATAGCATTTAATGATACAACAGTTTCAAAATGAGTTTTCATAAGTCGTAAATGAATGCCAGACTATTCCCAATGCTGTAGTGGTGTCCATTTCATTTTATATTATCTCTTAAATTAATTTTCCCACTTATCAAATTTGCATTTCCTTCTAAACACCACACTCCATCGTCTTTTGAGTAATTCTAGCCTCTTCTTCTGCATGGTAGCTGTGATTAACAGTGTGTTAACAACAAATGCCTGTCATATGTTTTTGACTCATTTGATTTTGAATTTACATTTAATTTATTTAGCAGTCATACTTTTATCCAAACAGCTTACAACTGAGCAGAGCAGCTTGGAACTAAGAGCCTTTCTCAAGGGCCCAATGGCAAAATGACTCTTCTGGATACGGGATTCAAACAGGCGACCTTCTAGTCACGGACACAGCAGTCTAACCTACTGAGTCACACAGCACCTCAACTGAAGGCTTTGTATTCAGTTTTGGTAATCCCCTTCATTAGTGTTCAGCTGGCGTTCTCTATTACCATGGCCTGCTTCTTATCTTGAATTATTCTTGCTTAAAAGTGAATTTAAAATTTTGTCTATTTTCATTTGGAGTCTGTACAGAGAGAATTAGCTCAGAAATAAGCCTCATAAAATACTCTAGTCTAAATGCCAAGTTTTCTTTTTAAAAATTCACCCTCCTAGTCAACACTGCCATCCTGTGAAAAATATTGTGAATTACAACTAAGGTGACCGCTTAGCGTCTCTTTGCGGCCCCAGAAAACAAATCATATGAGCGACATCGCCATCTTGTGGTTCGTGAGGTAAAATTCTTCGTTAAAATGTTGCTTGCAGCTTTTAATTGTCTGAAGAATGCGATTAAAATGCTGTAATTAGTGTTTTACGTAACTTACTGTTATCTGGTAATTCGATTTCACAGCCATCCTTTTTATGTTAATTGGTTTATACCTTTCCAATTATATTTGTTAAACACTGTTAGGATTGAAATATGTGAGCAATACTTAAGATGCGTAGTAAAATATGTGTGTATGTCACAGTTATTTACAGTAAGGATTATTCCTTATTCTGGAACTAAAACCGGAAACTAAAGCCATAACATTTTCTAAATTAAATTTTCCGATGAATTGTTCACTGGACATTTGCTATATAAGTTAATGACTTAGAAATGCAGTTTTACATTTTAAACGACAATACTGCCTTAATAGAAATCGCGTAAGATTCAGTAAGAACCTACTATGCTGGTTTTAAGTGCGTAATAATATAAGTTTTGTGTGCGCGCCTTTGCAGGTATTTTTAAGCGATGAGCGTGTGTGATTGGCACACTATTGTCCAATAGCGTACCGGGATTATTATGCGGCTTCGCCAATCATAAGCTAAGAATTAGAACCGGAAGCGCCGACACGTTGTAGTAAGCATGGCACCCGGAGGCAAGATCAACAGACCAAAAACTGTATGTTTAATATCTCTCTTTAAATGTTTTTTAAATGTGTCCATCTTTCTTCTTTTTCACAGAATTGGTGCCCGGTTCGCGGTACTTAAAACTGCAGGATTGTTCACTGTTTACCAACCAAGTAGCGTCAATACTTGAGGACTGATATAGCCGCTCAGTTTCCTAGTTAGATATTTGTAGATCGTGAAAAAGTATGGAGGGAGATTACTTGGTTTTCAGGGATATGTTCATAATTTATATAAAAATTTATTTAAATTAATTTACCAATTTGCTTTAGCAATACCAACATTACTAAATTGTGGCAACACGTTAATTTTGCTTATATTGATATGAGTAATAAGTCAATTGATGTACTTCTGTTTGTTAATGAGATAAGGAACGGTACCCACTGCTAGGGCTGGAACTGGCAATGTATATAGTAGACATTTGTACTGATTTTGCATATGTACACCTTATGTCTGTTGTAGGAACTCGGGAAAAAGCTCTTTAAACGTCGGCGTGTTCTAAAGAAACAAAAGAGGTTGAAGCACAAGATTGTAGGAGCAGTGGTTGATGAAGGTCTGATCACTGCTCATCACCTGAGGAAAAGGATGTGAGTACACCACCTCTTAGCATAACGCCATTCTTGAAGCCATCAGTGAATGTTCAATCTTGCATTAAAGTTACAGACCTTCAACTGAAATTCTTGACCCGTCTCAGAAATCAAATTCTTGTTTTATTTATAATTATATAAAACAATTTCCTTGCGCAATATAAACGTGTTTTCATCCAAAAAGAGACTACCTTTAGATACTGAGATACCACACTTTCCAAACTGATTTTCGTAGACCTATTTCAAAATGGATTGTTTTTTTTTTCTACCAGTAAACACACAATTGCCCATAATGGCTATGGTGGTCTGTCTGTCTTTCTTTCTTTCTAGAACTTGTAGTCCATCTGGGCACATTATTTTTAATGAATTGGAATGGCACACATCAGTCTTGTACATATGCAAATGTCCCACAGTTTACAGTACATGGCAAAGTGAAGATAAGCCATATAGATCTGGAAAAGCTCTTAGATCTGGCTTTTCAGCACAGTTGGGTATTCAAGCATGAGGAGCCTGTGGAGGGTCAGGGTGGTGACCAAGAACCCAGAGGGTACCCGAAAGGCTTTTCCACGTGCACTATTGGTTGCGGATGAAGGGAGGTGACGTACATTCCATCATCAGGGGTTGGCTGCAGACGACTGCGGCCGGTGCACATGTAGCTCAGATTTTTATGTCTAGCGGAAACCTTGCGCATCTGTGTGCATTGACCAGTCACGTGCCAGATAATTGATTAGTGGCCTGTACTACGAAGCGGGGTTACTGGCTTATCGGGATAACTAGTCAGATTTAAGGTAGTCTGGGCAAAATGTAAGTGAACAAATATGAAGTCTGTGGTAAAAACTGTGGTACCTTAAATCCGACAAGTTACTCCGATAAGCCGGTAACCCCGCTTCGTAGTACAGGCCATAGGTTTGCAGTAGGCGTCAGCCTGGATTTTCAGATTAGCAGTGAACGACGAAAGAGTAGAAGAGTAGTTGTTGTTCCTGTAGTAGTAGTAGTTATGGTGAGCAGCTGTATGAGGTACATATTTGACTTTTCATACTGTCCAGACATTATGCCTAGGTACAGAGTATTTAAAAAAGCAGCATTTTGAAATCTTGGTGATAAAATCTGGCGAACACTTGGGGGGGCACCAAATAGACCAACTTATTTTGTTCTAAGGATTTCAAAATATCATAGTATTACCATAATAACATCCAAGCCTTGAGTACTAACTTTAAAACTGTTCACAAAGGTTTACTCATTTCACTTCACCTTTGTTTGTTGCGATACATCTGCCTTCTCCTGGCAAAAAGAATCAATCCATCTTGAAATCCACCATACGACAAGGTCTGGAAAAAGTTGAGGGATCTGAATACTTTCTGAAGGCACTTGACATTCAAATTGTATCAAAGGCCATATTAGGAATACCCGAGTTCATCTTAGCTGCTTCCCCTTTAAAACCCTTTCCTGATTTATACAAATTGCACAATATACAAACTGTGCTTTTGCATTCACTTGTTTTGGGTGTTAAAAATGTGGGAATGCCCTAAATTTGCCGTGTCTTTCCCCCTTGCCAGTTCTAGCCCACGGGCAAATATCACACTGTCCGGCAAGAAGCGACGGAAGTTGATCAAGCAGCTGCAGCACGTGGAGCGAGCGAAGGCAACCATGGAAGGTCCCGTGAATGTTAAAAGTCTCTCTCCTGCCAGATGATGGGTTACGAGTCTAAATATGAGGGTCTTTTATAGGGTCTGTTTGGGGGCAGCTTGTGGCTCAGTGGCTAAGCCTCTGTGTCTGTTGTGTCTGTGATCAGAAGGTTCAAACCTTACCTCAGCACGTCTGTGAGTCCTTGAGTGAGGCCCTTAAACCCCAGCTCCCTGGGTATCGCTTTGGGTGGCTGCCCTTCACAGCCTACAGAGAGCAAGATGGGGGAGGCGAAAAGAGAATTTCCCCATAGGGATC
>JAODLD010000069.1:27770678-27785423 GCA_026781065.1 Mormyrops boulengeri | reverse complement strand
GCTGTGTTAGCTTGTGGGTATGCTGGGTTAGCTTGTGAGTATGCTGGGATAGCTTGTGGGTATGCAGACTTAGGTTGTGGGTATGCTGTGTTAGCTTGTGGGTATGCTGGGTTAGGGTGTGGGTCTGGGGGGTTGGGGGCTGGGGCCAAAGAATTATGAACTAAAAACGCAGCAATACCTCTTTTGCTTATACTCAGGTAGTCATAAAAATCTGGTCAGCGATTGGGAAACCGGTTACTTCAGTGAAAATGCCATTGTGAACTGCAGCTGCACAAAATGTATCAAGACAAGTCACCAGTTGTTAGAGGTAAGCAGTAAGTGATGTGAACAAAATGCCGCCTGTCATTCTGTCGTCTGTAATTTTTAAATTCATTTGCGCTGATCGGTGATAGTTTTGCGCTCCTTTGGCAGTGTGGCCTCCTCACAGCTCATACCGGTGTAGTTTTTACAGAATAACTTACAGAACTTAAAGAATGCAGAGAACAGGGGGACAGAATGCATCAACGAATTCAACAAGCAGTTCCAGTGCATTGTATCTTAAATTCATATATTGTTCTTTTATGTGGAGTTCATTGATTGCATAGTTTTGTCCAAGAGTTTGATGTATGTACACACGTATGCGTGTGTTCGTGGGTGTGTGTGTAGAAAGAGAACGATGTAAAAATGATTGTTTTTGTAGAGTGCTCAATTACCCGATGTCCTGCACTATATAGGTGTAATAATGTAACCACAAGATGGCAGCAAACACAAAGTGAACCACAGTGAGCCGTGCACCATGGCTACGATTCCACTAGAAAATAATGTACACTGCAAATTATGGAAATAAATTCAATGAATTGCACACTTATTAAGTAGGACGTTTCGATGGATTTGACGAATATTTACCGCATGTATAATTTTGAAGGTTGTGTGAAAATCCACGGGTTTGGTGTACTTTGTTACTTATAAATTAGATTTAAGTAAGTGGTAATTGTACAAAATGTGATTTTGCAATAAAGCTTTTGTAAGCGTATTTCGTGAGACTGTTTTCAGGCATGATTCAAACAGAAAAAGTTATGGAGAAGCAGAAGTAACCGGAGTGCTTGTCCACACTGACCAGATGATGACAGTGGAGGTCTGGTAGGGCCATGATGTTCTGAAAGTTAAGAAAACCTTCATGGAGGAATTTCTTTAGTGAAATACTCACCGTATCTCTCACTATGGATGGTCCAAGTGATTAACAAAGTGTGTACATGTGACATATGACAGGCATAACTAGCACTGGACAAGAACATCTTAATTTGCAAAGACCAAAATCAATGCATACACTTCAGTCCACTGGGACAACAGTACATTTACCTGTATTTAAAGGACGGCCTGCAGGTGCTCCAGATCTGAAAATGTGAAGGAACTATTTGATGTTCCAAAACCACTCAAATACTGCATCTACTAGCAACTGAAGAAGAAACAAATGCTATACCCCTGGTTATCCAGGGACTATTAAGAAGCGGAATCGACATCTTTAACGTTAAACAAAGGTCCATCCGTGTTTATGCTGTTCATGTTACATATTTAAGCACAATCGTTGAAGAGACAGAACTTGAAATTTGTTTTCTGATGAATAAGCATGATATAGATTCTTTATCAAATAAGGGATCTGACCAAATCAGGAGAATCTTTGATAATATGGACAAGGCAGTATGAGGTGATAATTACACAAAAGGATTTTTTGTGTATCATATTTACCGTGTAACTGTCAGAAAAGGAATGTTCTCTGTACCGAGGAGCTAAGCAGGAATTAGCGTCCTCTGGGAGCTTCAAGAGATTGTCTCAAAGGTATCTCCCATTTCTCTGATATTAGTGTTGCCCTGTTTCACATGCGTTGGTGTAGTCCAGGAAATCAGAAGCAAGAGAGCCCCTAGCCATTAAAATGTGTCTTTTTTCTGAGGCTGATTTCCACTTTTCATCGGACTCGAGAATCAGTTACCTCAAGTGAAGGTGCGCTATCATGGATGCTATGGAAAATCTGGACGGCTGTTGTCGTAACCTGAACCTACAAAGATACCGGTACCTGGCCATTTACCTGAATTTTTTCCATTTCCATAAAGACCTTTAAAATAATAGTTTCCTTGGTAATATTAAACATCTGGGTTAAAACGTAAAAATTTAAGAATACACGGAGCAAAAATTTAATCCCTTTTCATGTCTTTTCTGAACCAGCATCAGTAGTTTCCTGATAATACATCTCGGTGCTCTCCACTAGCTACTGTTTCACCAATAAGGAGCCATTGTCCACTCTGATAAGAAAGATACAATCTATGAGTATTAAAGTGCATTGTTATGTTCAAAAACCCAGACTGCACATTGAAATGTTATGGGAATAAAGATTATATATTCACAGATCACAATAGGAGTCTGTAATATATTTCTCAGCATGTCACCATAAGACATCAACCAAGGCTGAAAACATATTGTTTTGCTGCGTAATCCATTATTGCCACTAACATTCTATCTAACTGTTACTTACAGAAATGATTCAAAAATACGCGTGATAAACAGAAAGCTTGTGTAATTTGAAGCGTTCGTTAAGACTTGGAGTGTTTCTCGCTCTGAGGCGCTCCCGACACAGCCGAGCCTGACAAGCAGGGTCACAGGGGTATCCGGATACGGACCGAAGCACCATCTCGCCGTGAGAAACTAGTCCCTCCGGATTTGCTTTCTCTGCTCCCAAAACAATCGCTGATCCCCCCCCCCTCCTTTCCCCGCAAACACCCGCTGCCCGCGTCACATTTTCACCGATCCCGCCGCGACCAAATTGCGGCTTGGGAGGGGGGGTGCTTGGAGATGAGCGCATGCGGTCGAGCCACAACAATAGCTGATGCGGGTCGGGTTTCGAGAGCGAATACTGCCGAGCACAGGGGGGAGGGCTAGGGGGAGGAGGCGGAGGGGAGCAGGGGGGGTTTGGCATTTTTCCGGCCGGCGGAAGGACACGGATCCAGAGGCGGCGTGTCGTTGCGCTCAGGCAGCAGAATGAGCGACTCGGAATCGCGGCGCCACCGAGCGTGAGTGCGGAGTAGAATGGAGCCGAGCTCGGCCTGAGCCGCACCGGAACCGGCCCGAATCACACGACACGAAGCTCCGAAAGACAGCGAAAGCGAGGAGGAAGAGGGAGCGCGGCGAGAGAGCGATATGATATCGCCGCGCTGAGAGACAAGCGGCGGCTTGCGAGGAAAAAGGGAGAGAAAGATGGGCGCCGTTCTGCGGAGTCTAATCTTCTGTAGTTTTTGTTCGCTTATACAAGGTGAGTTTTGGATGGGATGGTTTCTTTTTCTCCTCCGCGTTTTTCTGGAAAGTTGGCAAAAGATTTGGGAGAAGTGGCCGCCCCCCCCTCGCCATAGGCCTTGCGTGCAAGTGCGTGGGGCCCTACGTGAAGGGGAGCTCGATACCTTGACTGCACGTAGGATCCCATATGGACCCGCACCGTCTGCGCGTGCCGTTCGGTGCCCACCGGGCGCGCTCCGATTCGGGCTCCCGGTTCTGGTTTTAGTGTGTTTACCCCCATCGAAGTGCACCCGTGCGCCTTTAAATAAATGCATATATACTGTTCTGATAGTCCGGCCAAGCTTTCCGTCTTCCATATGCATTAACACCAGGCATGGTTTTGGTCCCGTCCGACGCTTCCCTGTTTCTCTCGCCCAATGTGTATTATTGTTAATCGTCTGGTTTTAAAACTGCTACTTTTCGATCGCCTTTAATGTAAAGCGGATCATACTGATACACGTTGAAGGGGCAGAGGTACGTCGACTCTGCATATTTTGTTTCCGTGGCGTGCGCTTTGTTGCAACTTTTTTTTTTTTTTGTCAAAGCCTTGGCTTTAATTTGCCTGTTTATCGTCACTATCGCAGTCGGATAGCCTGTTTTTAGTCAAACTAGTTATGCTCATTGCCATTCATATTGACCCTCGTTTCGTTTTCATTGTTCTATTTTAAACTTTTAGTCGTAGTAGCCCCCCACCCCCTCCGAAATATGAAAACAAGTTTAAATTTCCATCTCCAGGTCAGTAAAACCACAAAACCACGTATCGGCACAACCGTATAAGTCTGTCTGTTTTCTCCAAATTTCGCCAATCGCGTAATCTCAGCTGGAAAACGCCGGGTATTTGCTCTGTGGGTAATTTGAGTATAAAAGCAATGTATTCATGAAAATGGGCTTGGCGAGATGCATTGTCTGTTTTTTTTTTTTTTCCTCCAAAGGGTCAGAAGGTATCTTGATTTTCAGTGCCTTTCTCTGTGTTGCATCGCTACTGAAACAGTCTAGTCTCTGCATTATTTCGAATCCCGAACCAACGAAACCCAATGTCACGGGTCAGCTTGGTGCAGCAAAGCCAAGCTCTCGATTAGGTGAGGATATGGTGAACGATCAGAGATAAGATTTCCGTGCCGACGCTCTCTGTCATGTTTAGAGGTGAATTATCACTTTGAGTAAGTTAACGAAAGGGATTTTCTGATCTGTTACTGCGTGAATACTGGATGACTGATCCGTAAGTCAACAGAAACTTTGGCCATTTCTGATTTTGAGGCGTTAATGGAGTTAGTTACTAAACGGATATTGGGGTTAAAGTAATCTAATGTCCACCACCCTTATATGACAAACTATCATTACTGTTAAACCTAACAACTACATTCTAGCCTCTGAATAATTTGTGAACAGCTGGGCTGTGAATTATTAGAACGTGTAATAATACAGAACCCTTTCCTGTTATTTATTGGTGTCCTTATTAAGGATAAATGTTCTAGCAGGTTATAGTGGTGATCAATCCAAATGGCATTTTCCAGATTTTTAGACTTGCGATGTAGCATTTTAGTTGTTTTTCTTGGTAAAGTTCTGGTACTGTTGGTTGATTAGTGTGCGGTGGGCTTTGAATCGGTAACCTCAGCATCCATGTTATGCTTTGGGTTTCGCAATGCACTTATACTATTTGAACCTCACTTAAAAAACCTGTTTTGTCACCTTAGCCCACGTTATCTGTCTCCATCAAGTGGAAAAATGCTTTGGAGAGCCCTGTGACGCTGCTTCTACTGATCAAGATGACAGGTTGATGTTGACGTGTGCCTCGTTGATCTGTGTGCCTCGTCTCCTTCTGGGACCTTAATAATGCCGTTGCTTTTTTACTTCGCCTGTTGAAGTAACCGATTATGACAGTGGGAGTTCTTTTGACAACATTATCCAATGAAAGTGCTTAGGTTTAAGAATTAGCTATGATTGGTAAAGGCTATTATGGTCATGTGATTGGCTTCTACAGGAAATGACTGCTTTGAGTTTTTACTTATGACTGGCTGGTAAGGGCACTGTGGTGGACATTTTTTTTGGGGGGGGGATAACTGAAGTAGCTGCTTTTGCTGAGGGAGGGGGAAAGTGTTACTGGTGATAGAAAGGAAATGGGGAATATGTTTGAGGCCAGATATTAAGTGTCCTAAAGTGTAATTTTTCCTTTGTTTACATTTGGCAGACAGAAGTAGTACTGTTGGACTGACATCAGTGAACCTTCCCCGTGTTGCTTAAGTTCATAAATATTTAGAGAAGGAAATTCCCCATGTTGAAAAACTGCATGTCGGTCGGAGGCACGGAAACTTGAGGTTGACCGTGATAGCGATACATTGGCAGTGGTAGTAGATGTGTCAAACTGAGGTTTGGACTTCAGCCAGTTTGTATGAAAAAAGTGACATTTACCATCCTCTTGCATACCGTTTCAGTGAATTTATATAACTTCTAGTCAAATGTGCCTAAAACGCTGTGTTCTAGTGTACCCGTTTACACAGATTTTCATAAAGTTTTTGTCCAGACTTTGTAGATCCCTTAGATCGGCATCGAGATAGCTAATCTAACATCAATGAAAGGAGTTTTTGCCGCATAACTTGGAGTGCTGTGAAGTTGTAGTGCGAGATGCTCAGATTTCCGCTTTGGGTAGATTACTGTTGCTTTTTTGTGTTCCTGTGGAGCTGCGGTAGTCTCTAAATTAGTTTTAGAAGGAAGGATTGAATGAATGAAACTTCAGCGGCTTCATTTCAATCACAGCAGACTGAGTAAAGTCCTCGCTGAGGTTGTAGCCGCAAAGTGGCCACACTCAGCAGGAAGTGAGCGCCGAGCCGGATCCTTCGTGTCGGTAGTGTCCTTTGCACAAGCGAGCGATGGATGTTCAGGTGGTTTGGGCAACGTCCGCGTTACTCAGAATTAAACGGCGAGTCGAAATCCTCAAGAGCCTGACTCTGCAGTATAACTTTGCTATACTAATGAAACCGCTACCATCGTGTCCATTCTTGCTTGACTCATGCCGGACACGGCAGGGAAAACATCCTGCCTGGCAAAATAAGCAAGATTTTTATACCGCGGCAGCGGGGGGAGGCTTTTTAAAATAATGTTGACGCATCCAAGCTGCAGCTCCGGAATGGTGGAACCGGGGGCCTGTGGCATTTCTCCATTACCCTCTTACTGGCGTGAAATCTGGCATTGTATGGATTTGCAGCGGTCTGCAAAATTGAATTGCTGTCAACGGTTACATTTTTTTTTATTAAATATTCTGTCAGACCTATTCCTTTGTGTTAGTATCCAGTAGAACCTAAGCTCGCTCTAGCCATCCCATGAGGCAGTGGGGCTGTTTATATTTACTTTGAAGCACGTGTTGGAAAGTTGGTACCAGTGCTGTCTCCAGCTGAACATGTAGGAGTTTTAGGCAAAAAAAAACATCCAATCTTGAAGGGATGACCTGTGAGCCCCTCTGGTTTAGCACCGACAGTTTTTTTTTTTTTTTTTTTCTTCTCAGGAGAGTGAGAACTGGTTCTGTGTGACCCTCACCCTTTTAAGTGGTTTTGGGTTACCTGTTGTTCACTGATTAATCCATTCTCCATTTGAAAACCAATGGGTTATAAATTGTTTGATGTAGCAGTTGTGGTGGCTTAAGGAACGGTTTAAACCCCAATTCTGGGTGACATTTGGCTATCGTCAGATACTGGCCATAAAATTGATCTTATTTATATTTAGCAGACACTTTTGTCCAAAGTAACAAAAAGTGAGGCGAATAGCACATTGTAAACATACATGGTGTCAAGGAATCGAGAGACTGAGCTTAGTGAATGTCGAGGTGGAAATCTAAGCAGCATTATTGCAAGAGTTACACGACATCTTACAAAGCAAGAACCTAATAAGGCAACTGTTCAGTTTGACAAAATGCAACATTAAGGACATTGAGGGAACGCTGAGTAGAATCAGGCTAGTAGAGGTGTTCCTGGAACAGGTGGGTCTTGAGGTTTCTCTTGAAGGTGGGGAGGGAGTCTGACTGGATGTGGGTCAAAGGCTTATTTCATTATCAGGGAACCACACATGAGTAACATCTGAAGTGAGATTTCTCACATGGTGGAGAAGATCCCTCAGTGGTGTCAACTTGCCGACCAGAGGTTAATGTTTCTCTTTATGGTCTGAGGGGTTACAGGTGGCAATGTAGACAAAATATGAGTGAATATCCGAGCCCATCATAACGGTACCTGGTCTGTTGTCTAAACAGCAAGGCTCTTTGGACATGAGGCTTCTGAGGTTTTAGAGAAAAGCTAACTGGCCTATGTAGCTAAGGGGTAGCTTCGTTCCTTGGTTTCTTCTGCATGTGCTCATCCATAAAGTTCTGTATAATTCAAGTCAGTATGAATGGGTACTACTAATTGAAATCATTGTACAGCAAGACTTCAAGCGACTTCAGTAGCTGTTGGTTTGTGGTGATTATTTTTTGTTCTTAGATTATAAGCAGGGAATTCTTGATGCACCTGGCTGGTAATGAATGCCGTGGTGGGTTCTCTCACTAGGGTAATGGGTGGTTTTATTTAAACCAGATATTCCTTGCCTGGTGTTCTGCAGCAGCATGGAATACCGCTTGATCCGCTGGATCAAGGTAAGAATCGAATTCCCTTAACTAATGGTCCTGGTCTCTTTGTCTACAGGCGACCCCCTCCTGCTGTATGCAAATCGGCGGGACCTGCGGCTGGTCGATGCAGCCCAGGGGCGGGCCAATGCCACGGTGGTAGTGAATGGGCTAGAGGACGCGGCAGCCGTGGACTTCATCTTTGCCGGGGGCCTCATCTACTGGAGTGACGTGAGTGAAGAGGCCATCAAGCGAACGACTTTCAACCGGTCAGGCTCCTCCCACCAGACTGTGGTGCTGTCGGGCCTCCAGTCCCCCGATGGCCTGGCCTGCGACTGGGTGGGTAACAAACTCTACTGGACTGACTCGGAGACAAACCGCGTCGAGGTGGCTGATCTCGATGGATCTTTACGGAAAGTGCTGTTCTGGCAGGACTTGGATCAGCCTAGGGCCATTGCCCTGGACCCAGCTAGGGGGTAAGTGCCATTCATATCTAAGAGGACAAGTTGGCCAGATGTGAAAATTGCTAATTTGTCAGCTAAGGGTGGATTGAATTGCGGGAAGCGGCCCCATCTAGGTCAAGAACAAACGTTTTCTGAGACAGGGCCGCCGTGCACATTGCTGTATTTGTTTCCAAGCAAGGAGAATCCAGAACAATGCATCCGTGCTCTGGTAGCTAGGGAATGTTTTATATTGGTGCGTTGTTATTATGGCCCCTGCTGCACCCCAAGAGGAAAAACAAGCCGAGGTCAGAGTCTCGTCTCTCAGTCAGACACCCATTGCGACTCCGCCTGTCTGGTTTGCCGAAGGTCGAGAGTTCTCAGTCTACAGCATTTAGTTGGGTGCCTTTGAGTTGAGTGCGAGTTGAGCCTTGGCGTTCTTTTAATTCTGGCAGCTGTGATGAAATCTGTATGTCTGCTTGGGGAAGGGGGGTTGTTATTCGCACGGGGTGGTGATTTGTTTGCAAGTGGGTCTCGTCGATTCCTGCTCAGCTCTGACTGAACAAGTGTAGATTGTATTTTGGCTGAATTTGTTTAGTGTATTTCAAGACCCGATAGCAAATGGTCGAAGCTTGCTTTTGTGCCTTTTGTTCAGAGCCAAAAGTGAGGGTGGTTTTCCCTCTAGTTTCTCTGTTTCTGAAGTTCAGTTGATGTCCCCTGGTAGCATTTTGTCTCTGCAGAACTTCATAAAACTCTTGATTTGTTTACAGTGATCGAATCTTAGTGGTCTGCCCGCAGTGCAGCGTAGTGGACCTGTCTGCATGTGTTTTGATGTTAGTGTGCAATCATACTTTACCATTAACCTGAAAATGGTGGTTATGCATTTCTGTTGATTCCACACATGAAAATTTTGCTCCCCCTTGCTTTGCTCAGTGTTGCATTAAATAAAAGTGGCCTCCTGGCCAAATGACATCTGAAAAGCTGCTGGGAAGATCTGAGTAGTTTTTAATTGGGGGGGGGGTGCCCACAGGGAATGGAATGACAGAAGAAAAGGCAAGACGGGGATATAAAGTGCCCATAGCCTCAATTACAAGTGTTCCTTTTAGTTCTTTCCCTGTGCTTTCCTCCAGTCTGCATGAAACTGGAGGAAGTGTGCAGGAACGTGGTGTATGTCCTTTTAGAAAACCGTTTCAGGTTTAATCCAGGAAGGAAATCTGCTTGGGAACAATGTTTCAGGATAGTTTTACGAAACTCGTTGTACAGGCTTCCATTGTAGTCCTGTCCGGGGACTTTGATTTGACCATGGTCCCTGAGAAGATATCCATATTTATAGGAAAATGGGACATGCAGGCTTGAGGCATGCTGGTACAGTTGTTTCGGAACTGGACCATCCTTTGGGCCTTGTGTTCCGGTGTTCTGGCCCTGTTGTAGTTAAATTATGGTATCTTACCTAACTCTACAGTGATTAACGTGATGCCAGTGTCCTGTTTGACTCATGCCACCTTGTTGGCTACATACTCACCTCTTCATCATGGGATCTGGGCTGCAGTATTAACAGGTCTCATTTGTAGATGGGAACGGTAGCGAAGCATTGAGAGAAGGTTGCAAATGGGGCCCCTCCGTGCCTCTGCAGCTATCCCTGACATGTGCGCGTGCCAGAGACTGACACGTGCAGCGCTCTGCGGTGTTTTGGTGGGTTTTGCACACGGTGGTGTGATATGTCCACGGAGCCATGGGTGAGCCCCATCTCAGATTACCGGGCATGACGCTGTTAATAAAAATATTTGTACACTCCTTGGCTTTCGGCGTTATTAGAGTGGGTGGAGGACACATGAAACCACGTTAAACCAGGAATAATCAATGATCTATAGACAAGCAAAACATAATGGTGGAAACAGTGATTTGTTGTAGATCAGGCTTAGCTTGTCTAAAACCCCCAGTTTTGTTGGCCGGAGGTGTGGGGTTGAATCGAAATGTCCAGCTACAGGAGCCTTCCTCTGTGTTTCTTCCATCACTCTTCCCCTTTAGCTACCCAGCTGGCTCTATTTAAAGTTGGCAAGTCAATTAGCTCACTCCAGGCCAGTTGGGTTTTATTGAGTAGTCTTTGGGCACGAGGCTGGTGATCGATTGCTATGGAAACCTAATGCGCCATTTGCTTACTACTGCGCTGCTGCTGCGTCACTTCAGATAACAGCATCTGTTAAATGTATCTGTAAATAAGAGATGGCCCAAACCTGGCCCCAAGTTAGTGCTGTTTGTCTTCCACTGGATCGCCAATGTTTATAATTCTGTGTGTTTTTGCACTGAGGTCCCCCTCTGTTGTATGCAAGAGCTGTCGCATCGAATCAGTTTGCAAATATTGGTAGTGCAACATTCAGTGCTCTTTTGAAACACTGCGGGGTCAGTCTGCTAGTCTTTTAGGTAGTCGTGCGATTTGCCCATGTTTGTAAGGGGGGGTGGCTGCCCGAGACGAACAAAGGCTGCCTCTGTCCGTTCCCTGGGAAGCACACGTGAAATGCACCTATAGTTACCCTACAAGTCTGCAATGCCTGTCATCCCTCCCCCTGTGGGTGGCACAGAATGGGGACAAGTGGTTCTCTGTAAGCACACAGTCATACTAGATACACTGAATGATGGGCTCATCTGGAAACCTGCCCCCACCCCTCCACAATAACAATTTGGTTTCCTTTATTCGATGACTGCAGCTTGTACTGTCAGCCAGAACTATGTAAATAAGTTTGTTTAGCAGCATCTGATTGATGTGGTGCTGGTTCATCTCATAGAAATCTGCTCCCTTTCGGCATTTGGTGAGTAGCAACATCCAGCGCATCACACTATTGTTGGGGCCATCTTCAGGAGAACCAAAAACCACAGTGCATACCTGCACACGTGTTCCATGGCCACTGAGCCGTGCTTCTGCGTGCTGGTGGAGTGTGTGTAGCCCTGGCAAGTCAGGTTTAATCTGGGGGAGAGCACAGGGACTCGTGGCGGGCGGTGAATCTGAACCGCCTCGTCTCATGTTACGCCTGCCCGCCCTATGGGCGAGCGGTAGCTAGGTAACAGGGGGTAACCCGAGCGTGCTGATTTTGCAAAGGAGGGTGGGAAGTCGGGCGCCACTGACACAGGCCCACCTCACCCCCCCCCTCTAAGAGGCCATTGCTTCTGTCCCCAAAACAGTGGCTCTGAACCGGATACCCTTAGGACCCCGTATTGGGGGAGAACCCTGAAATCACAGGGCTGTTAGATGCTCACTATGACTGCTGCAGAATTTCATGCCTGATATCAATGTTCATTTTTAAAGGTGCTCCTCTTTTTTTATTTGCGTTTCTCCTTGGTGGGAGGGGAAAGACCCAGTGTGGTTTTTTTTTTTTTTTTAAATAAAGTTTTGATAGAGATTGTATTGTCTTGTTTTAATATTGTATTTGGCCCCTCCGTAGCACTGAGGGTGATGTGAGCCTTTCACAGCTATGGGACACCCCGCACACGCGGCTCCCAGCTCCAGCACTATTTATAAACTCACTCCAGTGGTTTCCGTGCCCCGCCCATCTCGGCGCCGCCTGCCCATTCCGGAACACCCTCCATGTCCAATCCCTGATTGCCAGGGCGGGCCTTTCATTTCACTCAGGTCCCGCCCGTTTTTTTTTTTTCTTTCTTTTTTTGCCCACATGTTTCTGTGAGAGCGACTCCCAGCTGTGCTGCGGGCTTGTGACTCCGGCGTGACGGACCTTTTGAGCTGCGGCTCAAAGCGCTCTCCCCGCGGAGCGCGGCCGCACTTCCCTGTTTTTAGGGAGATAAGTCCGCTCACCACCTCCTTTAAATCCGACAGCCACCTCTTACTGTGTGCACCAAAGGCAACAATTACTCTTCCCATCTGTGCTTAAAAAAAGACAAGTGTTTCTTTTTTTTTTTTTTTTTTTTTAAAGACTAGAAGAACATGTAGGAGTGGGGGTAGCTTTCATTTGTTCGGGTTTTGAGAACTTAAGAGTCTTGGTTCCCTGTTGGATTTTGGTTAGGGGTTGGGGGGGGGGGTAATTAAAACCTGATTGGAGGTGTTGATTTTTGCAGTGACCCAGAAGAGGTTGAAATTTGTCACACACACAGCCCCCCCACAGTCCACCCTTGCTGAGGACCAGCCTGGGTCTCTCCAGCCCCATGTTTGAGACAAGTCGTTTCCCATGCTCAGCACCCCTTACAGGTGAACTGGGCCAGCATGCGGTAGAAGGGGGCCAGCTAGGTGAGTGATCCCGAGTATCTGTGAAGGCGGAGGTGTTGGCAAACTGGGGTTGGCATTGCGAGGTGGGCCCGGTCTGGAAGCGGCAGCGTTTTCCCGGACCCATTTAAGGCGGACGGCGCTCCTTAAGTGCTGGGCAGTAACAGCTCCATCCTAGAGCCTGCCTGTGCTTTTCAACATGAAAGGCAAATTGATTTAAGGATCAGTACGTTTTTCTGTCTGCTTCCTCCTTAACCTCTTTACATGGACGCTTTGATCCTGGCCGGATAGCTGACAGCTTGCAAACCAGATGAAATATGGAGGCCGGAGCTGTTTATGTTGCTCCTATAAAGAGCGGCGAGTCTGGGCTGATGTAGCGTATGCTAAAAGGGGAGTAAATCAGGGCTCTTCTGTGTCTCTCCTTTCTGCTTGTGATCTTCGTGCGCGGTAGCTATGAGCCGAATGATGGGATGCCTCGTTTGGGAGCACGTAGGGCATTTCGACACCCACAAACGAGCGGGCTGGTTTTTAGCTGCCGAATATGGGCTTTTTAAATGTAGTGGTTGATGGGGCCATATCAGATGATGCTGTGTACTGGTTTGGGGGAGGGGTTCTGGGTTTAGTTTCCTGGTGCGTAAGGACTGCCCTCCCTCCCTGAACGAGTCACGAAGGCCCCGCCCTTTCCACAGTCCCCATCACCTGTCAACCCCCCACCCCTTACATCCCAAGTCCGTCGCCGGGGACGTGCAAATTAACATGTTAATTCGGCAGGCCTGGGATAAAAGGCCTCTGTAATGTATTCAGCGGTTTCATTTTAATTACGGGGTTGCCTGTGTGCGAGGCCCAGGGGTGCAGTAAGGACCGCGCAGAGACCGCTGCAGGCATCAGCACGGGCCCCGGGCGTCGTGCGCCAACTTGGCTGCATTCATGTGTGTACTGCTCTAAGCCTCTGAATTACCCAGCATGCCTCTGTCGCTGCAGCCTGCACACCGCTGCCCGGGACTGGCCGCGTTATGTGCCCTCATCATCCACCGGGGGCCACAGCTGTGCCACTGAAAACCAAATTAATTTTCCAAATCAATCATACCTTTCCTACTCGCATGTAATTTTGTCAATTATGATTATGTGCATTTTAAAAACTAGCTCCTGCCTAGGCCTGTCGCGATAAACGATAAATCAATTAATTGCACGATAATTAATCGTGCAATTAGATTTTTCCGGCCGTGATCATTTTCATTTGCATGCTTGTTTGTTTTCCTTGTGTCTCTCTCTACCAAATGGGAATATCAGCTCTTTTTAGCAAACCGGCTCATTTGGCTCGGCTCGGCTCACCAAGAAGAGCCGGCTCTTTCGGCTCCTAAACGGCTCTTTTTAAAAAACCCACCCCTCTCTTCGTTTAACCTGATGCTGATTAGCGTGACCTGATTTGAGCTTGTTAAAAATAATTCGCCGTCTCGTGGGCGGGCTTTTTCGGAAGACCACGTGTTCCGGTCACTGTTGTCCTTAATGTTTAGGCAGCACAAAAACCCAGACAATTCTATAAATAAATTATCCATGATAAAACGAGCCATGGAGATGCTGCAGCGAACGCTTTCGGACAATGTTGTGAAAATATGCTGTATGAATAAAATTGAATATTTAGGTACAGTATTATATAGCATATTTTAATTATACACAGTTCAGTAATTTAATTTGTACAGTACTGTAATTTGAAAAGCATTTGAAACGGTTGTACTATATTTTGCAATCAAAATTAGTGAAGCTGTCCGTTTTAACTATTATTCATGTAAGAAATATACATGTGTCAGACTGAGACATGAAGAAGAAAAAATCGGTTATGATGATCATCCGATTATAATTATTAGTTTCGCCCAGGCAGACGTGTTCACTATAAGCGGTGAAGTAAAATGTGGCAAATTATATGAAATGTGAGTATAAATATGTTGGATTTGCCGAATTTCCCAGAGGTGTGTGTAGAAACTTAAAACTCGATTTGTATTTTGAGGACGTGGTGCACTTAGGAAATTATTGTTTTTTTAGCTTCTGAAACGCAAGTTTATCTTTTCTTGCGCTCGTAGTTACTCAAACCGGAAGCAAGTGAGCCGTATTTCGCACTGGCGGGTATGACGTCATTGCTTTATGTGCAAAGAGCCCGTTAGGCTACTTGCCAGCCGCATGGTCTCGTACCACAGAGTGTAGCAAGGCAGAGA
>JAODLD010000069.1:27731307-27757345 GCA_026781065.1 Mormyrops boulengeri | reverse complement strand
CCCCCCCCCCCCCCCCCCCCCCCCCCCCCCCCCCCCCCCCCGCCCCGGGGGGGGGGGGGGGGGGGGGGCCGCCACGATCTGTCATGATTCGTGGTGGCTCAGTGGGCTGCACTGTAGCCTGACACCCCCAGGGCTGTGGGTTCGATTGCTCCATCCTGTGTGTGTGTGTGTGTGTGTGTGTGTGTGTGTGTGTGTGTGTGTGTGTCTGTGTGTGTGTGTGTGTCTGTGTGCGGATGTGGGTGTATTTACTATATTGTGGGGACCAAATGTCCCCAAAGTGAGGTAAAAGCTGTTACTTTTTAGCCCCTTAGGGACCTTTTCAGGTCCAAAGAATATCAAGATAAATTTTATAAAAAAATATCTGAATTCAAACTATAAATGCCAAAAGGTCTTGTACTTTGTTGTAATTAATATTATGCCTGTGTGGGGGTTAAGGTTATCATAAGGGTTGATGATATGAACTGTGAGTGTTTCCCCTCATGGGGGTCTGTGGAAGGAAACGTGGTCTCTAAATTGACCTATCCACAGTGTCTTGCAGTATGATTCTAGGACTTTAACATGGGAGGTTTGAGGGGCCATAATTGATGTAGAAGGGACCCTCCAGTGATGTTCTTTGAATCGGTCAAGGGGTTCTCTGGGGGCCAATCAGTTTTCAACTCTGGCTAGTTGTGGCCCCACCCCTGTGTACGCCACTGGTGTCCTGTGCTTCCTGGAATGACACTCCAGGATTCATGCGACTCTGTATTAGATAAGCGTGGATGTGGCTGGTAATTTTAACTTGTAGGGTTGTTTTCGACTTGCTGGTTGAATTTGAATCATGGGTGTGATCTACAACTAGCCCCCATTGATGCTGAGCCTGTCCCTGACCAGGCCCCACCCAATTGCTGCTCCTGGCCCGGCGCACAGACCTGCGGCGCATCTCGTTGGACACGCCCGACTTCACCGACATCGTGCTGAATGCAGAGGACATCAGGCACGCCATCGCCATTGACTATGACCCCGTGGAGGGGCTGGTGTACTGGACCGACGACGAGGTGCGTGCCATCCGGCGCTCCCGGCTGGACGGCAGCAGCAGCCAGTTCGTGGTCACGTCACAGATCAGCCACCCAGATGGCATCGCCGTGGACTGGGTTGCCCGCAACCTCTACTGGACCGACACGGGAACGGACCGCATCGAAGTGACCCGGCTCAACGGTACCATGCGCAAGATCCTCATCTCCGAGGATCTGGACGAACCACGGGCCATCGTGCTGGACCCAGTCGTGGGGTACGTCCCACCCCCCATCAGCCTAGCTGTTATTAAACAGACCAGGGTTGCAGGAATGCCTGTGGCTTCTGTGTTGAAGATGCCAATCAAAGCTGCTGAGAATATAAACAAACATAAAACATTCTAGACATTTCCATCACAAGCTGTGTATTTTGTCCTGCTGTTTTGCATTCCCTGTATGGGCAATGTCTTTAGGTCTCCCCTAGACCTCCAAGTCCACGCCTTCTCTCGCTGACGTCTGGTGGCAGTGGGGCCCAGTGTTCCTTGCTTGTTTATTCTCGGCACTTATCTCTTACTCCCTCGGGCCTCGCATGTCAGAGGTGGACTCGGGGGGAAAAAAAAATAAAAACTGCTTCCAAGGCCTTGCTGGGTGGCTGATCCGGGATGGTTTACGCGGGCTTGGCGCTATGGGCCAGCCTGCTGTCCTGAGGATAGAAACCTCACTATTAACAGGCATGATCGCATGGTTAAGACCAGATACGTCCACCAGAGAGGAGCAGCATTTGAGCAGAAAGGTTCTAGTCGCGCACGGCACCTGTCTTACAACTTGTGCTGACTTTTCGGCCCGTTTCCTTCTAATCCTTGATCAACTAGGTACATGTACTGGACAGACTGGGGGGAAATCCCGAAAATTGAGCGGGCCGCCCTGGACGGGTCCGACCGCGTGATCATGGTCAACACCTCCCTGGGCTGGCCCAACGGGCTGGCGCTGGACTACGAGGAGCGCAAGATTTACTGGGGTGATGCCAAAACGGACAGGATCGAGGTGAGGAGCACCTGGGGGGGTCTTTTTGTTTTGCATAGGTGCCTGTGTTTTCTCAGAATGTGCTGGCATGCTAACCCCGGCCCCCAGCCCTTTAAGCTTGGTTTGTAAGTGCAGGGGCTCAGGTTTGTGTCGGGGTCACAGAATGACGTTAATCACCCCATCGTTAATTAGCCTTATCTGCTGTTACACCACAACGACACATTCTGTCGAAACCTGCTTTGGCATGTTCATCAGCCAGTGTGCTGAAGGTATGTGTGTGTCTTTGTCATGGAGAGGGTGGGCTGGTCGCCCAGGGGGTGGACAGCCCCACCCCTCTCACACTGTGATTCGCTGCCGTCCATGTCTCTCTGACATAATTCCCACTCCCTGCTATATTGGGTAAAATCTGCCTTTAAATTCTCTAATTGCCGATTTGCACATTTCGGGGCCACTCTGAGCTTCCCTGCTTCCCTGTGGTCATGCGCAGTGAGGGACGCCCACCGTTTGTGTTGTTAAAACTCAGCTCATTCACAACTGAGGAGCCCAAGATCCCTTTCAGGGTCCAGGAGAAGCTCCCTGCTCTAGGCCATGCAACCACAGGGCCACATCTTGGAGATATTTTTATTTGAGGAAATGTTCTTTGGTGCAACACCTCGCGTGTGAAGTTCACTGCGATTTTTGGCACTTTCCCTTGTCTGTCATGCATTTATCATGATTGAGCCCCTTGACTGCAATGAATTTACTCATGCCCTTTGTTGCCTAAGGAGCTAAGAGATGAGAGTGAGTTGGGGGTGAGGCATAATTCCCCCCCAGGCCTGTTTATTTTAGCCTATTATTAGGATGTTCCCAGAAAACTTTGCTCACCATAAGTGTATCTGCTGTGAGTGGTTGTCCTCAGTAGGTATTGATTACAGCTGATACTGTCCCCCCTCTCAGCACCAAGAGATTACAGTTTTATCCCCTCAGACTTTAATACCCCCACTCTGGAGGGGTTTGCTCTGGTCTCCATCTTGGGGGCCAGAACCCTCCCTCCTGTTTTTGTTAAAGGTCACCCAACTCTGAGAAGTGGAGGGTGGTACATGGCCCGGCCCGGCCCGCTGGCTCTCCCCCGTGCCCAGATGTGGTGCTCTGCGGCGAGGCTCACATCTGTTCCCAATTGCCGGCCGCGCTCCAGCTGTGGTCGCAGCGTTTAGAATAGCCTCAGAATGCGGAACCGGCACTGTGCTGCGGCTGCTGCTCCCGGCAGTGGGGGCCTCTGGCCCGAACCGTCCCGCTTGAGGATGGAAACTTTATAATTGCGCGCGCACACACACACACACACACACACAACCTCATGGAGTGTTTGCATGTGCGCCCATGTGTGTGTGGATGCGCAGAGCAGCGTCCCCCTTCCCAATCCGAGGCTGGTCTTGTAGCACGGAACCGGTATGAAAAGCGCTCAGTTTTGAGGACCTTGAAAACAAACTGGAGCTGTGAGCGCATTTCACAGGTTTCTAGCCTGTCGGGTCGGCATCTCCAGTCAAGGGGAGATGGAGTTCTGTTTTTCGGCGGTGTGGTTCTGATCCAGAAGACGGTCGGCTGTCTCGTGCTGCTGTAAAGCCTGCTGCGGCATGAACGCTTAATCCCTGTGCAGTTTGTCCCGAATCCTCGCGATTATGTCATGAGGCTGCAGAAAGCAGTTGGACCAAATACCTACCCAGACTCTCGCATACGTCAGAGGGACGGCCGCGGTCCTGCTGTTGTGATTCAAATGTATCCCTGTGATATATGGAGACCCCTCGTAAAACACTGTGTGTGTGTCTTCATGTTAGAAGCAGATATGCGATATTGAGGCCCCGTATGTTTGCAGTTGATAGCCTTAGTGGTTTGCCAAGTGAAACGGGTCCCTTCCTCAATGTCTGTAATCCTTGCGGAATATGTGGCAGGAAGCTCCCCAGAGCATCCGTCATCCCTGCCATGATTGGGTCAGTGACAGCTGCCTCCAGAGCCATGTGTTTGACCTGCCACAGTGCCTCCCCCAGCACTGGTCCTGCAATGCACTCTCCTTGAGTGGCTGGACGTGCTGGCGGATGTGAAGCAGGCAGCTGGATGGACGCTGGCTCCCCCAGGGAGAAGCCTCAAGCCAGAGGCTTCATCTCTGTCTCCTCTGGCACCCCACCCCCCCTCCCCCCCCCCGCAGGTGATGAACATGGACGGCACAGCCCGGCGGATCCTGGTGGAGGACAAGCTGCCCCACATCTTCGGCTTCACGCTGCTGGGTGACTTCATCTACTGGACTGACTGGCAGCGGCGCAGCATCGAGCGTGTGCACAAGCGCTCAGCAGAGCGCGAGGTCATCATCGACCAGCTGCCCGACCTCATGGGCCTCAAGGCCACCTATGTGCACCGCTCCTTCGGTGAGTCTACATCGGTGGCTCCTCCGTCCCCGGCATGCTAATCGGTGCCTGGGATGTCAATCGATTTCGGTTTTTGTGTCTAGGCACCAACCCCTGCGCAGAGAATAACGGGGGCTGCAGCCACCTGTGCTTGAACCGGCCGCAGGGGGTCCAGTGCGCCTGCCCCATTGGCCTTGAGCTCATTGGCGACATGAGCACCTGCATCGTCCCCGAGGCCTTTCTGCTCTTCTCCCGCCACACCGATATCCGCCGCATCTCCCTGGAGACCAACAACAACAATGTGGCCATCCCGCTCACCGGTGTCAAGGAGGCCTCCGCCCTGGACTTCGACGTCACAGACAACCGCATCTACTGGACAGACATCACGCTGAAGGTGGGGGTTTAAGTGGGGTGGGTGGGGGGTGGGCGCTCTGCCGGTCTGGCTGGCTCAGTGCCTGCAGCTGTCTGTGTAATGGGCTCTCTGGGGACTCTAGCTTGGAAATAATTGATGGCAGATTTTTTTCTCTTTTTTTGGTCTGTTTTGGCTGCTTTTTTGCAGGATTCTGACAGACGTTTCTGCTTTAGCAGGGAAACTTATTATTTTTCAAAAAACCTAATTTTAGTTTTTTTTTGTAACTGCAGGACACATCCTAACAAAGTAAACTTTAAATCATTAAAAGTACTGCAATATTATATATATTTTTGTATAATATTGTATCAAATATAACGCAGTGATTCCCAAGGCTCTTTGGGAGGTGTGAACATTACACACTGTTATAAACCTAAATCAACTCTTCACCAAAACAGGGTGCTCTCAGAATCTAGAATTTTCCAGAACACATGCCGTTATATAATATTAAAGTCCAAAAATATGTCTTGGCATGAAAAGATCTATAGGAAAATTCTCATACCACTTTCCTTTAGCTTGAAATCAGACATTGGAATCCACATAGTGCGTTAGGTACCGAGCACAGCTAACCGGCTAGCCGCTATGAATAATTGAGGGATTCTTTTTCTCCCTTGATGGCTCTTCCTTACACTCTTCCTTTTTTCCATTGCTGTACTTTCAATCGCTCAGAAGAATCAGCGCTGATGTATATATTTTTTTATTTTGCACGTGTTTTCATTAAGGAAACGAAGCATTCTGTACAAAATGTGACTTGTCTTCCCCTCCATTTCATACGTTTTGGTTTCCAGTTAATGATTTCATATCTCATCAAAATATAACAATAATGCAGCCACAATAATGGGAAAACCTACTTTTCCATTTCGAGGCGTTGTGCAGGGAAATTCAGCATTTATTGAAGTCTGTGTAGAAAAAAAAAAAGATGTAAATTTGTGTGCGTGTGTTTGTAGGTATAAAACAAGGGTGACCACTGTACATAAAAGCAAACATAGACACTAATATGCCTGTTTGAGATGGTTCTGAACTCGCTGAGAACACTGACTGTGGTAGCATACATCCCCGGGCATGAAGACCTTGCCTAATCCCCACCCCCCCCACCAGACCATCAGCAGGGCCTTCATGAATGGCAGCGCCCTGGAGCCCGTGGTTGAGTTTGGTCTAGACTACCCCGAGGGCATGGCTGTCGACTGGCTGGGCAAGAACCTGTACTGGGCCGACACCGGCACCAACCGCATCGAGGTGGCCAAGCTGGACGGGCAGCACCGGCAGGTCCTTGTGTGGAAGGACCTGGACAGCCCACGGGCCTTGGCTCTGGACCCCGCTGAGGGGTGAGTGTGTGGGGTGGTGTACCCTTGGATTGGTCGGTCTGTCTTAAGTACTCCTATATCGACTTTCAGCTGGAGTCCTTCGGACGTCCTCTAAAATGGCATTTCTCCACCTGAGACCCCCCAACAAGCCACATTTTTGCTCCCTCCTTTCTCGCTGCAAGTCAAAGACACTGAATACCCAGCTATAAGTGTGTTGGGGCCTGGGAGGGAGGGAAAATGTGGACTGTCTGGGAAACACTCCTCTAAAAGCTTGAATCACGCTCTCGTCGGTCTGTCCTCATGCGGTCATGCCACAGACCACTGTTTATTAGTACACATTTATTTTAAAACGCGTGACCTGAATGTTCCCCTTTTAAATTTAAGGGAAAGCTGAAGGCGAACGTTTTTATATCGATGTTTTATGACGCGTTTCTGCACTGTAGCTGCAAAGCGTCTCATTTTTTTGTGAGGTACCAATTAACGCAAATGTTTTTGCTTCATGCAGTGGGTATTGATTTTGGTTTGAAATTGCAACAGATAAGCCCAGGACAAACAGAGGCTGGGTGTACCTTGGACCCGTGTCTGTATACTTCTATGTCCGCGGTTTTGGCCTGACAGCCGGCCTGTGGCCACATGCGACACTTAAAGCTTTAGTTTATTTTGATATTTTTATCTTTTTTTTTTTCCTTTTCTTTCCACCTGCCCTCCCCTGCAGCTTCATGTACTGGACGGAATGGGGCGGAAAGCCCAAAATCGACCGCGCGGCAATGGACGGGACGGGCCGTGTCACCCTGGTGCCCAACGTGGGCCGTGCCAATGGCCTGACGATCGACTACGCTGCACGGCGCCTCTACTGGACCGACCTGGACACTACGCTCATCGAGTCATCGAACATGCTAGGTGAAGCCCCATACTTCCCATCTTTACTGCGATACTGTGGTCCCTGTTAACAGAACCGTTGCGGTCGTCCTGTGGGCGGCTCGGTTGAGAGAGGTTACTGGCCAAGCCCGAGCCGTCCCCAAATTATGAGTCCATGTATCTGCCTTTGCCCCATGTGACCTTAAATACAGTGTGTCAGATAGACCCTAACGGCAGCCGTCGTGCATCCGTGGTCACCAAATGTCCCGCCAGTGGTGTTCTCTTGGCAGGAAGAGCCAGAGGACAATTCTCACTTCATAAATTACTGAAATGAGTGTGGTTTCAACAAAGAAAAATTAACAAAATACTCAATCTCAAGCTTAATTATTCATAACGAAGGCTGCCTTGATTGCTTTTTCGGTTTGCTGCCGTACGGTAATATACTTCAGCGAAATGCACTTTTAAATACTCCAATGCTAGTCACTCACCCGCACTTGTGAAAGTGCTACCCTAAGCGGGGGACTTGATATGCCCAAAAAAGTATTTCATGAAGGGCACCCCCACCTAAAGTAAAGGTATCCCCTCCCCCCATGTGCATAAAGGTCTGGAGCGTGAGGTCATAGCGGACGACCTCCCCCACCCATTTGGCTTGACGCAGTACCAGGACTACATCTACTGGACGGACTGGAGCCAGCGCAGCATCGAGCGTGCCAACAAGACCAGCGGGCAGAACCGCACGGTCATCCAGGGCCACCTGGACTACGTGATGGACATCTTGGTGTTTCACTCGTCGCGGCAGGGAGGCTGGAACGCCTGCGCCTCCACCAATGGCCACTGTTCCCACCTGTGCCTGGCCGTGCCCAATAACAGCTTTGTCTGTGGATGTCCCGCCCACTTCTCCCTCAACGCCGACAACAAGACCTGCAGTGGTGAGTCTGTCTCTGCTCGGGGGGCCAGAAGTCAGATACTCAAGGTCATAGTCAAATGGGGTACGGAAAAGAACGGGCTGCTCCGGGCTTCGACTCAGTTATTGGAAAAATTTTCCCCCTTTCTGTGTTTGAGAAATTGAAGCAGGTTTTTTTTCCCTCCTTAATTTAAAGCCAGTGTGGTTTGGGCGTTTGTTGCCAACTTGGCGAGAGAGAGACGGCAGAGGCCCAGGTCCTGCCTAACTGCTTCCATCTGTGTTTGTCGTAGTAAAAATACTACTTAAAGTCCTCACCAAGGTCCCCGATGAGTCTGTGCCCCGCGAGCACAGAAGGCCCGTTTCGCACTGGTGCCATTTCTGGGGTACATTAGCTGCTAGCAAGGCTGAAAATCACCCTAGAGTAGCAGGCTGAGAGGCATCGCTTGGCTGTGTGATGATGCTTTCAAACTCCCGTGGAGTCACATGCTAGTATGTCAGGTTTCCCTGGATTCTTGTCCTTTCGTACTCTGGTAGTTTGGACCCATCCACCCGAGAAGAACATGCAATTGAGAGAGGATCAGACCCCCAGCCTGGGACGTGTGAGACTGTACTTCTACCCACTGAGCCACTCTTGATTTTGCTTTTAGAATAAAATGATTGGTTTATGTATGTCGGCTTGTCAAATGAAGCCTTTTGAACCATTTGCTGTATTTTTTGACCCCACTAGATCTTGTGGTATTGGTTTGCATTGGGGCCTGCTTTGAGCTCTTTTGAACAGAAGGCGCCATCTAGTGGGGTCAGAAAATACAGCGAATGGTTCATGAAGCTTCATTTGGCCATCAATAGTTTGTGGAACTTCTGAGACATTCCTGTACACTCAAAAGTATTTTTGTCGCGTGAAATGCACGGCACCCCCTAGTGAGCTGACAGTGTCCCACTCCCTCCTGCCCCTCCTCCACCCTGCAGCCCCGACCTCCTTCCTGCTCTTCAGCCAGAAGACGGCCATCAGTCGCATGGTGATGGACGAGCAGCAGAGCCCCGACATCATCCTGCCATTGCACAGCCTGCGCAACGTGCGCGCCGTCGACTACGACCCGCTGCACAAGCACATCTACTGGATTGATGGCAAGCAGAATGTCATCCGCCGTGCTCAGGAGGACGGCAACCAGGTGGTGCCACGGTCCGATCGGACGCTCATATTGTACAGCGATGCTAGATGCAGTTAGCTGAACTGGCATTTATGGATGACCCTGGGTGTTTGCATGTATTCCCTGTGCTGCCTGGGGATGGATGGATGGGTTGGTGGGTGTATGGATGGATTGTAGTAATGTACATTGTGGATGTTCAGTAGTCCCTCAGGTTTTTGGGTTCTATCCCTGCTAGAGGGTGCTGTACCCCACTTGACTCCTCTGCCATGTGTCTCCAGAGCATGACCGTGGTGTCCAGCTCCTCTGGCAGTCCCAACATGCTCCTGCAGCCCTTTGACCTCAGCATCGACATCTACAGCCGCTACATCTACTGGACCAGTGAGGTCACCAATGTCATCAACGTCACCGGAACTGATGGCCAGCGGGTGGGCGTGGTCCTGCGCGGGGACCACGACAAGCCCCGGGCCATTGTGGTTAACCCAGAGAGAGGGTGAGCCTCACCGTAGCTCCATGAAGGAATGCCCCGGCCAGCCGTGACCTTGTATCAAGCTGTTTGGTTAAATGTCATGATTACCAGGCTGCACCTACACATTCCAGAGAGAAAGACTGACAGCATTTTGTGGCATCAATATCAGCTCTGGCTGAGGCATTACCGCTCAATTTCTGCCACCTTGTTTGTCAGCAGGGTGTCAGCTTTTAGGGTTTGGGTCACGTCTTCAGTCCCTTTTCCACTTTGAGTGAAGTGGTAAACGCTGTGCCAGGCCGAGTTTAGACCCGTATAGTTTAGCCACAGTTTAGACCCATTTAGTTACGGCCCTTATAGTTTAGACCCATTTAGGCCCAGTTTAGAGCAGTTTAGTTTAGACACACTTTAGACCTGTATAGTTTAGGCCCAGTTTAGACCCGTATAGTTTAGACACACTTTAGACTGGGGGTTCATAAAAATCTTGCAGCCCCTGGAACTCCAGCTGCTCACTGCATTAAATTCTGAGACTTGTGTGGTTTCATTCCAAATATTCATATTTATATGCTGGGAACCAACATCTCCATCTCAAGATCTGCATAATCCTCTCCAGGGGAAAAGATGTTTCTACACATTATCAGATTTTCATCAGGGAAGACAAGGTCAAGGGGCCAAAGCAGGGTCTCAAAAGCATTCAGACCCATCAGATGTTTGTTGTGTATACTATGGGCTGCCGGCCTGCTTCCTATACGCACAATGACCATGTGACCCCTCTTCCCCCCACCAGGTACATGTACTTCACCAACTTGCAGGAGCGCTCCCCCCGCATTGAGCGCGCGGCACTGGACGGCACGGAGAGGGAAGTGCTCTTCTTCACTGGGCTGGGTAAGCCCGTAGCACTGGCCGTGGATAACGAGGCGGGCCGGCTCTTCTGGGTGGATTCGGACCTGCGGCGCATCGAGGGCAGCGACCTGTCTGGTGAGCTTGCGGAGCAGGGAATTGTGGAAAGGCATTGATTTGAAGTGTAAATGTGTTTGCTGTCATGGATTAAAAATTTATAGATTATTTCACTAACAGCTCATTTCCTCAATGCTTTTAAGTATTTCCAGGGTGACATGGTGTATTCAATCAGTTATATTGATATAGGTGTATAATTCACCTTTTTAGCTAAATGATGCACAATTAAATGATACCACACCACACACCGTCCCCATGGAGCCTGATACTGACCTGTGCTCTGCCAGTCTGCAGAGGTACTTCCTGGCAAAGTGAATATTGGTATTTTAAGCCCTGGTAAATAAACACAGCGTAAATACAGCGTATTTAAAACAAAAACACAGGTAAGCGCGTAATAAAACAAACATTTTATCTAAATGTCTGAAACCTTGCTGACATCGTGCGTTACCTGAAATAAGATTCCGAACTTGCCTGTCTGACCCCAAATTGTCGTTGATCGTCCAGGTGCCAACCGGGTCGTGATCGAAGACTCGAACATCCTGCAGCCAGTCGGCCTGACCGTGTTCGGCAGCCACCTCTACTGGATCGACCGGCAGCAGCAGATGATTGAGCGCGTCGACAAAACCACCCGTGAAGGCCGCACCAAGATTCAGGCCCGCATCTCGGCCCTGAGCGACATCCACGCCGTGCATGAGCTCGACATGAGGGAGTACAGTGAGTGGCCGCCTCATTCACTCCCACCTCGTTCATTCTGCCCGTTTCGCTGCACTGTAACCTAAGGAGCCATTTATATTATCGTTCTGGGTAAACTGTCGTCAGTAACGTAGCGGTAGATGCATTCCGCTACGTTATTTATTGCTCGGCAGACACGTCTAGCCGTCAAGGCTTTAATTTACTGTTTTAGCCATTTTATGTAGCTGGAGAAGAAATTCAAATTTACTGCTTTCCCCCCCAGGGATGCCGGCAGAAGATCTGGATTCTTAATTATTTGTTATTGTTTCTATGCCCACAAGGCTTCTTTCTATTGAAATATTAATGTCTTGTTGCGAGTCCTGCTGTATTATTTTGGACTGGAGGCAATTTCACTTGCGCTGAAAAAATAAAAAATGGAATGTGGCGGTAATTCAGGGTCCCCCTCCCAGGTAAACACCCCTGCACCTTGGACAATGGTGGCTGCTCCCACATCTGCATCATCAAGGGCGATGGCACCACGCGCTGTTCCTGCCCCATCCACCTAGTCCTGCTACAAGACGAGCTCTCCTGTGGGGGTGAGTCCAGCACCTTTATTGTGCATCTTTTCTCCCCCTAGTGGAAGGATGGCGTAACAAAAAATTGCTTAGCAAAATTCTGACGATTGAAGGCCGTGATGATAATTAGTATTCATTAGTTTAGTAAATTTGGATTTGATCCAGTATCTTTAAATTTTTGGGGATGCATGTATAGCTAGCATTGGGTGTCTGTGTGTGTTTAATCACATTTGGGGAGCAAAATGTCCCCGAAATGTGGTAAAAGCTGAAACTTCCTTACCTTTTTGTCCCCATTTAGATTACCTCAACTTTATAAAAATCTGTGAACGCAATTAAAAACGTAAAATGCGAAAAAGTCTTGTATTTGGGTTCGTTACTTATGATTAAGGTTAGGGCTGGGTAGGGTTAAGGGTGTCATGATTGGGATTAGGGTTTTTCCCATAGAAATAAATGGAAGGTCTCCATTTAGATAGGTATGCCAACACATGCGCGCGCGCGCGTGTGTGTGTGTGTGTGTGTGTGTGTGTGTGTGTGTGTGTGTGTGTGTGCGCGCGTGTTTGTGCGGACTTTAGTGTGTTGTCTCGGGCTGACTTTTCAAGGGGCTCCTTTTCTCCACAGATCCCCCCACCTGCTCCCCGGAGCAGTTCTCCTGCACATCTGGCGAGGTGGGTTGCATCCCCCAGGCGTGGCGATGTGATGGTTTCTCAGAATGCGAGGATGAGAGCGACGAGCGCGGCTGCCCAGTGTGCTCGGCCGCCGAGTTCCAGTGCACCAGCCACCAGTGTGTGGCGCTGTCCCTGCGCTGCGACGGCGAGGCCAACTGTCAGGATGGCTCAGACGAGATGGACTGTGCAGGTAGGCAGCTTCTCACACTCGGCCGCCCTGTAGCCCAAAGGGATTTGCGCTCTCTTCACTTCACCCTCTTTCTTTTTCTTCTTTCCTTCTTTCTTCATGTAAAAACAAGATGGAAATAGCTGAGCTCTGTTCCATTTAAACACTGCGAGCTAAAACCATAAGTATTCTACTTTTTTAGAAGATCTATCTTTAGAATATCTATATATATGACAGCTATAGGGTGACGTGCAATTAAGGGTGCGGGTTGCTAGTCGTTCCCTTTTTAACATCTTGGTTTATTTACATTCCCCCCCCACCCTGCCACCAGCTCGCTGCCCTCTGGACCAGTTCAGCTGCTCCAATGGACAATGTGTGGGAAAGCACAAGAAGTGTGACCACAACGTAGACTGCCTGGACAACTCCGATGAGCTTGGTTGCTGTAAGTCCCATATGTACGAGGACTCGGGGGGGGTGTTTATGTGTGAACCCCTTTCCTGTGACTCTTCCCTTTGGTCAGGTGGCAGGTTAACATTTCAACATTCGCTTTGACCAATCCAGCACTCATCTTAATCCAGAAGTCCCCAGTTCCCCTAACATACGGGCTTCTATTGATCCCCAGATCCCACGGAAGAGCCGCCACCCCAGCCCATCAACATCATCGGCTCCATCGTCGGCGTCATCCTCGTGCTCTTCGTGGTGGGGGCCGTCTACTTCGTGTGCCAGCGCGTTCTCTGCCCGCACATGAAGGATGACGGGGCCACCATGGCCAACGACTTCGTGGTGCATGGGCCCTCCTCGGTGCCTCTGGGCTACGTCCCACACCCAAACTCCCTCTCGGGGTCCCTGCCAGGTACGGTCCCGAAAAAGCCCTGAGGGATTATTCCCCGGGAACTGCGGATGTGTGTTTTACGCCACCCCTCAAAATGGCCCGCCTGGCAGTGGAGTCCCTGGCTCTCCACAGTAGTTTCAAAAGCCAGAGGCTCTCTTGGCTGTCCAAAGCGAGGACTTGGCTAGCCCCATTGCTCATCTTTAACAGTGTGGTTCGAGGACGAACCAGAGCCAAGTGCGAGTCAGTGGGGCAAGGTGGAGGGAGATTACGTCCAGTCACATCCCAAATGATTGGAAAAGGGGGTAGAAGTGCCATTAGCTGGGTGCTACAGATGGTGCTCACCGGTGTTCCCTTTCCAGGCATGTCCCGTGGAAAATCTGCAATGAGCTCACTAAGCATCATGGGAGGTGGCAGCAGTGGGCCGCCGTACGACAGGGCCCACGTCACAGGGGCCTCATCCAGCAGCTCCTCCAGCACTAAAGGCACTTATTTCCCACCGGTGAGACACTACAACATAACCCCTCGCAGTCGCCCCCTACAGGTGCAAATGTGCGCAGTACCAGTGAAGGATTCCTTGTTTTGTTTCATGGTACTGTTGATAAAATCAGACATAGCAGCAGTGGGGGGGGGACATGATCCAGGTATATAAGATCCTAACAGGTCTGGATGCTGTTCAGCCAAATGGCTACTTCAATATTAGTTTAAATAGTAGAACTCGTGGCCATAGGTGGAAATTAGTGGGAGAACATTTTAAAATGAATTTGAGGAAGCACTTCTTTACACAGCGTGTAGTTGGAGTATGGAATAGTCTTCCTGTTCAAGTAGTGCAGGTTAAAATCCTGGGTTCCTTTAAATCTGAGCTAGATAAGATTTTATCAACTCTGAGCTCTTAAAGTTCTCCCCAAACGAGCTTGATGGGCCGAATGGCCGCCTCTCGTTTGTAAATCTCTTATGCTCTTATGTGTGTGTGTTTATTTTATCTTTGCTATGAAGCATCATCTGGGAGTTTGAACCATGCCTCGTAGTGCTTCGAAATGTTCATTGGTGTTTGTCGTGTTGGGTGGAAAGGTTTGCTGTTTACAATGTAACCACAGAGTTAAGTCTGAAACTGGGCTTTTAAACAAAACCATTTTGTGAGCATGTGAAATAATAAGCAGATAAAGGCAACCTCTAGCATGTGTTTCATGCACTGTTCAGCTCCATCGTGACATAGGCATTATGCGCTCATCCTGCCCCCCTCGCCCCCTCCCAGATCTTGAACCCCCCACCCTCACCCGCCACAGAACGCTCCCACTATACCATGGAGTTTGGCTACTCTTCAAACAGCCCCTCTACCCACCGCTCGTACAGGTAAGGCCAATCTTCTCCTGCTGCTTGTGTGTCTGTATGGGTGTGGGGGTTTTTTGGTTTCGCTAACGCAAAGTGACTCGCACAGCTGGGTACTGCCATATCACTACAGTGTCTGCCGCTCAGACCCCCAGACCTTGGCTCTCATCCTCCTAAGGAGATGAAAAGCAGACTTTAAAAGGTCTGTCTGCTCCTAACACGGATTGTGTGTCTGTGAATAGTGGCAGAGTCGGTTGCGCTGTCCCCTGTGATTCAGAAGGGTACGCCTGTGGCACGGCTCGCTGGCCTTCCATCCATGTGTTTAACGATGTGTCGTCCTCACAGCTACAGGCCCTACAGCTACCGCCATTTTGCCCCGCCCACCACGCCCTGCAGCACGGACGTGTGTGACAGCGATTACACCCCGGGGCGCCGCGTCGTCCCCGTGGCCAAGGGCTATACCAGCGACCTCAACTACGACTCGGAGCCCTTCCCACCGCCGCCCACGCCCCGCAGCCAGTACCTGTCCGCCGAGGAAAACTGCGAAAGCTGCCCCCCCTCCCCTTACACGGAGCGCAGCTACTCCCACCACCTGTACCCCCCTCCTCCTTCCCCCTGCACGGACTCCTCTTGAGCTCCACCCAGCGCCCCGCCCACTTCCCTTGGGCCCGCCCTCTCTGTGTAAATAGCAATTGTGTATACCAAGTTAAAAAGACTTATGATCAAGGGGGGAGGGCATGGGAATTTTGTACAGTGTCCTGGGTATAAGGGGCTTGGGGTACATTGGAGCTGGAAAACTTTGTACAGTAAAGAGAAATATTTATATATTTTCTATACACCAACTACTGGTTGTGCCATTGAAGTTTGTATTGAAAAGAGAAATCTGTACATTTTAAAGTTTTTATTAAATCACCATAAATTAAATGAATTGCCTTAAACCGGGAGATAAAACGCCACCTTCCCATTAAACTAGAGGAAATAAAGCATTCGGAAAGGGATATGGTGATACTCAACTGATGCCAAATATTTTTTTTGGGTTGGGGTCGGGTGTGTGGGGGTCCGATCGGGTGTTTTTGCAGCCCGACCGCGTAGCCAGCCGTCCCGTCGTGGGCGAGCGCCGACATCGTCCGTTGCTGCTAGTTTTGCAGGACGATACAGACGCAGAAAGGAAGAAAAAAAAGACAAGAACTTAAGCATTATACCTCTCTTTGCTTTGGAATTATTTTTAAGTGATATGTTCTGCCAGGCTTGATTCCTCCGACTGGAATACTGAGAGGAGATTCTGCGAGCTGCTCCGGTGAGCTTTGCGGGAGAAGGTGAGCCGCAGAAGCAATAACGTCCGCCGGCACCGCACCGCGCCGCCGCTTGGCCGTGTTCCCGGACCCGCTCTCCCGAGGCCTGTTTACACCGATGTCTTACAACTGAAACCCTCGTCGTCTGGGAGAACTTTGCCCGTATTTGCGATTTCGTGCCGAGTGTCGGGACACCTGAGCTCGTGGAACAATGTGGTACGTATGAGGGCGGCTGCTCCCTCCCGCAGCCGCTCCAAGGGGGAACGCCTCCCGCAGGATATCACCGGCCCCGCGGCCAATCCGGAGATCAAAGATGAACTCCACACATTAAGAAGCAATTTTATTTTTGTGTGTTTCTTCGCCTCCACCGTTTGTATATGCCATAGAGCTGCTGTGAACTGGTCTGTTTGAAGTAGCCGGTCTCTTACAGCCCCTGCGTTTCTCCTCCACTGTCCCAACGCAGAAATATTTTTTTTTTTTTGCCCAAACAAGGACAAGTTTTCGTGCCTGACGAGTTTTACGGAAAAATTTGTCTTAACTTTAAATCCAGTGCCCACAAAATGTTTTCGATATTTTTGTACAACGTGTAGATATATTTATAAGCTATAAGAAATGTATGGTTAGTTTTCTGTAAATCTATCCCATTTTATCCTTGCGGTACTTCTCCTTGTACATTCTTACAGTCTACGAAACCTCGTTTTATTTTTCTATTGCAAATGTATGGAGACAATCTGAGACTGACATATTTATCCAGGTACCTGTTTTTACCTTGCGAAATAACTCATCTCCTTGAGCAATATTTTTGTACATCATTCATTTGATCATTTACTTTTAGTTTGACTCGAGAGCCAAATAATTTTTACAAAGACGTGTTTATGACCGATCACCCTCCCCCGCCCTCCCAAAAACGTGTCTCGTATCTAAATCTGTAAGCTTGTGTGGGGTCTGCAAAAATATGGGAATGTAGCCTTTGACATGCATTCATTCCATTTAATTCCTGCATTTCAGCGTTCACAGGTCTCTTTCAGGGAATAGTCTTTGTCCAATTTGAGGACTAGAGATGGGCAGTCCACGTGCTTTCGCGTCATGTAGCGTGCTGTCTTTGTTTACAGCAACCGAACTTTCCTGTTAGCTTGCCACAGTCACGTTTTCCAAAAACTTTTTTCTCCTGTGTGATTTATTTCAAACTGACAATTGAAAGCATGCACCATGGACTTGGCGACCTGCTTATTGGCGGCTATCTGTGCGGAATACTGAGGATAGAAGTGCTGGATTCTGTGGCTTATGTTCTTAATTATTCTGGTCGGTAGTTTTATGTCCTGAAAAGTATATTTCAAAATACTGCTTGTTATATGGAGGCATTTGGAAACAAGTCTTATCTGCTATATAGTCGCAAAGGGCTTTACTGGGAAACGGTGCATCGCAGTCATGTCATTTTCTTGCAGGCAAGTGACAGTTCAGTGAATTGTTAATGTTTATTCCATAGATTTTTGCCTAAGGATCTGTCTTTACCAGCATAACTTTCTAGACAATCTGAGCTACCCTTGGTAAACTTTGTTTTTTGCAGATGTGCCTCGTCATAACATTTCACCTAGACTATTTTATCTGATTTTGACGGAGATAGTTTAATCGGTACATTGAACCACCTTTTCCAAATTTAGCAATGTCACATCTTAAGCATGTTACTGAAATAGTATTTTATTAAATCCTCCCCATCCCAAATTTTTACATGCGTTAGTAAATGAGTGCTTTCCCCATTTTGATTTAATAAATCCTTCTGGTTGTTCGAATTAGAGCCCTGTAAAAGTTCGTCCTTTGAACTATTTTTGGGGCATATCATAAATGTATTGGTTCCATGTGATGATGGGAGAGACCACGTCTCACAGGGTCGGTCCTGCTCAGCATTTCTGCAGATGATCGACATTATTCCGGACATTCCTTTGTCTGCTACAAGGGCTTCAGCGTAACCCGTATGCCACAGCGCTAAACCAGCGTTACAATCTCATGTTTGTTGCACTTTACGGTACATCTGCTTCTTGGTTGGTATGGCGTGTTAAACGGTTTTGTTTGCTAGTATTTTTCAACATTTTTTTTCCAAATGAGCTCCTTGCTTTTAGGCTACGGTGTTCATGTTACGGTGTATTATGTAAGCGTTTTTAATCTATATATTTCATAAAGATGAATGTTGGCTATTTTGACACTGTCAATTTGCTTACAGCCGCTTAAATTTTGAAATCGAAGATGAGATGAGCCTCGGTTCTATTAATGTAACTACAGTGTAGCGCCGTCGACTTGGAGTGTGAGCACGTGGTAACCAAAAGGAAAAATAGTTTATGAATGCTAACATGCAACAGGAATTATACACAAACCCGAATTAGGTCATGTTTATTTGCATCTTACTTATCTGGTGGCACCTAAAATTTGGTCAATTTTTGTTGGGTACACCTAGTACCCAGGCAAATGGTACCAGTCTATAATAAAGGTTTCTTGTCCTTCTGAAGGAAGCCTACTGAAAATACAATTGTACTTCTGTGCCTCAAACTCTAGTAAGCAAGGGGATTTGGTAAAAGCACTTTTGGTTCCATACTGTTGGAGATGTCAAATTTAGAATAATAGCAGAAATGTTGGGAGAAGGTCTTTGGTCAGCTTAAATTGGTCTCATCTCATTGAATTGAATGGTGCTTTTGCAAGGGTGTGTTCAAGATGACCAACATTTGGTTAGTTATATCATTTCCCACTAACTCTACCTTTTTTGTAAATTAATTGCTTTACATGTAAATCAATGTATAAAAAATCTGTACAGCCCATTCAATAACTATTATAAGCTGTTGTAACTAATAAAATGTTGATTTTTATAATAAATGAATGAATGCTGTTCATGATTAATCAGTTTGTACAATCAAGAGGTTTGCAGCATTAAAATTTTAAAATGTCCTCTCTCGTTCAACTGATCCCAGTTATATATTAAACGCTGCTCGCTGTTTAGCTTCTCGGAAGGGCGCACAGACGTCAGTGAATAAGTGGCACACTGCAGTCTTGTGCTAAGCAATTCCGGGTATTTAATCTCTGGCGCTGAGCTCCTGAGTACCATGTAGAGGTGGCGCCTAGCAAGCATAGGCTCTTTGCGCTATATGCAAAAAGCGTTCTTTTGTGCAAAAGTGGGTAAATCGGCGTATAGGACTTAACGCCGATTTACCGTGGATACATTGACGGAGAGCCGCTCGCATGCAGACTCCGCCCGCCGGTCTTCACCAAACCCTTTTGTTGTAGCCGTTCAGTGACGCACTTCCGGTTCCATAACCCGGAAGTGGACGCTTCCGTTGACGTTTCCGCTGCATGTGTTTTGTTTAGGAAAGTGTTTGTCCAGTTGTTAATATCGTTCACCGTATTCCCTGATCATGCAATACGGGGTTAATGAAGACGCTGTTTAACAGCTAAGAAAAAACGAATTTGGTTGTAGCTCTAGAGCCAATGCCACTAGTGCAACATAGTTGAAAGACAATTTAAGGTGGAGTAAGGGCTGTCGGCTTCCGTCTAGATGGTGGCTGGTAATTAACGGCATCAAGTGTAGCGTTAAAATCCCATCTTCAAGAATCAGAAGAGGAAATTCTGAGGTAGGGCCCCGTGGTTCTGTCTCTGTTAGACAACTATTTCGTAACGTTTAAATATTTGATAGTCATGCTTTTAAATTCCATTGATATGGCGATGATTGTAAGCTACAACGTTGCTTCGGTTAACTGAAATCCGGAGTGTTTCCATGAAATTTTTAGCTGTGAACCAGCCGTTATTGCTTTTTCTGAAAGCTTGTGCTCTTGTGTATCGTACTCATATACTCTATCGATACGTACTTTGTCTGGCTTTAGGAAGATTGCCTACAGTTCGCCGACCTAAATGGGAGCAGAGCAGAGTGGAGATGCGGAGCACAAACACTCCGATTTCAACCCTACAGGTAGCACTAAGCGTCTGTTCACTAATTGTTGCTGGCTCGATTTAAGCTGCGACAGTTTACACTGCTAAGTAATTAACTTCTCTGAATTGTTAGCGGTCGCCTCGCCTGCGAAGCAGAGGGCAAAAATGGATGACATCGTGGTGGTGGCCCAAGGAACGCAGTCATTACGGAACATCCACAACGACCCCGATGTCATTAAACTGCAAGAAATTCCCACGTTCCAGCCCCTACTTAAAGGTACCCACAAGCAAACACGTGCATACATACTTCAACTTCAGATAAATAACTAAGTCTTGTATAGTCTGCTGTTTACTTTCCCAGGGAACGCCATTTGATTGTGTATTGTAAGATAAGGAAAGCTTCTTCTGCATAGCAACAAAAGCTATAAAATAATCTGTAAAGACTACTTAGTACTGGTGCTACATTTTGAGTGTGCATTTATTTTTGATATTGTGTGTCTGACCTTTATAAAACTTGAAACAATACATACAGTCTAAATATGCAGTACTTTGCGTGAGCTGTAACTCGTCACTTCCATGTAAATTGTAACCACAAGAGGGCAGTGTTACTGCAGAAATTAAAATGAAATTGCACAACCAACGCCCATACCTTCAATACACAGAATTACTTTCTCCACTTAAGACAGGCTCATTATTCAGCTTAAACTTAAAAATTAGCCGACAATTTCAGTTGCATATGCATAAACATGCACACTGCTGTGTTTTCAAAGGAAAATGATATGAAAGTATTTCCATACACACTCAAAGGAGTGAAAACGTACATGGCGTGGCCTACATTAGGCATTTATGCATCGTCACAGTCACCGGTAAGTGAGTTTTAGTCACACTGTGTAACATGCTATTTAGCTGCATACAGGTCAGCACCACTGAAAGCAGGAATGCTGTTCATGCCCTGATCATTAGTTGCCCTCCGATATCTGTTTATGTAGGGTGACCAATCGGGCAATATTACACCCTGTAACTAGTGGAACCAAATCAGGCAGGGGCCACATGATGAGTAAGGACCAATTAGGGTGGTTGTAGAGTCTGTTTTGTGAGAGACAACCTGTGACTGTGCGTATGAGTGAGAGACGACCTGTGACTGTGCGTATGAGCGAGAGACGACCTGTGACTGTGCGTATAAGCGAGAGACGACCTGTGACTGTGCGTATGAGCGAGAGACGACCTGTGACTGTGCGTATGAGCGAGAGACGGCCTGTGACTGTGCTCTTGTGCGTATGAGCGAGAGACGACCTGTGCCTGTGCTCCCACGTGTATGAGCGAGAGACGGCCTGTGACTCTGCTCTTGTGCGTATGAGGAAGAAATGGCCTGTGACTGTGCTCCCGCGTGTATGAGAGAGAGATGGCCTGTGACTGTGCTCCCACGTGTATGAGCGAGAGACGGCCTGTGACTGTGCTTTTGTGCGTATGAGTGAGAGATGACCTGTGGCTGCTCCGGTATACATGACCAGTAGTTCTACATCCCTCTCCACTCCCAGGTGTCCTGAGCGGCCAGACATCCCCGAGCAGCGGCCGCCTGGAGAAGCTGGACTCCCTGCAGGTGCTGCAGCTGTGCCTGCGCTATCAGGAGCACTTGCACCAGTGCGCCGAGGCCGTCAGCTTCGACCAGAACGCCCTGGTCAAGCGCATCAAAGAGGTAGAGGGTGGCCACCTACCCACATGCACCCGAGACCCGATCGTGTGCCTGAATGATGACAAGAGACAGACAGAGATGGGGCTTTGCTTAAGGATGATCTAAGTTAGGGTGATATCATAAACTCTACAGCTGGTCTAAAGTGATGCCAGGATGTCCGCAAATGAAAAGAGTCAGGCTCGATTAATGAGGAAGGAGGGAATGGTGCCGATGCATCCTGTAGTGGTGGTCAAGATTTAATGCGGAAGTAGCGCAGCGTCTGCACCCCAGGAGTGTTGCGGCAGGTTGGTTAGATGACTGAGCCCTCATTTCACAGTGATGTGCCGTTTTGTTGACATCCCCGGGGCTGTGGGTGAAGCCAAGCAAAGGGTGTGTTAAAGAGCCAAGGTGCCGACAAGCAGGTGGACGATTGTGCTGGTCTTCACCCCTACCCAGCTGCCATGGGCACCACATGGTAAAGGGGGGCACTTATGGGTTAGATCAGCTACTGAATGGTACCAGTTAAAAAAACAAAAGATATATATATTTTAGGAAAAAACAGGTGATTTGCTACACTTGAGATGAAGTAAGCATTGCTTTTAATCACGCTTAATGTGATTATGTATGAGGCTGCCTCCCCCTGACGGGTCCCTCGGGAGAGGATTTTGGCAGGACAGCCTGATCTCAAGATGCGTGAACGGCAGAGGATATTAATAAATCTGTTAATGCAGGATGGGTTTTTATGGAGATCTTTGCTGAACATTCTTAGACAGTGAATCTCTGAGTCAGACACAGACAGAAAGTTGCATGGGTGGATGGGGGGGGGGGGGTAAATGTACTGATCTTGATATACACAGCTCTGGAAAGAAATAAGAAACCACTCCATATTTAAAAAAATCTGCATTTTAAAATCCTGAATTAATCATGGTTCTGCTGGCAGAAGGCTGAATTCATGAATTGGAGGATGACATCAAATGACCTTCAAAAAGAATGGGGAACATTAACTGCAGGTATGAAGTGCACTGCTAGGACAGTTCATATCAGGCTCCTAGAAGCAGAAGACCCATAAAGCAAGGAAGAATCCCATCATTAATGAGAAGCAGGGAAGAGCCAGGTTGGAGTTTGCAAAAAAAAAAAAACCGTTTATTTAACACATACACACACCCATAAATTGAGACATGAAACTAAAAATTTTGCTGTGTTCTTATTTTTTTCCAGAGCTGTATATATAATGTGTCATGCCTGACAATAGTCCAGATCTACACATACCGGTCATAAACACGTCAGTGGGTGCCGGAGGCAAGGAGCAAATGTATGTGCCGAAAAGCTGGAGTTTCATGTTTGATGCCTTCAGGTGCTCAGTTTCCTGGTTCTCCTTTGCACTGGAATTGGTGTAAATGTCATCATACGCACTTCAGTGTAATTATTAAGGAGTTAGTCACACACATCATTGTTATTATTAAGGACGGGTTATTGGCTGTAGGTATCGGCCACGGCTTATGACCGTCACGTCAGTAATGGGCGTGTCTCTCTGTGGGCGGGTCAGATGGACCTCTCGGTGGAGACGCTGTTCAGCATCATGCAGGAGCGACAGAAGCGCTACGCGAAGTACGCAGAGCAGATCCAGAAGGTCAACGAGATGTCTATGATCCTGCGACGCATCCAGATGGGCATCGACCAGACGCTGCCTCTCATGGAGAAGCTCAATAACCTGCTGCCAGAGGGCGAGCGGCTGGAGCCCTTTAGCATGAAACCTGAGAGCGAAACCAAGTAGCCACTCCCACCAACATTACATCATCTGAAGCTCCGCCCACATGCAAACTGTTACCCCGCCCTTCTTCGTAAGCCCACCTGTCACAGTAAGGGATTCAAAAAAAAAAAAAAACCTGTGGAAAAGTGTTATCTTTGTGGGTGTCTGTGGTTCTGCTACACCTTGTGGAGGTATGTATAGAAACCTGAGCAGTGGGAATCTCAAAAGTAGGAGTGGGAGGAGAGAAAGTGACTGGTGTTATTTATAGAAATAGAAGCTGGGATGGTCAGGATCGTTAGCCAGTGTGGTCAACCGATAAATCGCTGAACTCCGCCGTATGCAGACTCGCTTGCTTGAGTGCTTGAATCGTCAGCGGGAGAGTCGGAACACACGTGATATTTTAAAGTTTACTGTCATGTAATATTGCACAAAGCCTTGCATCCAAATGTATAATTTAAAAAGAATTATTGAGAAAGTCTCACTTTTTACTTTTTTGTTTTTACTGTAAAATGTTAAATTAAACCATTCAAATGTTTATCTGGCTAATTGCATTGTATTTACAGAATTCTCTTGTCATTGTATGCAGCAGAGAATCAACATGGTTTCATCTGTAGCCAGTCTCTAGAGTTGAGAGTTTTGCAAATGTACACGAAACAAGCGATGACATCTTACTTTGTGTCTGTACACCCAGGCATGAAAATGGCAGCGGATGCCGAAGTTAAGTTAAAAGCCATGGTTAAATCATAATCGTATAAACGCAACGCGTTAATAAAGTATTAATAGCATTATTCATCAGACCCGTAAGCTGATGTTACCTCAGAGGGTAGGATGGTCTTTGGATCTACACCAGCAGTGTCACCAGCATGTGGGGGTCGATTGGACCCCACCCGTACAGTGCTGCCCTGCCCCCAGCTGAAGGCCCCGCCATCCTCCTTCCCAGTCTGCCTCCTTGGCCGGTGATGCAGAGCGCCCCATCATGTGGATGATGTTCTGCCCGCGCTCAGCAACCGAGCTTCGCAGAGGAAAGTGTTCAGGAAGGATTTCCGTTCCGGTTGGTGCCCCTGCCACATTCTGCAGAGACCCGGGGAGCACAGAGGTGGAGCCTCTGGTGGAGGTCCAGATGGAGCCTTTCATACGGCTCGATGGGCGTCCTGTCCTGGCCGCGTGGAGTCTGCGTGACACGGGAACCTGCAACTTCCTGTTACTTGTGCTTGGAATAGCTGAAAAAACGGGCTGAGTGGTCCGCTCCACCTCTGTGTCAGCTGGTGTCATTGAATGATTTTACAAATCATTAGCCCGTGTGCCTGTGAAGGTTGCCCGATCGAGCCCGGCTTTGGCAGAACAGTCACATGTCTGTGGGCCCTTGAGCCGGGCCCTCAGCTCCATGGGCCTTTGCTGGTGGCTGCCCTTCGCGGCCAGGCTTGCTTCACCTACTTGTGTGTCATGGAGAGAAAGATGGGATTGGCGAAAAAGGAATTTCCTCATGGGGATTAATAAAGTGTATAATAATAATTATTGTTAAATGGAACCAATATTTAATGAGTAATTAAAAAAAAAAAAAAAAAAACTGTATAATTAGCAAAACCTGTCTAATACACAACATAAATCATTGCTGTGTGATGGTTACAGGAAGCTGTAGTGTTTTTTGTACCTTCAGTTTAATTTTAAACATTTATACATACACTGATCAGCCATAACATTAAAACCACCTGCCTAATATTGTGTAGGTCCCCCTCGTGCCGTCGAAACAGCAAAGTCCTGTGGTATTTTTGCACCATAATGTTGGCAGCAGATCGTTTAAGTTCTGTGAGTTGCACTTGCCTAATATATAATGGCACCCTTGACAGATGCCATTGTAACGAGATAAGCAATGTTGTTCACATCACCTGTCAGTGGGTGTAATGTTATGGCTGATCAGTGTGAAGGGGATAATGCACACTTCATGTTACATTCAGCTCGCTCCGTTTCGACAGCTTTAAGGAGAATGTCTGATGTTCTGCCTTATAGTTGCCACGCAACTATCAGTCTTGCAGGGTTAATGAGATTTTTGTGCCAGCCCTTATTAATAAATCATTTGTAGGATGACAGTGCCTGTACGCTTTCAAAATACACCTGAATGAGCCACACCTTAGCCTCAGCTGTCATTCAAAACCCTATAGCTTTTCGTGAAAAAACAAAGTGCTTATATATTGCGTTATTTACGATATTTCATCGGCCTGTATTAGGAAGCAGGATTTCTTGCCCATAGCCTGTCAGATTTAAGGTGTCCCATTACATGTGCGTAATGTCTTCTTGCAGCTGCAGTGTGCGTTTGGTAGTGTGCAGGGCACTTTAATCTGAGATCTGCTCTCTCAAAGTCACCTCTACACATTTGGCATCAGGAGAAAAAATGTTCAGTATGTGTACTGAAATCTCAGAACAAGGACATGTGAAAATTGCATTCTGAATCACGTTAGGGTTCAGTAGGCCTTACTGAGATTTGGTTCTTAAGAAACGTAATTAAATATATTATTGAATGTATTGCTTTCACCAACTTTGGCACATTTCTCAGAAGCCTACACACGTTTCGCGATGGGAATCGCTGCCGAGTAATATTACCCTGCTATCCCAGAGCCATGGGGGGGGGGGGGGTCGCGTGGCGTCGGTGGCCAATTTGTTTGCAAACCCCGACAGGTTGAGGGCCAATAAGAACCAAAAAAAAAACCCCCAAAAAAACTGCGGAAAAAACCCATTACACTTACCGGATTTT
>JAODLD010000069.1:27695897-27713643 GCA_026781065.1 Mormyrops boulengeri | reverse complement strand
GTGTGTTCTGTTTGCTGTTTGCTGTTTACATTAGGCAAATTTGCTCTTGACAGCGCATGTTTAGCCTTTTCATGTGGGCCACTCCCAATCAGCATGCCTAGTGAACTATTGTCCCCTAGCTGTAGATATGCTGAAGCCTCGAACACCCCCCGTCTTATTTCTGTGGCCTGTGCATGACGAGCCTCTATTCCCATACTATGGTAGCTGGACTTGGCTGAGGTTCCATTGATTGCTCACGCAGCCTTGCAGTGAAGTCCAGGGATGCAAAGTGATTGGCTGGTCAAGGCCGCAATACTGGACATTCACACTGACAGAACATTGTGTCACTGGTCGTTAGTATATATAAGGAATTAAGAGATATTGTGCAACAAGTCAACTAATGTAGGTATTCCCAACCTTTTGATGACCTCAGACCAGCATACGTGGTGCAAAAATGTAATAAAAAAAATCTTGTGGACGGAGAGGGAGGATGAGGCCGTATAAGAACCAGTCTACGTCTGGGGTCGTGAAAAGGGCATGCCTTAAAAATGTGGTTTGTTTTTGGAGGAAATGCTTCGTTTCTTGAATGGATTCGCATGCTGTGCTGCCATCTAGTGTGCTTTTTTTTCTCTGAAATATTAAAAGGCCATTATCGTGATACCTAATGGAGTCTCATAATTAGATATATAGATAGATATAATTAATATTTCAATATTTAGTTTAATGTTCAACGTAACTTAAAATAGACTGTGTGACTGTTATTGTGTTATTGACTGTTGTTGTGTTATTGTGTTTTCCTTCTTACAAAAGGTATAATGTCCCGGAACTTAAGAAATAGGATCCGCGTAACGTAGGTGCGGACTGCGGGAGAGCCAGAGGGCGTCATTCGGCGGCTTTGCGGGCTGGGAGGGCTGAGGCGGGATCCTTTGGAGAAGAGAAACTAAGTGCCGTTTATTTGCGGTTTCACTCTTTCCTCGTTTTCCAGTAGCACTGTCAGTGTTGTGTCCGGTCCTTTAGTTTAGACTCCGGTTTGGGACCCGTGTTCGTGCCGGACGCGCTCCGGGACCATGCGGTAACATTTACGGGGAAATAGGCGAACTCCTCGCTTTGATCCACGCAGGTACGTGTTTTCCTTTCTCACCTTTTTATTCTTAATCTTGCTGAATATTTAACCGTTTGTTGGTTTTCCTTAGTATAACTAAAGGGCGAGGGAGTGAGTTTATATACATTTGGATAAAGTAAAACGTAAAACACACATAAATAAATTTAGAATTATTTTTACTGGAGGTTTTGCTGACTACATGTATTTGTTTGTGCGTTCTGAATGAGGAAATAGTTAATTCTTTTTCATAAATTCCGTAGTTAAGACAGAAACGAAGTGCATATTTATGATTGCAATGACAAGGTACAGCGCACAGACAACTTCAACATTGTTGAGTAGGACTTGCTTGACCTCGGGGGTATTTAATGCGTGATTTCACGGCGAAAACGCCTCACTTGTGCTCCAACTTGCCTGCCAGGGTACGGCTGCCAATAATAATTTCAGCATTTCTCGTCTTGTGTCATCCAGACCGTCAAGACCACAGTATTTTACTTTTAAAACAGTTATATATTTAAATAAAACAGAGGTTAATCTGATTACAGGATGGTTAAGACGTTCAAATGACCAGGATCTAATAGATTAACAAAGCAGCAAAACACAACGATCCCCAAATTCACGCAATAATGATCTTATAGGCTACGAAAAGTAATGGTTGAACTCGTTGCTCTCCCAGCAATGGTGTGCCCCCTGTTGCACCTTTAACCTTAAACTTTGTCATCCCTCATTTTTCATTATTGTTATGTGCGGCATTTTAAAAGCGTTTAAAGTGGGAAATGACATAAACGTTTCAAACTGAATACATAAAACTGGTTGCAAAACGTTCCCAGTGACACCAGCTTTGGTCAGCTGGCTGGAGTGAGATTTTCAATTCGAGACAAGCCTGCCCTCTTATTTACATTTATGCAATAGTTTTTATTAACTTATAAATAGTCTGTACGGTTTGCAAACTACCCCGACGCTTTTAATACAGCTAATTTTTAGTTTTATGATGGAATAATATAAATGTATAAAAAGATTTCTTGCGTAAGCGTGAGTTGCACGCCGCAGTCGCGAGCCCACAACAGGTTGCACGCGATGACATGCGTCACAGTACAGTGACCTGCCTTCAGTTAGGGGATATATTAATACCCTCACATCCCAAAATTGCCTTTTTTTTGCATTGAAGGCATTATGAAGTACCCTTTTTTCTGGGACCCTAGCACTTCTGTTTATTTAGGACCATAAAGAATTTTACAAATTACACTAAAAATGCTTCAAGTGTCTTAATAAAACCTCTCAATATAATAGTAACGTCGGAGGTTTATATTTAGTTTGATACAAATAATAAGTAATGGAATGATTAGAAGTGGGCATTTGTGTAGTGTGAACTCTTACAAGAATGTTTCATTTCTCATATACAGGGAGTTCTTCAGTTTTTTTCACAGCATAAATGTTACTTTAAATATATTAGAAGGTTGAACTTGTTTCAGTGTAAACACAACAGTATCCCATATCTTTCAGATCTTCTGTTTCCCTGTCCCAACATCCCCTGTCCAGAGAGTACCGCGGAGTATATTTCTGTATTGTCTAGTATGCTCCATGCTGTTTCAGGAAATGATGGGAACAATGCATATTTGTGCCCAGATGTTTCTATTATGGGCTCCAATTGTGACCTCAAATTCAAAGTGAAAGTTTGCCTGCCTGGCTTGGGCCTTTGCAATCGCGATGGATTTTTTTTTTCTCTTGGATAATCTTAGCCAGATCCTATCTGCTGCTTTTTTGGCAGCCCACACCTTGGGCTGTGGGCGGCTCGGTGGCTCACCCTGCAGCACCATCAGCGTCAGCCCCCCCCTGAGGCCGTGCATCCGAATCCGGCCTGAACGTTGCCTCTGCAAGTCTTACGAACATGAAATGAACACACGTATAGTTAGTACCGCAATTCAACAGTAACTGCTGTAGGTAAATTTGATACTAAATTAGCATGGGGCCCAATTCGGCTTGGTGAGTGTGGTGTTCGCATATTCTCCACGTGTTGTATGGGGTTCCTCTGGATATTCTGGATATAGTTGGGCTGTTGTCTATAAATTGCTTGTAGTTTATGATTGGGTGTATAGCTGGAAGATGAGTGGCTGGATTAGGGGATATGTGTGTGTGTGTGTGTGTGTGTGTGAGTGTGTGTGTGTGAGAGAGAGAGAAAGAGGTAAAGAGACACACACTCCTGCATTTGTGAGTACCATACTGTGGCTTGCTCTTTTAATAAGGGAGCTTTCTCTAACCTTGGGATGACTGGAGTAAATGATGAGTAAGTCAGTACAGGAAATGGATGGATGAAAATTGTTTTGACTGTTTCTTTTGCAATGGTAGGGGGCCATGTTCTGGGAGTTAGCCCAAAAAATCCCTGTCCTATATGTGAATTTTCCTCACTCAGATTTAGCGATCATTGTTCCTACAGCTGTCCCATGTACAGTACTGAGTAAAAGCTTTAGGCAGTTAAAAGAATGTTTAAGTGATTTTCATTTTGGTGTGAAACTGACATTGCATCTGTCATGGTGTATCAGCTTTGTCATTTCAGAACCTCTCTTAAAAGTATCCAAACTTTGTAGTATCTGTCCAGTACACCAATGGCTAATCAGTACTTCATTGAATTATTTAATTGTTTCACTATGTGCTCAATCAATCAGTCAATTAATTAATTATTACATGGAATGTCCGGGGTGCCCCTGAGGAGAGATTTGGGAAGAGGCTCATCTAACCAGGCAGCAAGATATCAGTAACTTCGCGGAGAAAAGAAGAAATTCTTGTTTATTTTTTATTGTAACTATTGGCTTACATATGTTCTAATGTTAACTTGTGTTTTTTCTGAGCCGGTTTACACTTACTACCCTGATAAATAGCCTAAACTATTCATTTGACTAGCTTAGACTTTTGCATAGCACTGTATGTTGTGGATTTGCATTGCCGGTGATTTCCGTTCACCTCTCCCCAGTTAATCTGAGTGCCCTTTATTCACTGAACCACTTAACGCGTGGCCTCGGTGGTCATCATCCCTAGTGAATCACTGTAGCTTGGTGAGAAATGTGGGGATGTGAATCCCATGAGTGAGTGTGTGGGGGGGGGGGTCTTCACCATTAACAGCAGGAAATGAATGTGAGTCTTTAACGAGTTTATGGAATGTAACCGATCTCATTATTAGCAGTTGCATATGGAGTAAAGATGTATTGAAAGCCAGTTCCTTGCAAACAGAAATGCATAGAAAAGGCTTCGGACAGCGCTGTGCAGAATCGGCCTGTTTGGTAACAGGAGTTCCTGATATCCTGTATGTGTATTAGGGATCATAAGATGCACCGGTTCGCATTGGGACACCGGCGTAAAAGTCCACGATGTGACTGCCCTGATTTTAAAATAGAAAAAGGTGTGCGCAGCATACATTTGGGACGAACTTGGAATCTAGCATCTTTGTGTCAGTAAAATACGATTTAATATATAATTATTAGTAGAAGCTGTATGGCTTTATTTGGAAATTTGACCAATAATTTTTAACTAATAATTTAATATTTAGATTGGGTTAACCCTCTCTAAACTGTTTCTGTACCTGTACCATACTGAATTTGATAGAATCACATTCTTTTGCGTTAACATCGCATTGCGTTGCGTGTCATTGTGTTGAACCAAATTGTCTTTAATGTATTGGATTGTTGGCATAAAAATGTGCATTGCTTCAGCCTCAGTGATGGAGCTGCACATCCCTAATGCATATCTAATAACTTTGTAGTATCAAAGGTGTTTTTATCTTTAACCTAAAAAAAATCCTCCCCTCACATTGAATTGTGCGGCTCAGAAATGGTGAAATAATACAATCTGTCATAACAGAATTTTGAAAAGGGGAAAAAAAAAACAAAAGTGATCTGTACTGGTGTTGAAGTTGAGCAGGAAGTTTTGACAGGAAGATGAATTTGTCAGGACATTTGACCAGTACAAAACCCATATAGAACACATCTCTGAAATGATTGGAATAGTGGCTCAGTGGATAGACAGGGCAAGTACATCTCCAGGTTTTAGGTTAGTAACTAGTAATTGCATGTCTGAACGATGGGCTGGGATGCCACCCAGGGCATCCTCTGCTCTTTCCCCTGTTTCCTGGGATAGTTTTCTGCATTCACACTTAATTTTTTTTGTCATACTGCATGAATAAGGTATTATCCCTTATAATAACTAACTAACTGGATTCATTCATCCATCTTCCAGCTGCCCAGCCTAGTGAGGCTCACAGTACAGGGCGTAAGGCTGGGAAACGCCCAGGATGGGATGTGGGTAACAGGCAGCGGCGGCTGCTCTAGGACTACAGGGGAAGCTCCACCTCCTCTAAAATGTCACAAAAAAATCAGTCAAATATGTATTGTTGTATTTACATTGCTGTTACAAAGAGCTTGCTAGAACATGTTCAGTTTCATGGTTAGTTTGTTCAATCAGTAATTAGCTTGTTGAATCAGTAATAATTTCTTGCAGGTCGCCTAGTGTGATTTTTTTATTTTATTTTTATTTTCCCCTGGTGCATTACCATGCTGTGGCAGCATGACCCAATAAAACCCGTTTAAGTGCAGCTTCACTGGACTCCAGTGGCACTTCTGTTTTCAGTGCAGCAAACCTAGACGTTCGTTGGACAAATGCTTCAAAGCATCATTTCCAGGGAAGCTCAGTATCTCTGGGAGTAAATGGGACAGTGGGTGGGGCAGGACACTGGGCTGCTGCATGATGATTTGAGGAAATGTCAAAGTGGCTCCACCACTTTTTGATTGACAGCTTGTCTGGAATTGGAGCATTTCAATCCCATGCAGATTTTTTGGCAAGTGAAATTTTTTTTAATTGAATTTGTACATATCCTACTGTAAATAAAAACAGACTTCTTGAGTGTTCTCCTTGTTTCCTTAGAAAGGTTTATTTGTTTATTTCAAAACTGACCTGTTGTCTTTTTTTTTATTATTTTTAGCAAATGTCACCCATTCTTAACTGACTCCCATCCATCCATGAACCCCTAACCCCTTAACTTTGAAGGACATTGTAGCATTAAACCCGTGAAAGGTAAACTAGCCCAGCGGGCTTAAAACTGCCACCAAGTGATTCTGCATGAGGGCGTTTTCTCCGTCCGTAAAACCAATATTATCATGTGTCAGTTGAATTTACCCTCCCTGTTTATGTGGGTGAGGGAGAGTAGGTTGCTTTCATGCTATGAAGGCATAGTTAGATTTCTTGTGATAAATGTACAGGACGGACGGCCTTTGTTGGCTACCTTCAGCATGCCCTTGATTGAGCTTGGGCACTCTGCAGCTTTGGGGTCAGTATGCTAATAGAGAACACTTACTCCATTCTTTAAAAACTTTGTTCTTACAGCACTTTGGCCCATACCCACCACATCTGCCTCATAATTTGTTTATTACCCGTCTGCAGTCATAGTTACTCGTCTGCATTGTTTACTTTGAACTGTACTTGTTTACTTGCGTATCCTCTACGCTATATTTGTATATTGTCTCAATGCAGCTTTTTTCTTCAGACACCCTAGTTGTTGGAAGACTTCCATTATACTAGTTCATCAGCCTGTTCAAGTTCATTATATACCATGAAACCTTAGTCCCTCATGTGATAACAGCTGCTTTGGTGATCAGTGCATGTTTGTTTTTCATAACTTTCTGAATTATTCGATCCCACTCAGCTTTAAGAGTGTTTTCTGGCTCATGTTTGCTTTTGGCCTTACGGTAATCCTGCCGTTTTTCTTGTGATATTGTTAGCAGGTCGAGGATTAGCTTTAATGTGCGGTAGAGCAGGCCGCTGCCTTGACATTATTTGTTTCCCTGTCATCCGTCAGTCCTGTGGTTCATGTTGCTGCTGTTAAATTGGGACCATTCAGTCTGAGCTCTCCTTTTGGACTGAGTACAATGCACCATTAGCAAGACAGGAATGGTAATCATGGAACCAGCTTTTTGTTTGTCCAGGGTTGCGTACGCAGCATGGTGACTTGCTGGCCAGTTCTGTAGCATTGCACCTCCAGAGCTGGGGGCCCGAATCCTGGCCTTTATTCTGCGTGGGTTTCCTCTGGGTGCTCCAGTCTCTGCCCACAGACCAAAGACTTGCTGGTTAGGCTAATTCGAGATCGAGTGTGGGCGTACATGCGCTAAGATGTGTACCCCAGCCTTGTGCCCTATGCTGCATGGGATAGATTCCAAGCCCCTTTCACCAGGACAAGCAGCTGCTGGGTGGGTGGATTCAGTTAACAGTCCTGACTAGGGCTGGCTATCGTTCAAAAAATTTTGATCCCAATACTGATGCCTTGACTTTGATACTGGCCCCTGAACAATATTTTTTCTATATTGATTTTATAAAATTCATTTTAACAAAAAAAATGCATTGCACATTAAAATACAAATCTTTGATTTTATTTTTCAGCTCCTTGGCATTTTACCCACTCAGAGCAGTCTTGTAACATCTTGTAACGTAATATTAAGTTGAGGGTCGTACACCGTGAAAATGCATGTGGTAGTCCACCAGGCTATAGCATAGCTGGGTTAGAATTTTCTACAGAAACATGCTTACACCAGTCTACATTTATTTATTTAGCTTTTTTTTGTTTAGTTTTGTTTGTTTGGTTTCTTTTTGTTTCGTATTTACACATTATCTTATCTAAAAAAAAAAAATAAATAAAATTGATCTTTCCTGCCAGCATTTCACCTACCGCCTGACAGTACCTGTATATGTACAAAGCACAGAATTGTATAAATCATGGGAAAGTTATACCCATTGTCAGAAGGCCCATACTTTAAAGGCAAAGATCTTGTTTAGGTTTGCAAAAATAGACATTGATTAATTTTATCTGTATTGAAATGTAGGCTAATAGCATCTTAGGTTCAACCTAATTGGTAATAAAGAAGTTATTTGAGAAATGATAAGGTTCGTCTTATTGAGATACTATTCCTTTAAGAAGTAGAACCACTGCATAGAGTCCAGAATGTTGGTTTGGATTCACCTGAAAGGCTGAATAGCTTATGAGCCCATTAAGGGGTACCTGGCTAAACAACCTACAAAATGTTTACGAGTGACTGACATTTGCATATATTAAGCTATAAGTTAATTGTGGTTTGCCAATCAGTTCTCTAAGTAATTATCGCTAAAGCAGAGCTGCTATTCATGACAAAACATGCATTATACTGAACAAATTTTGTTTTTTGCTCGTTTAATATCAGCATGTTCTCGGCTGTGCACCGATGACATGCTCCTTAGTTATTAAAGTTTGGTACCAAATGACAAGGCATTTTTCGATTCTTGCTAGTATCTAAGGAAGTCAGTTAGCGCCAAAAAAGTATCAAAGTTTCGCTCCCAGTCCTAATCTTGACCAAACACCAAGTCTGATAAATGTCTGTCAAACGGGGAATTCACTATTATTGGAATAGTGTAACGTTTTTAGGACTGTGGTAGATGATGGAGCTTGATATTTAGATCTGAACTAACGGAAGATGCCGAGTTCCTCAGGAGACCATCTGAAGCGTGCCTTTAGTTAGGGTTAAGGTTAGGGTTAGTGTCTTGCTATTCACCTTCCTTGGCCTCTTTGGGGTGCTGTGGTTACTGTTTAGCATGTGCCCAAAGGGCCTCGAACTTTTCAGCTTCAAGAAGCTGCCTCACCGAATAGCCTAAGCAATGTTTCACTACTGCGGTGCCTTCAGGTGAAATCTGCTTCCGTGGGTTTAGGATGTAAATGATTGCTGGTGACAAAGCGTAAAGGAGAGGCCTGTGCCTTTGTTATTACAGTAATCAAAGCTTCGGGGGGAGGAGGGGAGAGCTGGAGCCGCTTGCAAGCATGTGCGATTGGAGCTTCTGCGATAAGGTGCACTTCCTCATGAAAAATAATCAGAGGTGAAAACTTTAGGTCCAGAAAATACAAATCCAGACCGAGGTTTTGTTTCAACCCCCAGTTGAGTTGTCCCTGAGTGTGACTCTTTATGCTGAACTGGTTGGTTGAAACAAAACCTTGGTCTGGATTTGTACTTTTTGGACCTGAACTTGCCACCTCTGAGAATAATCTAGGCAGAAATGTAGCATTCCTCATGAGTGCTTGAGGAGATGTGTGAAAGGTTGACTAGTCTCTGGAAGATGCTAAAACAAGATTCATGGAATGCTTGTAATATTCTGTCCTCTCTTCAGGGGCCCTTAAACACTGTTTGTTTTCTGTGGAATTGACAGGAGGAAGATGTACTGACATTGATTCTGGTGAGTATGTGGGTGATTTGATGAGTAGTAGTCTTGTGATGCTTGTCCCCTGGAATGGATTTAAGCCTTAGTTTGTTCCCTCTGCGCTCCCTTGTGGGATCTTGGGAAGCTAACAGACATGAAAATAAAACTGCTGTATCAGATAAACGTTAACGTTCAAAAGGCAATGTTGGTGGTACGTCTTTCAAACCAAAGTGAAACAGGCAAGATGGTTAGTAGGAAAAGAAGTTTAGGATGGAAAAGCCAGTTGAAGATTTTAAGCATTGTTTTTTTTTACATGAAAGTTACTTTTTCACTCATTTGATTTTTGGCCCCCGGCTTACCATCAGACGTGTGTTGTTAAGCAAGCAGTGGCTCAAATGGAAGGAAGGGTAGCCTTGCCTGCACTGCGATTTGATATATGAAAGCCTATGAAAGAGAGGATAGCATTTCCTGTACTGCAGTTGGATATATTGAAGCCTATGAAAGAGAGCATAGCCTAGACTGCGCACCTTCTGGCAAGCTGGCTTGCTTGTACTTGTCTCTGCAATCAGCCCGACTTGCATGGATACAGTATGATGTCTTTGTGGAATGAGCAGTTAGTCTCCTTTTTTGGGCAACAGCTGCTAAATGCTATTATACAAGTAGATTGAAAACTTAATGTCGTTGGCTGGTTGGTTACTAAAGTAAACTTGCATTTTTCCACTATGTAGCAGTTTATTATTGTTTATTGTTTACCTGTCTCCTTGTCTGACCTTTCACTTTTCGCTTTGGCTGAGATCATGATTTGAGGTAGCTGGCCTTTTGTTCATTTGGATACGTTTACCATCCATCCATCCATCCATCCGTGCTTGTCCTATGCAGGGCAAGAAACCTAATATAATAGTTTGATTACTGTACCCAGTATTATAATGTTTAAAATCAGAGAGATGTGTAATGGGTCCATTTGGATGTATGTAGTTTTAGATTTAAACTTGACTACTGCCTAAAACTTTCATTATTCAATTTCCTTTCTTTGTGATGTTTCACTCTTTATTGCCTGGTGAACTTTACTAATCCTTTAAATGATCTATCAGCTTGCTAACGGCCAAGATATGAGTCCTACATGGTTGTGGGTGGTGGTGTGAAGCTGCCCGTTACGGAACAATGAAACCTGAGAGGTAATCTGTATTACATCGTGTCCTGGACCTCGATGGGGGCTGCTCTGAAGGTACAGCTTGTTTCAGGTTCCCCTGAGCTGCTTTTAGTTCCACCTTGCCCCATGACTTTTTCATCACTGTCCTGCTGGTCCCAGCTCCTCAACTGAACCTCAGTCCTGCCACGGTGTATGTTACAGTTTGCCATAAGTTTTTTTTTAAATTTATAGATTTTAATTATTTATTAGCTTTTATTATAGACATAGTCTGAAGACCAAGGTTACATTGAGCTTGAATGATGCAAATGTATCATCTGAAGATTGATCTGTTTGGATTTAAATTTCAACTCTTCTTGGGTTTTAAGATTGCTACAGTTTTGAGTAGGATATCAAAGTTAAGATGGTTGCTGGATTTAGAGAGTACTTAGAAATTCTGTGATTATTATCATATGGTGGGAAATTAGCTCTGAGTTTTTATGTTGTTTAATCAAAAACGTTCAAAGACCTTAGCTATAGTAATGTTTAGGTTATCTGTTGTAAGACTACTAGCATTAGACATGACATCCATGAGAATCGCAACCAGTATAATGTTGTTTGTATTCCTAATAATTATTTTCTTAAGCACTGGGCCGTGATCCTGATTGAAATATTAAGTCCTCCCCCCAAGGTGATTTTCCACACTCAAGAACTTCAAAAAAGGACCCAGGCTAATCACTTCCTGTCAGGGGCCGTTGTATGCAGTTGGGCTGCACTAGGCAGGAAACTCTTTGCTTTTGTTCTAGCGGAGGTACTTTGTGATGAGCCTTGAAGCCGAGCCGTCCCTGTTGTTGCTATGCCACATGGTGTTTCTTCTCCGCTTCAGTTAAAGGCTGTGCTTGCACCATAGTCAGCAAGCGTAGCTGAGTCTGACCTCGCATTTATCAGGTGTTAAACATCTCAGCATGTCAGCTGGAGGGCGTCTTAAATAATGGTTCTTTCGTAGGTGTGTCCTTGTTTTTACGACTGTGAAGCATCAGGAAATTTCAGCAAAACCAGAACTGGTGTGAACTTGAAGGCGATTGGTGTTCCTTGTCTGTTTGTGTGGTGGATGGACCCTGGGGCGAAGGTCTTATTGCTTTAGTCACTGTGGTTGGACAGGGGGTCCTTCAAGCGGTAAGTTCCACTTTCTTGGTCAACATTTATTCAGCCCAATCATGGCTGTGGTCCAATAAAGATCGGACTACCCCGGCTGACCCCAGTCCAGATGTGGCTGCTTCGGCCATTCAGAAGGTTGGACAAAGCTGGACAATGGATGTGTGGCTACCAGGAATCATTGCTGTGTCCCTGGTTCTTGGGATCAGGGATCAAAGGTCGCATATTCACATTTTTAGCATGGCTTCCGACTTATTCACTGCCTTACTTTCGCTGTGGTGAGGGGTTTGGGATTTTAGAAGGTGTTGTTTCTAGACATTTCTACCAGTGAATCCTTTGTTACCACTGCTGTGATTAGATCAGAAATGCCAGTGGATTTTCAGAGGGATCTTGGATTGTGATGTTGGCGAAAGTCGTCCTTGGCTGAATGGGGTTTAGCTGCGCATGTACTTTGTCCGCAGGGCTACTGTAAGTCCTGTGGATTAAAGGGGGCTGTGTTGTGTCTGTTTAAACTCCCCCTTTCCCATATTGACTTCTTTTGAAGCTCTTCTCTCACTGTTGCAAGAACATATAGTAGCTTCTCTGTTTGTCCTTGAAGATGAACACTTAGAGATATAAGCCAATTCTATTTAAGAAGTACCTGTTCTGTGCAGTATCTGTGCTCTTTGTGCCTGTCTCCAGTTAGTTACATGTACACGGGATAGTTTAGCCCAGCATATAAACCCTTTGACCTTATTAACTTAACCAGCCCTTGGAGACCACTGCTTGACCTAAATAAATGTCTATTGTGTGTCTGTCTGCATCTGTCTGTGTCTGTCTGAAAGTTTCACAGGAGAAAAATAAGGGAATAAGTGTTCCCACACTGGCAGCTCCAGGAAGATTTTAACCTTTGAACGAAGCATAGGTATGCCTTTCTGGAATTTTGCAAAGAAAGACATGCTCTTCTGGTTTTCAGGGAGATTTTGGTGCCTTAACAGCTTAATGGGCTGCTTAAAAGTGCTTGATTAGATACCGGTTTTTGTACACTTAGGTTGCCAAATATTTGGTCTTTGCAACCAAGAAGAAGTGGTTTAGCAGCTACAAGAAGAAAATGGTAAACATATTGATTAAAACAGCCCCAGTTTCAGCACGCAGAAGCCTATCTGTGGGTAATCAGTATGTAGATATGACTAAATCAATCCCTTTTTAATGTGCTCAGTATACTCAATGAACTGACATGAAGAACAACGGTTAATATATATCCATCCATCCATTTTCTGTAATTGCTTATCCTATTCAGGGTCACGGGGGGTCCAATCCCCTATGGGCGCAAGGTAGGGAATAACCCAGGATTGGCTTCAACCCATCGCAGGCCACACTCACACAGGCAGCCATCTTACGGGCAATTTGGTAACTAATACTAATCTCAACATGTTTCTGGCCTGCGTGGGGAAACCGGAGTACCCGGAGGAAACACCACGACGATATGGGGAGAACATGCAAACTCTTCACATGATGGAGACTTCAACCCTAGTCCCAGAGGTGTGAGGCAACAGTGCGAATCATGGCACTGCCGTGCTGCACTGGTTAATATACATTTCCTTAATTAAAAAAAAAAAAATTGAATGAATGGTTGCCCTGAATACATTTATATAATCAGGTGAAAACTTTCCTTCCCGAGTGGGCACTGTTAGGAGTTTTGTAACAGGTCAGCAAAGCCTCGATCATCCTGGTCGATACTCTGTTAACAGGGTAGATAAAACACTGATACCATTTTGCTAGCTTCCTTCCTTGTACACTCAGCTTTCTAAGTGTACAATGCATCATTATTACTTACAGAAAACTGTGGGTCAGCACAGAATAGAAGTGAGGAAATAGAAGTGTATCACGTCATAGGATTGTTTCTGAAATGGGTCCCATATATTAATAACTCTCTTCAGATTGTCAGATAGCCCACACCTTATAATATGCAGTAAGGGTAAAATGCTTACCGGTTTCATGGTAAACCACAACAAAGTTCCTGGTGCAGGCATGCAATCGCAGCATGCAACATGAGTTTGTTTTGTGTCAGTAAAGATGTGGTGAAAGGCAGTTACAGTCCTCTGGAGATTTTTTATGTAATGCATATTTGACATGGTTTTCATAGTTGTACGAGATACTGGCTTTGCTATTTTAAGTGCATGGTGCTATAAATGTATTTGTGGTTTTCAATACAAAACTTGATGGAATAATTTCAGTTTGTGTATCAGTACTTTCAGAGCATTTTCTGCACATTTTAACAATGATGCGATAATACTGATGGCAGTGATAATTTTGGTCACAATAATCATGATATAAAATTTTCATACCATTTTCTTCTCTAATGTGCAGTACATTGACTAATTCATTGGATCTATTTTCTATAGCACAGCTGCCTGAGAGCTCTGTGCTACTATACTAATACCAAAGTGGTAACGGGACATTCTGACATTTTCGATTTGATTTAGTGTTTTTGGAACCTAAAATCTCACTTTGGGACTTTGGGTTGCTTCCAGTGATTCAAGCAGGCATCAGTGTTCACTTTGCCGTTGATTGTGTGCGGTTTGTATCTATTTTCTGAAGCCTTAATTTCTAAGCCTAGGGTGTGTGAGCAGGAGTCCTGAGCTGATTAGGAGTAGCCCGACTGGTCTGCCACCCTCTAAGCTCACCAGCTAATAAATATGGTGCATCTTGTGCACAGGAACAGTTGTTAGTTTTGGGAAAAAAAATAAAAAACTGCTTGCAAATCAGGCTTGAAAATTTTGTTTTCAGCTTGCTAATTTTGAGAATAATTTATAGTGCTCTGGAAGTGTTCTTTGAGAAAGTGGGCATTCTGAAGCTGGTGTAGTTAATCTCAGATGAATGTCCTGAGATGACATGGGATGCCAGTAGAAAGATAAGTCACGTCCAGAAATGTAGCTGCGGTCCTTTAAAGCTGCTAACAAAATGTTAGCGGGGTGGTGAACCAAGCAGAGGTTCCCCATGAGTTTGGCTTTGCGAGACCTGCACTCTCCTCGCTCTTTCCAAGCAGGAGAAGCTGCTTATGCCTGGCTGCTGGAGGCATGTGGTTGTAACCCGCCTTAGCTAATCTCCTTTACCCTCCTGCGATTATTGAGCTGGGGGAGGGAGGCTGAAAGAATTACCTGTCTTACTCTGCTCTTAATCTCCTGTTCAGTGCTGTGAAGGAAAGATTGGTGTCAACTGGTAAGGACATTCCTGAGCTGTGCTGAGCAAAGGTATGATGTGGGGGAGCTATGATGTCAGTTGCAGGGATTTTTGAGTATGTGTTGATGTGCTGACGGGCACGTGGATTGATTGCATGGGGCGTTGGTTTGGTTTCGTCTACTCGTTTAATTTTTTACGCAAAAGTTCAGCTCAGATATAGTTGATGGGGTGGGGGAGGAGTAGCCCACCTTCAGAATCATTCATTAATTTGTCTGTGTGTGTTTGGGGGGGGGGGATTCTGTTGCTATGTACTTGTTTAAATTGTCATGTGCTGTTTTTCTGATTGAACATCAAGATACACAGGAGGTTGTCAGGCAGCATGCAGATTAGAGAGATTTTTTAATTAATAATTAATTCTTTTTCCAGTTAGTTTCTTTAGTTGTTAGGGTTAATAAGTTATTAAAGATGGCTGCCTAGGGTAGTCCAGGGGTTATGTAATGGGGTGTAATACAAAAAAATAATCTGGGTGGCTGAAGCAGTACTGTGCATTGTACAGTTTATTTTAATGATTAATTATGTGGTACTTGTAAACTGCAAGCTTTGGTATACCAATATGGCCTGATACGTTACAAATTAATCGAATTTGGAGCTTTATTCATACAGGTTTTAAAAATATATATAAATTATCACCATATTTGCACCTATAACAACAGGAGAGAGCTGAATAATACCCATTTGTAATATTTTTACAGATTTTAATTTTTTTTAAAAACATAAACGGTGTAATATGTGCTGGCGATTCAGGAATGGGATACCTTATCCCCAACCAGGATTCCAGGAGCAACATAAGAGTGTTGTCAATTTATTATTTCTTGTAAAACCTTTATGAATAATGGTGTAATGTATTGATTTCTAGCAGATTCTATAATCTGAGACAGGCATAAAACAATCTTAGGCTACAACCTAATATTATAACACCTTGTGTTGAATGGATCTCTTGACTAGATTGATTTTTGCCTAAGCTTAATGTTAATCCTTATTTTGTGGCTGTTTTTGTGGTACTACACACATTTGCCGATTTCCAGTGTTTTATGCTCGACGTTTAAAACCAGGGTCAAACCATACAAACCCCAGCAAAATATGGATAAGGAGATGCTGGCTTCTCATTAACTTTGTAAGAGACACCTGGACCATTGTATTTCCATGTTGCAAAATCCACTCCTCTGTCTGCCAGGAGCATGTCTGGTCCCTCACTTTACAGGCCTGTTTCAGCTTGTGCCTGAGAATTCAGATCCTACCCTCCGTGTCAGTAATGAGTAAATCACAGGTTAAGAGATAAACTTGGTCCAGGGGTGCAGTGATTAAATATCTATTTTTGGATGCCATAATACTTCCTTATGTATTTTATTGCAGAAATAAAATATGATAAAGGGTTTTTTTAGTACTTAGTTTTTTCATACTTAATACTTATATCCTGATGAAATCTTCTGCAGCCAGAGAGAATTGAATTGCAATGTCTTTAATGACTGTAATGCAGTAAGTCATGCTTTTGTAAATAAAAGTTTCTGCCTTCCAGTCATTATTTATCCATTTCCTGCTTTATTATTCTTAAGAAACTTTATGCAGGTCATATACTTGTGTGTGTTCTTCTAATAAAGGGAAATTGAGGATTTCAGGGTAGAAAGGTTTCTTTTTAACATAAAAATGCTTTCAAAAATTGTGCCTTCTTGAAGGTGAAGGTCTAAGGAATAGTGAATTGGCACCTGTTTTGTAGATGCTGAGTGCAGTGAGATGCACCGGAAGCTGGTGACGGAACAATGCTTATTTCCGAGATCAACCAACCATTTGCTATATCACATAATTGTCCCTGGTGAACATAGCAGCTTAGCACTGAAATGTTATACTACATTTTCTGCATTTATAATGTACACAGTAAGAACCCTGAATGTGAAATTGGGAAGAAATTCTGGGGGAATTATACCTGTACGGTCGCTATAAACTTGATGATGATGTTTCCTGATAATGGGTATCAAACCAGGTTATAAAATATCTAAGCCATTCACCAGACTCTCGGCGGTCAGATCTCAATACCAGCTTCCCTTTTAGTGAAGAGACAGGGCTGTTCAAACGACCACACTTGTATTGCTCTCTAAGGGATGTGCTCGGTTTCATGTGGGGAATCTCTCACCAGACTGTTGCCCTTCCTGCAGAATGTCACACAATAATTAAGAACGTGGCAGAAAGGTGGATGCGTTTATCGTATAGATAATCATGTATCTATCATGTATGGACCATGTATACACACCTTTCAGATAAATGCTAGAAGTTTCATATTTTACATTAACACTTTACTTAAGGCAGTGTGTTTAATAATTTCTATTAACACATTCATAACAAATAATGCATTCATAAAGCATTATAACTATTTATAAAAATGCATTATAATGGTCGGCATAAGCACTGCGGATGCTTTGTACTGCATTACTAAAAAATCTATAGTGCATTATAGATGAGAGCTTCATAATGCATAATAAACATGGCAGTAATGTGTTATGCCTTTTTATAAATATTTATAGCCATGTTTATAATGCTTTATGAATGCATTATAATGCATTATAAATGTTTTATAAATTACTAAATACATGGTCTTAAGTGTTGCCACATTTTGACTATGCACAATCATCTCTACATAATTCGGAGTACATTCTGCCATTAATTAATTCCGTATAGGACAAGGTTTCCCCAGCACAGTTAATTATCCACTAAGTTCTGTTATTTCAGTGCCCCCTGTAGAAATAGGTATCTGATGAATAATTGATCTTGACATCGGCTGGCCAGCTTTTTCCTGTTACTCCATTTTATTGCTGCTGTGAAAAATGACCATTGCCAGTGCGCAGACTGACCTTCCTGAGTCCTTCACGCGTATGTGTCTGGGTGGACTGTATCTCCATAGTGACTTCTGGGACCAGACTTGAACCACCTTCCAAAACAAACTCTTCCCAGGATGAGTTCCAGCTGCCCCACCC
>JAODLD010000069.1:27660711-27685527 GCA_026781065.1 Mormyrops boulengeri | reverse complement strand
GATATTAAGCTTACTCCTTCGCCCGAGGAAATTTAGACAGAGAGCAAGTACAAAAAACTGAAAACTAGCCTTCTGGCTAGTTTTCAAACTAGTCCAGTTGGCGAGTAGCAAAATTCTTAAGTTCCTCCCTTGCACACATCCTTATTTGATGCACTGCTCTCTGCTGCCCCCTGCAGGTGGTTCAGGCCACAGGGGGTGTGGAGCTGGCGAAGAGTGTCCTCAGTCCCCTCCTCACGATGGAGGCCATAGACTTTCTGCACACCTCTGCTACGGCCCCAGAGAGACGTCTCTGGGTGTCTCTTGGAGATGGGTGGACCAAAAGCAGGTGAGTGTGGAAAGGTTTGCTTGCCCCCTACTTATACCTGTTACCTTACAGTCCAGAATCTGATCTCAGAGCGGCGTTTTGCATAGCTGTGCTTCTCTGCAAAGCACTAAAAGGTATAGGTGTTAAGTAGAAGAGGCCCTTGCTGTGATTTATGCATCCTTCTCATTCTGTTGATGGATGGATGTTTAGCCCGCCTTATTTAGTGAGTTCCGTGGTCGCCAGTCGGAAGCCTTCCTGAAGAGAGGGTGTGTGATAATGTTCAGGGTCAGCAGTTCTTCCTCTAAAGTGCTTCTGCCGGTAAAGTAATATATGCACCTACTGTATGAGGTTGTGTTTCTTTAGTCTACATAGTGTTATTCCAAAAAAGTGTTTGGCTGGTTTTTCTGGTTTTACTTATCGCTTTTCTTTTGTAGGATTACACACAAGGGGAGAAAACACACACACGCACTCTCTCTCTCTCATGCACACCCGTGTGCGCGGGCACGTGTGTGTGTGGTCCAGGTATACATTACATTGTGGGGACATTTGGTCCCCACAATGTGACAAAAACCTGTTATTGTGACGTTGTGGGGACCATTTTTTCAGTCCCCGGAAGGGGAAAGTCAACTTTATAAAAATCTATGACTGCAATAAAAAAACTGAAAATGCCAAAAGACAGGTTAGGGCTGGGTAGGGGGTAAGGTTGTCATTGCTGGAATTAGGGTTTTAGATTTGAATGGACAGTCCGCACAAAGATATGAGTACAGGTGTGCATGTGTGTGTTTTTTTTTTTTAATTAATTAATTTTTTTGTTAATACAATATAAATCCGCTGTTCCCTTTGACCACCCTGCCCCCACCCCCTTAGGCTGGAGTGGCCCAAAGACCACTACTTCCCGCCCTACATGCCCCGATTCCGCGACGGCTGGGAGCTGCCGTCTTTGCCCGTGGTGATGCTGGGCCGGGCCCAGGAGCAGGAGATGATGGAGCCCCTGCCTGATTTCGAGATTCAGCAGCTGGTGGACGTAGACCGAAGGCTGAGCCTGGAGGTGTGTGGGTTGGGGCCACTGCGTGGGTGTGGCCAATGTAGGGGCGGAGCCAGTAATCTGATGGTCCTTTTGTCTGGAGATGCGATGATGTACATTTAAGAAGGTTACGTCACTTATACACTTGTTTTTGTGAGATGCGTACCAGTGTTAAACACCAGTTATAATAAGTACCATCTGTGCTTCTGTCTTCCAGCATCCTGGTGTCCCACATTTTCCCTGTGTTGATGGGTACGCTCTCGGTAACGCAACTCACAGACACACATACTCCCTGGACCAGGCGATGGCCATGGCTGCCTTTAAGCAGGCCGCTGGCCGCCATGTAGCTGGGTAACGCCGCGCCGGCCGGCTGAATCGGAAGCCGTGGAGAACTGTGGCAAATCTGTGGTCCCTGGGTTCCTGACATGGAAAACATGAGGAAAACCATGGTCCTCTCTTTTTTGCTAGTGCTTTGGGAGTAGCTGCCAAAATCCACAAAAACTAAATATTAAAGACTAAAATATGCGGTTTAGGTGAATCTCTTTCTCTAAACTTGCACTTGTGCATGATTGTGTGTGTGTGTGTGCGCACGCAAGCATGTGCACCCTGCGGTAGATGGGTATCATGTCCAGAATATCCCTTGCCTCCTGTTTCCTAACTGTCTCTTTAAATGGATGGATGGATGGATGGATAGATGGATGGATGGATGGACGGACAGACAAAGGCTTATTTACATCTTCCTGACATTTTTCTTCTGAGAAATACTGTTTCCATAAGCTGTTGCCACACTTCTCCATGGCTGTTACAGTCTGATAGCTTTATTAGACAAAGCATTAATCTCCCAAACTGCTTCGTGTTGTTCAACCCTAATTCCAGTAGGAAATATAATGGTATCTAGTCACTGGTTCAGATTGAATACTTAGTTGGCTCACTTACTCGGTAATGTGTCAGTAGCCGAATCGTTCAGCTATTTTTATTGTCCTTGTTTCTTTCAGGCGTAGTTTCTTTGAAACGAACATAATTCTGTTAACAGTTTTAGGCGAGTCTACCAGAGGTCCCTGTGTTGACTCTGCCTTGTAGCCATAATCTGAGTGCTGTGTTTATTATGTGTTTAACCTGGTTTCCGGGCTTTGCAGAAACTATGAAAGTCTGGTTAGGAGCCAGCCAAGGAATTACGCCAAGTCCATGTATGACTTTGTGGCCAGAAACAACACGGAGTTGACAGTGGTGAAGGACGAAATCGTGGAGGTAGGCAGGAGAGTAAAATTAGGGCCAGATGGGATCAGCACTTCAGAACACAGAGACGAATAGGAATAAACAGGCTGGAATGAGACGTAGTTCTTATCTGACATCTTTGTGAAAGGTTTTTAAATTTACTCCAGAAGTGTCTGATTTAACTATTGTAAATCACATATAAAGAAGAAATTGTGATTGAATTTATGTCAAAAAAAAGCATTTGGTATGTAAAGGAATGTGTATTGTTGATTGAGGATAGAACTAGATTAGCCTGCTGGAGGCGCTCACGCTCCAGGTGTCCTCTGCCAGGTGCTAAATGACCGGAAGCAGTGGTGGAAGGTACAGAACAGTGCTGGGATGTGTGGCTATGTACCGAACAACATCCTGGAGGTTACCAGGGTGATGGAAGTGAGTGGTGGGCGGAGCCAAGACATCGGCAGCCACAGCATTCAGGTGAGCATGCTCGGGATCCCCACTTGATCCCCCCATCTCTCCGGCTGTGAACCTTATCTTCATTATTTATGACCTTCTCTTTATCTAAAAGCTTATGATGCCAAAAACGGAGTTTGAGTTGTTCAAGGTAGGTGGGCCTGGTTGTTCTGGGTCATGCTCCATAGCACTCCAACCTTACCCCCCACCCCCTCTCTGTTTCAGCAGGATTTAGTTTTTTACATCCCAGTGAGTGCCGTAGAAAATGGATAAAATCAGGGTTGCAAAAAACTATGATTTTGATCATCGATTAATCATGTGATCAGGCAATTGACTAACTGATTAGTTGGGCCAAATCAAAAGGTTTGAAGAAAAGTGCAAATGCTTTATATTATTATTATTATTAATATTTTATTGTACTCTCAAAATCACTGTTCTGGCAAATCTTGGTGATTTTTTTTTTTTTTTTTCTTTGGCATGCAGGGGTGTCCCAGCTAATATTGTCACCAAGATTTCAAAATACAGTGGTATATACCATATTTATATAATACCATCCACCTAATTTTAAAACTGTTTGAAGAAGTTTACCCATTTCACTACACTGCTTGTGTTTCTGTGCAATATCTGCCCTCTGCTGGTTCGGTGGAACATCATACCCAGTGATACCTTGTGCAATCAATGACAAAATTCTAAAACTATTTTTATTACCGATTTATTATCAACATTATCGAGTAGTTGTTGCAGCCCTAAATAAAATAGATGCTTAAATTCAGTGGCAGTTTTTTCTTAAAAATACATTGGCATTTATTGAAATATATAATCGGCCTTCCTAGGGAATCTACTCCAGTTAGCTAGAGACCCTCTTGAGGAGTCTGTATTACAGTTAGCTAGAAGCACTTTTGGTCTATAATACTGTTAGCTAGAGGCTCTCTTGGTGGGGCTGTAGTACTGTTAGCTAGAGGCCCTCTTTGAGAGGCTGTAATACTGTTAGCTAGAGGCCCTCTTTGTGAGGCTGTAATACTACTAGAGCCCCCCTTGTGAATCTAGTCCTGTTAGCTTGTGACCCTCTTGTTATTTGTAGTAATGTTAGCCAGAGGTGGTCTTAGTGAATCCTCGGTCCTGATTGCTAGAGCCCCCCTCGACCAGCCTGTAATTGTCTTAGCTAAGTTGTACCAGAAATCGTTTTCTTTTTTTTCCCCACCTGCAAGCAATTACTTGGGGAATTCAACGAGGTAATTGAGTAACTACTGTGCACAGTAATGCATATTACAGTAGGGCAATGTGCGAAAGCGTAAAGCATGTGGTTACTGCTGTGTGCAGCTTGTAATCCTGTAGGTTGACATATCTGCTTGGTTATTCTTAACATGCTTTATCGGAGGATTAATCGTGTTTCTGAAGTAGTTATTCTGATACAAAGGGTGTTGTGTATATTGTATTCGAGCTTCAAAAATAACTTGGTTTAGAAATCACATTTTTGAATTAATTGAGTCTGTTCCATGCTTTTCAGTTTATACAGGCCTCTTTGAGAATCAGTATTCTTAGTATTCTGTGTGTGTGACTCCCGTTCTGCTGACAGATGCAGAGGACAGGCACCATCCATCGGCCCACAGTAAACTCCTTCCCTCCTGGCCCGATGATGTCACCCATGGCACCTAACCCAGTTCCAGCCCCACCTCCAGACCTCGCCCCTGCTCCCGATACCAGCCTCCTTCCCAGTCGGATCCCCACCCCACCCCTGCCTCCCCCGGCCGCGCCCCCCTTGTTGGAGCAGAGGGACTCGCCTATCAGCAGCGGATCCAGTGACAGTGGCAGCATCATCCTCGGAGAACAGAAGAAGGAACAACTGCCACCCACTCAGCGTGAGCCCCGCCCTCCAAATGTGGTGGCGACGGGTGATTGGTCGGATCTAGATCATTTCCTAGACACGCCCTTAAGTTACTGCCCATATTTTTGTTTATCTGAAGGCATTTAGAAAAGCAGCTGCAAAAACCAAGGACAATACATTGGTTCAAGTCTCCGCCATGGCTCCCTGTGTGTGGAGTTTGCATGTCCATCCCATGAAGTCATGGGGTTTCCTCTAGGTTCTTTTTTTTATCCCCCATAGTCCAAAAAATACTAAAGTGAACTGGAGTTTCCAAATGGCCAGTTGGTGGGTGTGTTTGTGTACATGTGTCCTGCAATGTGTTGGCAACATATCCTGGGTTATTCCCTGCCTTGCCCATAACTTCCAGGATAGGCTCTGGACCACCACGACCTTGCATAGTTATGAAACTCTATTTATTACCATCAGCAATCGAATATTTGGGTTATAACAAAAGCCTAGATTACTGTGTGTCTATCCGTCCATAAATATACATGCAATCAATTTTTATTCCTTTTCTTGGTGGCTCCAGGCAGGAAGTCCTACATGGAGGAGGTTCAAGACGAGTTGCTGCACAGGCTCACTCTGGGCAGAGGCACTCAGAAGAAAATTTCAGTCCCTCAGCGCAGCAACAGCCTGCCCGCGGTGGGCCTCAGTTATGACTCCACCCCCGATGACGTAAAGGCTTGGCTGCAGGTCAAGGGCTTCAGCTCTGTGTAAGTCAGATGGTGTCACATGGGCGCGTGCGGGAGGGACAGGAATTAAGGGGCGTGTGATCCACAGTGACTCAGCATCGTACCCTCACACCTCCATGGTTGTGGCCCCCATTCCGACCCCGGGATCCGCGTTGGGGGAGTGTACACATCCTCCCTGCGTTGGCGTGGGATTCCTCTAAATACTCTGTTCTCCTCCCAAAAACAAGTGGTATCTCTGAATGCCCCGCTGTTCGTGTGTCTGTGTCTGCATATGATTGTGGTCCGCATCCTGTCCTTGTGGCCCGCCTTGCCCTGACAGACTCTAGGTTCCAGGCTCTTTGGGCCCTGTACTGAATAAGTAAAACAGAAGTATGGTTAATGGATTAAATGGGTTTTACTGTCCTCTAGGTTAGGGGTGGGAAACCTGATCTTTGGAGAGCTGGTGTGGATGCAGGTTTTTGGGATGACCTCTCAATCAGCCAATAACAGCGTGTCCCCAGGACTGGAGTTGAGAACCACTGCTTTCTTATTGGCTGATTGAGAGGTCATCCCTAAAACCTGCACCCACAGCGGCTCTCAGTGGATCAGGTTCGTTACCCCTGCTCTAGGTCAGAGTTTACTATAATGCCGTGTACTATAAATGCAGCATTGCCTACATACAGTCTTGAAGAAATTTATGGGCACTTGAAATTTCAGGACCTCTTTCAAGACAGATATCTCAGCAGAAAGACCACGATGAGTAACAGTTGTTTTTACTCACCCCTGTAGTACCGTCAACAGTCTGGGCGTGCTCACTGGTGCCCAGCTCTTCTCCCTCAACAAAGAAGAACTCAAGACCGTGTGTCCAGAAGATGGGGTGCGGGTCTACAGTCAGGTCACCGTGCAGAAGACCGCCCTGGAGGTAGACACTTGCCTGGTATTTGGCATTGGCTGACATTCAGAGCAGCAAAAATCTGCAGATTTTACTTCTGCAAACACCTTGGGGCATAAGGTGAAGAGGATAAGAATGAATAAGAGCCAGCAAGTCCTATCTGAGGCCCTTTCGTTCTTGTAGACCAGGCCAGCAGATGTGGCTTGTGTCAGTGCTAATGGTCCAGATTCCAGCAGCCTACTAAATTCTATCTGAAAACACTTTGTGAATCAATTTATCCTCTCAGGAGTTCAACACCTGGAATAACGATGTAAGAGAAATCAATTGGAGTCAGTAGATGTTTGCCACTAGATGTATGTGTTTATGTAAGAGTCCGGTTTTATCCCTGGACACCTAGAAATGCATGCATCTGCTTGTAGGTACTTGAATGAGTCTGAAGCATGGTGTTAGTCAAACTGGTATGGGTGCTTCTTCCTTTCTGGTTTCTGTGGTGTCTATTTCTTATCTACAGGCTGCCTTCTGACTCCTCCTGGTCTTCATGCACTGATTTTGTGCACAAACTTTCAAAGGTATTGTGTATGTCACAGATAGAATCGTTTTGTCGGCCAGGTTTTATGTTACAACTTGTAATTTTACTATTTGTAGGGAATTTTAGTGAAGTATTTGGTTTGATTTAAGGTGTTCAAGTATCCTTTCTTATATCTATTAAAAAGTAACTAAATTGTCCTTAGTGTTGGAGTTATTTATGCAGTTTTTGTTGACTAATGGGCTAAAATATAAAAACCAGCTCTTCATGGAATCAGGTAGTCGTCTTCTGGTATTTCTTACCCTTTAAATTCTACATATACAGAGTAGTTTTGAAGTATTTAACCAGACAATAAATACACAGAATTTCTGTTTTATTCCCTTTTTTATTTGTTTTATCAGGAATTGCCTGATTTAATTTAAATCCAGTTTCATCAAAACAAACATACAGTTTTGCAGTCAAATTACATACGATAAAGTCGAAGCACAATGCAATCAAACTGCACATATTCAGTAGTTTTAATTTCTTTGTAAAGTAGTATCTGTTGTGGGGGTGAAAATATTCATATCATTACATTTATGTCTTGTTTGCATTCTTTGTGCATTTGTCTTAAGGAATGTGGCCAACAGAAAACATTTTTCCCTAGTTTAGATTTAGGCTGGATAAGCAGTATGTACTCAACACCTGAGACCTTTCCCTACTTAGAATCCTGTCTCTTCCATTCTTTCCTCACCCGCTTGCCAAATAGCATAAGTGCGTCAGTTGTGTAGCTGGCACTGTGTGTGTGTGTGTATTTGCTGTTCTGATTGGTTAACTGAAGAGGTTTTAAAGGGTTTGTGGGGTATTTGATCCCCTTGGTTTATCTGATGTCATCTTGTTTTACATTCGGGTTGGTTGACAACCCCCCCTTCCTCCTCACCATTGGAGTTACCAGCCTGAACCTCTCTCCACTCCTTTGCAGAGTAACAGCAGCTCCGAGCTGCAGGAGATGATGCGGAGGAGGCAGGAGAAGATCAACATGGCCGCCTGTGACTCGGGGGTGGAGTCTTTCGATGAGGGCAGCGGACACTGAGGGGGGGCCCGACATTGCTTACCCCCCCCCCCGCCTGCCTGTCGCACTGTCTTCCCAGGAGGCCCCTGACCAATCCCGTGAGTGTGCTGACATCATCAGGCGCTGCCACGAGAGCCTGGAGGGATGACGGCAATATTGAAAGACACTGCACCAGCTGACCAATGGAATCCCGCCCTGCGTTTGAAATTGCGCTCTATGATGTTTCCGTGATCAGAATTGACGTCAGAAGCTGGTAGACTTTCAAGGCACGTGAATGAAGCCGCTGGTTTCGTTACTTACGGGTTGTGTTTAGCATCCCATATTTATACAGACCACATGGTAGGCTGAGTTTTATCTGACTCCCAACAGTTGCTAAGCAAGGCGTGATGCAATTCTCCGGCGAGCAAAAGAATCAGCAGTTGGACATATTACCAAAACATAAGTTAACAAAAACCTGTTGTTCAGTCATCCTGACATTAAAAACATCTGTTCTTTATACATGTAAAACCAAATGCAACATTGCAAAGCCATATTGCTGTGATTGTAAAGCCAAATTACTAATCACAGAAACCCAAAACACCAGGAAGTGCAAACCATTGTAGTCTGGTTGATCGAGTTCCTCCATGATACTTGGTGGTACCTCATTTTGTAGATGTCCCTGCGTCAGCAGTTCTGAGCAGATGCTTGTCAGGACATATTCAGATTTTCTTGGTCGCTAACCAGGATTTACCTGTATATGCCCTGTATTCAGTCCTCTATTAGAAAGGCTCCAAATCAGTGAAACAATAGCTTGAAAATATGACCGTATATGACCAAACTGTTGGGATCGCTAATCATCGGTCCCAAACAGACTGCCTCGAATGGAAGCTGAATTCTGAGACATCTTCCACACAGCTGGTGCTTAATCATCTCCTGGGCAGACACACATCTTCACGGTAATAACTGCTTGTCTGTACCCCTGTAAGCATGTGACCAGGCAGCCTGCAGTGATTGGTCCATGAGAAACTGCTTAATACATAGCACTTGTGCAGATGATGTGCGGTGATCTTAGACTGAAAGCCTGTTTCTGCCTGTTTGTGTTTGTAAAGAGACCAGACAGGATGACGGTAACGGCTGAATATATTATGCGACTCTAGACATGAGCAACTGAAAGCTCCTGTATTGTACAGGGAAGTAAACACAGGATAAATATTTATAAACATCTGGCTGTTTGTGCATGTGTGAATGCAAGTGTGAGGAATTATGGTACAGACATTTCCATTAAGAATATATGTATGTGTACATATAGCAAATCGGAGCAAAATAGTTGTATTTTTGTGACAGATTGCCGGTAATTCTCTGTGCGGGACAACATGCTGAGAAATGTATAACACCACTGTGGTACCGGTACAAATGGCTGTAATTTAACGTGCCTTCTCCACCTGGATCTGATCATTAATTCTACAATAAACAGTATTAGAAGATAATTTAGCACTGCAAAAATGGCTAAATATTTTAATACCTACTTCAAGCAGAGCTGAATGATGAGCAGCCTTGCTGAGTACCGATCGCTTAAATGAGGGTTTGAAGCCTGTCGGTACAGTTAGGTTGGGCTGTGCTTTGGGGCCTCTGAACGGAAGGCAGGTTTGGTCATTCTGACTGACTGCGTACAATGATCTCATTCACTGTGGGTTTCAAAACGAAAGTAACATAACAGATGACAGAGTGCTGCACTAGCAGCTTCGAAAATGTGTGAGCATTTGTTCATGCGTTTATGAAAATCATTAAGTCCACAGTGTGATTTTCGTGCTGGCCCGTTCTAGCCTGACAAACGCAGACGACGGACCTTTTCTTATACCATGTCACCAGAAAATGAGAAGCAGCACTCGCCGTCCTTAAGAATAGATGTTTAATTTTCGACATGTACATTAAAACTCTGTGACAATGACCCCACTCTTGCAGTTGCAGCGGTATGGCGATCATCCTTCTGGTGACACGAGAATGGCACTAATGACACAGTTTAGGTAGGACACACTGAGCGAAGGGGAGCACTGTGACACTATCTACACGGAAAAAAATGTTTGTTTCAGCGCTTGAGAAGCCGCTGCACGGTCAGCTGGAAAGGCAGTGGGGCAGAAGAAGTTTCTTAGAAACTCCGACTCATGGGGCCAGAGCGTTTCCTACATCCGCACGCTTTTAGTACTGCAAAAATGCAGATTTAACACTTGCGTAAGGTGAGATTTTTAGATTTAGGGTTTTTATTATTATTATTATTATTTAAACAAAGCCTATAGCACCATATTGAGGCATCGGTTTCAACTCTGGAAACACTTTCTATATGAGGGGCCCTTGAGAGCTCTGCCAAAGACCTGCCGGGACATACAGATGCCGGGATGAGCCCAATGTCAAAAATTGGGGACAAACCGGCCGGTAATAGTAAGCACAAAGCAAACCAGTTCAATGCGGGGCAAGTTTCTGTCTTCTGGAGTACTTCAGAATTTTACGATAACACACCGATGAAAGAAAATCAAGTCCTCCATGTTTAAAAATACAATATGCACATTACATACCGTGTTAAAAAAAAAGCATACTCTATTATGCCTAAAATGGTTTAACCCAAATATTCCCTTGTAATGACTGACTTCCACATCAATCCTATTAGTATCATACAAAAAAAATAAAATAAAAGCAGAGCACGAGAACCGACCCGCTGGTCCTTCCAGTCCAGTTCCCTTGCAAAATGAATCCAACGGTACCGAGGGCCGAAGATGTTATTTCCAGTTAGACGTGTTAAGTACCTGGCACACAGATGAGACGGCCATGGAACACAGGAGCGGACGCTGAGCTGTCTCTGGAACGTTCCGGCACGTTCTCCGGATTGGCAGGAGTCAAGCTGAACTTCGCTGGCTGTAAGTTGGCCCACTTTTTGTTTTTTAAAAACCAAAGCCATTGTCCTTACAATGTCCAAGATTCAAAAATGGGCGGTGGCTGAGAAAAGTGTGAAGACTAAGGCTAATCCATGTAAACAGATGACAAAGCGTGGAGAAAAGGCCCTCACTGACACACTCCTGCAAGCAGGCTTCTCAGGTATTACTATCTTTTAAAAACCGCCCCTTGTCAGTGTCATTGTGAAAAATGATAAGGTTACATGTAATCTATGCAGGCTTTGGCTGATGAGTGAAAACTGATAGATTTTTCCAAAATAAAAAAATGACAGGCCAGCCGACCCTCAGCATCAGCGCTAACAGGATTAAAGGACCTGTGAGAGCGCAGATAAGAAGCTTGTTATTGTGTCTGGCTGCTTGTCACACTGCAGGGGGCAGTTCCTGTTTTGCTATTGGCTGTGTGAGCGTCTCCATCTTGCTTCTGTACGTTGGAATGGTCACATAATCCAGTGCCAACTCCCCCCCCCCCCCCCAAAAAAGTGTTTCAGTGGCTGGCAGGCAGTCCAGAGTCTCTAAAACAAGCTTTGTAAGAAACCAAAGTGCTTCCCCCCCCCCCAGTTCTCTGTTGTCACTTCTCTGTTAAGGATGCCTCAGCCAAGTACAATAGTCTGGTGGCCTGGAGGCTCAGTCACACCAACCTGTGGAGGGACGAGCAAAGACCTGAGATCTATGAAACTGTGCCAATATACATTGAACACATGATTTCTGAGCGCTCCTGGACAGTTTACCGTATCCCCTCTCATGATTAGGACTTGCTGACGTTCTCATAGATGATGTCGCTGGATACTGATGACTGCTGTTTTTTCTTCTTACACATCAGCTGGACACATTGGTGGATGAACACATACTGCTCCTGCAGGGCACATGAGAGACCGTATCGTCACATTACCTGAGGTGGCGAACGTGACACGACCTGCATCTACACAAGCCCGCCACTAGGGGGGTTAAGATACACTCCTGCACCACAGGAACATTTTCAAGCAGTCAAATCCAAATGTAGACATGGATGGTACCTGTGGTGTGGGGGGGTTGGCAGGCGGGGGGGTGGTCAGACTGACCTGTGAGGTATTTGTGTATGTAATTGGGAGGAAGAGTGTCCTCCTTACCTCCGTCTGCACCATGCACAGCCTGTGCGCGCGCATCTCGGCCACGACGCCCAGGATGTCGGCGTAATCGTGCTCGCGAATGTGCTGCATGAGCCGGTCCAGGGCGATGAAGGTCCCCGTGCGGCCCACGCCGGCACTGCAGATGGACACGTTCATTCAAAATTAAACAAACATACATCATGAAAATCATTAAATCTCTCACACTCTTTCTGAAACCAAAAACTGTGACTGGAATTGATCAAATTAAGAAAGTAGTTATTTGTTTAAAAAAATGCAGGACAGTAAATGCACTTTATTCACAATATTATAAAAATTGCTGTGTATAATTTGAGACCACCTTTTTGTTACAGTAGAAATTAACCCCTCACCCCCCCCAAAAAAACACAAAAACTATTAAAAGGGTGTAATTGTAGCTATAATTTAATTAGTGCCCATTCATCCCATTACATCCACTCCAGCGATGCTTTTAAAGGAATCCATTCAGCCTACACACATTCTCCTTTAATACCCAGAGATGGCCAGTAGTGGGCAGCACTCTATTCCTAACACACCTGCTAGGCACATTCAGAGGGGGGTAATCTGCTAATCAGGAAAATCGGCATCACGGAGCAGCAAAATCCAGCCGGGACTACCTGACTGACGATGGACAGTCTGATCTGGCTGTATAATCCGACAGCCAGTTGCTATGTAATGCTCATAAGTTCCATGTAACTTGGTAGCATACAGCAGATCAAATTTAGGAGAAGCAGGAAAGCTAATGGTAGCCTGATTCTTTAGCATGCTAACTACTGTGTTTTTTGTCTTATTTTTTAAAACATGTAATCACTTAGCCAGCAGCCATACCGCCTGCAGTTCAGACTGAAGCTAAGCAGGTTTGGCCCTGGCCAGTACTTGGATGGGAGACCAACTAGGAAAACTGGGTTGCTGCTGGAAGAGGAGTTCGTGTGGCCACCAGGTTAGCCCATCCTGTGGTCAGTGTGGATCCCAGGTCAGTGTCGGGGACACTGTGCTGTAAAAATGGTGCCGTCCTTCTGATGAGACGTAAAACCGAGATCCTGACTCTCTGAGGTCATAAATGATCCCTGGTCATCTTTCCAAAGAGTAGGGGTGGTACCCCGATGTCCTGGCTAAATCTTCCCACTGTGGCCCTATCAAATCTGGTCTAATCATCCCTTGTATCTAATTGGTGAGCATACTGGCACAGAATGGCTGCCGTTGCATCAACCAGGTAGGTGCTACACTGTGGTGGTGGTTCCCCAGGTATACTTTGATTCCAAAAGAAATTTAGGCATCCAGTAGCTGAAATACAAAGAAATGCACACATAATGACATACACAGTAATAGAATAAGTATTGCTGAGACCTATGAATGCTGTAGAAATGGTTAATACCTTAAAAAAAGTCGTGTAGGTCAAAGTGATTGTCAGTGCAAGAATCATAGTATACATATCTAATGGGGATTTAAGAAATACAAAATATTAAAATCAAATGTGTATTTCATGTTGTATATACCTTTTATAATCTTTATACCACTAGATGTAACATTACATTATGGTATATTTACACGTCATATATATGTGTAAATAAAAAAAACACTTTGGCTGCTTGAATATGTGCTATATAAATGTAACTTCATTCATTCACCTCAAAGATATTAAATATAAAATGTCTTTTATGAAGGATTACAGTTAGAGAATTGCAGGTCGACCTGCCAAGTCCCTTCCACAGCCTGATCCAGCATCGTTGTGGAGTCTCTCCTCTCGCACCCTCCAAATGATCTCACCTGCAGTGCACAACGATGGGGCCCCTGCTCTTGGCCGCCTGCTGCCGCACGATGTAGACGAACTGCAGGATACTCTCGATGGCGTTGACCGTGGGGACGCCATGGTCGGGCCACGAGGTGTAGTTCAGGTGTAGCACGTCCTGGGTCTCGTCTGCCTGCAGGGAAGCGCGATTGCGGGGAGTCAGAGCCATATGGATGGAGGGTTTTGTGGGAAGAGCCCGAGGGGAGACAGAGCAGTCCTTGTATGAAATACAGCTCACTGGAATTTTCTTAAATGCCCGCAGTTTCAAAACAATAACATTTGGATAGTGTCAACTTCGACTTCAATTTTAGTTTAGTCTGAACAAGTCAGATAATTTTACTGTAGTTTTAGGTGCATTGATCTTAACTCTGTGATACTTTGTAGTCCTTTTAAACTTCCTCCGCATCTCTGCATGATCCATGCTGTATCAAACAGCTGCATGCAATATGTTTTCAAACGCATGCGCCAACTGCATCCATCTGTACCCATGAATTAATATAGCATGTTTAGAGGAGTCTGCACGCATGACAGAGTACTGGGTCCTGAAACAGTTACATTGTCTTGTGTTTGGCTCTCATTCATCACCATTAGTTTGCACGCATCAGGAGGAAAAAGGTGCTGGGGCTCTCAGCTGTGGTTGCTATGGAAACAAGCCACTGAGGGACCGCCGGCACCCATTTTTTAAATACCTGGGCTTCTGCGGATGCCCGCGAGGCTGCTGACGGAATTCATTTACGCGCCTGTCCCCCACGAAGGCAGCGCTGTCGCTGCCGTTGAAAGGACGTAAACACGGCCGTATTACCATTTTGATAGCTTTTGGGATAGACTGTCCCCCCAGTTACGTGACTGAAATATAGACTCAGAGGAAGCAAGCGCGGCGGGTGACGAGAAGGTGACATACGTAGCTCAGTCTGAAGTTCCTCATGGTCCATTCTGGGGCCTCCTTCTCAGACAGCATCTCCACCGTGATCTCCCCGTAGGCCACCGGCTCATCCGTGAAGGGCCAGTAGTGGTCACACTTCACCTGTGGTCATGTGACAAAACGGTCAGTTAATCGAGCCGGTTGGGGTATTTCCATAGGGGATTCAAGTGAATCAGGAATGAGTCTAGGGGCATCACTTGGTTTCAGTATAGTGGAATTTGCATTGCCATCTATTGACAAAATTCGAAATCAATGTATTTTTTTGATCTGTGATTTACCTTTCGTACATCCCATTTACCTGTTTGCCATGTTACCATCAGTGGAATATAAAGACAATGTTTTATCTACTGAAACACAGTACTTTTATACTTATAAAGCTTTACAATTTTACACTGTATAAACATTTGAAGTACTGACAATAGTTTGGATTGAATTATCCAGCATACGAAAGAAAGAAGAATTAAAAAAAATAATAATTCGACCCCAGTACAGTGAGCCCAAGAAGGTAGAAGTGAGCCTTAAAGTCTGTCCCGCAGACGAGCGCGTCTGTGTTAAAAGGCAGACACTGGCGTTGCCCACCCTGCGGCGCTCGCTGCACTGCGTCAGCATGACGACTACTCGCGTCTTTTGCTGCAGCACCATCGTCCAGAAGTCATTGCGGGTTTCGGGAAGGGGGCCTTGTGTGGCGATGTACTCCCGTGCCGACTTGTAGCCCTGCAGATGGGAAAAATTACATAAATTACAACCGCTTCCCATTTAGCGACTACCTTGGTTAGCGACCATTCGTAAATATGACGGTAATAAAAAATTCATTTTCCGACCAGGAAGTTGGAAGTTTTCCGATAAAGGAAGTTGAGTATGGACAGTTACGATTTTCACTTAGTGACCATTTCGCTTATCCTGGCTGTTGGAATGGAATTTGGTAGCTAAATGAGGAGTGGCCATATGCTAAAAACTGCATGAGAATTAGGCAGTCATAAGTCCCTTTAAGAAACCGGCTATCGGGTAGAGTATCAGTCATCATGGACACTGCAGACAGTCGACTGCTGGCCTTAGGACTTGGTCTAAGGGGCTGAATCTCCTTCATACAGGTAAGAACGAATGACACTCACGGGAATGTAATTGGCGTTGATGTAGTCGGCTCCTTCATCGTTGTGCATGGAGATCAGCTTCACGCGGCTGAAATCATCTGCAGGGAGAAGGTTACTGATGGTCAGTTGGAAAGGTGCATGAGCATCAACCCACAATTGTCTACTAGGACAGTTTAATGCTACAGTGAGCAGCATCGTAACCCACAAGGAAGGATGTTGGTGTAGCGGTTCTTTGCCCTGTTGACGGGGAGGTCAGCTGCATCATGGGATAGGTCCAGACCCACCGTCTTCAGCTCCTGTATTGGGGGCACAGAAGCATTTTTGTGGTGGGCGTTATTAATCTTTGAACAGACAGCATAATGCTGTTTTACAAACAAAACAGGATTTTATTGAACGGAATTCTTCATTTAGTTCCACTGAAAGCACAAAATGCACCACACTGACACACCGATGCTAACTGTCCTTGGTAGCAAATGGTGGCACCTCTCACCTCAAACTGCAGAGAAAATTTGTACGCCGAGTCTTTGCTCATGTCCTTGAGGTAGTCTTCGAAATCATCCAGCTGGACAGGGCTGAAAGGAGATTAAACACGTTTTGAGGTCTCCATGACAAGGCATTATCAGATGGAACAGCAATGTTCTTTCAGTATTAGCGATATCTTTAGTCACTATAGTATGGGATTTCATTTATTTAGACTTCAAGATGGACTTTATGCCTGTTAGGTGTTAGGCTTGCAGGCCTGTGTTATTCTTCATATGTGGACTTCATTTGCTGAGGATTACTCAAAATCTACCGTTCTAAATCACATCTGACTGCAGACAATCTGCAGCAAAACTACTGTGCAAAAACGAATAACGTTTTTAAAGTGACTTCACTTGATCAGTGTCGTAAGTTCAGAATATTAACGAAGACTGAATCATGCCTGGAGTACATTACAGAAAAGTTTCCACATTTACATTCAGAAGGGGAGAAATACTGTTTGACTGCTAGATCTACAGATGGGCAAATTAATCTTTAACTTCTCAGTAGCCCCAAGCAGAGGCCTGGCCTTGCTCAATCCTGTCTTCCTGCACAGAATAACCATCACTGAACAGCTGCATTCACACAGGCCCGCGCCAGATCAGGGTAATGGTGCAGATTCTCACACATTTTCCCCGAGTGTGACAAACAGGCTGGGGTTTATTCACGGTTCACTGTAGGGCTGTTGGATTATGCAGGCTGCTATTTAACCCTTTTCACATAGTGCGCAGCAGCAAAAGCATCAGGAGCTGAGATGCCTCAATGATCAGATGAGCTTGATTTACTGAACTGGGGCACTGCACTCCCGCTTATAAACTAACTGGGGGATTAGGGGTAAAACCTTCCTATCGGTGATCCCACATTGTTTTGTTTACTCTAAGACCCCACCTCCCCGCTTACAGAAACCACCTCCAACACAAATCCATCAAAGAACTGAAAATCAGAAAGTGGCTTTAAATACAGGTAAATTTATGAAGACCACATCAGTAAATGGCACTCTTTAGATCCCTGTAATATTCACTATTTAGGAGAACAGTTTTAGTTTATACCTGTGACATGCTTCAGCCCTACTCAGGGCAATTTAAACCGCATTCTAATCAGTGCTACTTGGCTTTACCACTTAAGCCTGAATGTAACAGTTCTTCCCTTCCTAATGGCAGACATCTTGGTGCATCAGATACGCCACACCATCAGTGCTCATCATGTATTATTTGTTCAGGAATAAACGCCTGCTTTCTTGTTTGCAAGTACTGTGATTCATCTGGATGTTGTACGTGTAATCGCTGTTTGTTTAACATGGATGGACAGCTTTGACTGCACGCAGCTCTCATAAAAGGTGTTGTGAATATCAATAAACCGTGCGCATATGCAGTTAACCTTGTGCGTTTACCTTGTTAGTTTCCTTTTCTTTAAGGCAGTCTTGCCCCTAAAAAAAGATAACATTTACTGAAAACATTCTACATATAACATAGCAAAGCACAGTGATGTAGTGCCACCCCATAACATTTTGACCTTAGTCTATATTAACTGGTCAAATTTAAATCTATATTCATGTAGAATCCAAAGATGCATTCAATTGTGTTTACATACCCATCAGGTACTCTGTGGAATAAAAATTAGTTGGAATTGCCCAGACAGGTTGTTCAGAAGTGTCTGACTATGATTATTGCATGCATGTCACACACATGGAGTCAATCAGGCTTAAATGGACAGTTATGGATCGGTGATTGGCACCGAGAACTGTATGACCTACAAACACAACCACAATATAATGTGTAACACAGAATATGAAATGCCCTTGACATGCACAGTAAGTGTATTAAATGTACATAACATGCAGATTTGACTCAGACTCCACTGTATGTCACATGTTTCTCTCCAAACACGTGTGTTGTGTCACGTGACTTTTTCCCAACATGGCCGCCCGGCCTTTTGGGTGCTGTTGGCTGCTGCTTCGCGCCCAGGTCAGGTCATAGCGGGCAGGCCGCTAATGAAGCTGTTACAGACATGGACTCTGCTGCCAGGTCGAGTACCAGGAGGGGCCTGTGGTAACATCCCTCAACGAGGCGCCCAAGCCTAACTAACAACACAGCTAGCCATGCTAACTGGTACGTATAAATTTGCCAACAGGGCAAATAACTGCAAGCGTATCAAGCTAAAAATGAGCCCCCACGATGCAGCAGTCGTCTCACTTACTTACCAAGGATTAATATAAAAAGCCAAAAGGTAATCAGTCCACAGGCAGGACGGCAGGAGTGTTAGGAAGGCAAAGAGACTCCTTCGCCTGGACGGGCAGGGACAGACATGGGGGAACAGGCAGGAACAACACAACACGGCACTCGGTTAGTGAGGCAGACGCTGCCCGGGGGGATACAGTCCCATCAGCGGCCGCTCGCTTCCAGAGAGCCGGCGGCGGTCCGGTTTCGGCTTTTCTTCCCTTAACTTTAAACGGTGTTGAACCAAAGATGGCTGAACACGCATGACGGTATTCACACCGCAAAACGCCTTTTCCCGTTTACTTCCTCAGCTGAATGGCGCTAATGAGTTTGTGCTTAGCTTTGCCGGCAATAAACGGGTGAGCTCAGCCAAGCGGCGTGATTTTACTGCGGAGTATAAACCACTTCTTGCTCGTAATGGCTTAATGCTCGGGAAAAAAACGGATCGGAGCCACGCTGGAGCCTTTTAATTAATACAGCCCATGCGAAGCGGTCCCGCTGATGAGAGGCGACATACAGCAAAATGACTTCGAGTTAATTAAATCATGTCGGTAACACAAGCGCTGGCCTTCTGTGAGAAATGGCAGATGACGTAGAAATAAATAAAAATGTCGCAGTTAAATAATTCTGAACAACGTTTATTGTCGTCAAAGTTAACGTTAAAGACTATTTTAAAAGCAAAAAACAACATGAAATAATGCAGTTATAATTCAGGCATTAATGTGCCTTTCAAGCTGATAAACATCTGAAAATTAAGTACAGCAATACACTACATCATATGAGCTCACTATTAACGTTTTTCATACACTCACTACATAAAATGGTGATTAGGGTGCTTATCTTACTATAGACCATATAAGATTGTAGCTTGTGGACATATTTCAGATATTTACAGTCTAGGAAAATAAAAGTGTACTCTTATGATAAGTATCTCAAAGGCTGTATTAAACCCAGTTATCTATGCTCTTGTACTGTGGGAACTTGGCCTTCATGATAAATTTAAGTGAAGCGGGTTTAAATTAAGACTTGCTGCTGTAGGACTTTGTAATGTTTTTTCGAAGTTGGATGATACATGCAGAGTGAACAATTGTAAAGAACAGAAATTTAGAATTCACAACTGGATTTTAAACTCTCAACCTATAAGAATCTAGAATCTAGCTCTTAAGTCCTTCTGCTGATTCACATTTGCAATCATAAGTGGGTTTTCAGTTAAATACAACTTTTAAAATACATAAAATTACACCTGGGACACTAAATAAACTCTACAACATAATATAAACCAATGTGAGAAATAGTTAAAACCATCAGGCTAAATTTAACCAAAACAGGACTAAGTCATAATCTAAAAACAAATGGAAAAACCTGACCAGCAGGCAGGGCATAGCTTAAAAGTGACCGGCAGGTTCCTACCAGTTGTACGGAAGCTTCCCATCCCTCTCGAATGATGCGAAGTTGACGAAGGTTCCAGCGCCACATTCCCTTCAGTTACAGGGGCAAATAAAAAGACAAGCTTCACATTTACCGACAAGAAACTAATGCAAAATATGCAATGATATCGGTTCACACCTCACTTGCAGCTTTCTAATATAATCAGCTAATCTTGAAGAAGGATGATTTAATAAATAATTTAATTTTACTTAATCTATAGCTCATTAATACTAATAGTAATTGTAGGCCATGGATAATACAAATTTTTAATGTAAGATGATATATACACTTCTGGAAAAAATTAGGATCACTTTTAAAAAAAATCTGCAATTTGATATCCTGGTTTAATCCTGGTTCGCCTGGCAGAAGGATACACTGTGAGGCAGGCTGCTTCCAGGCTCAAAGTTTCTAAGACCGCAGTACACAAGAACAAGGTGAAGCAGGAGACACTGGGAATGACCAAAAACCAGCCAGGAAGAGGGTGGAAATGACTTTCTAATGGCAGAGATGACCGTTAACTTATCAGGCAGTGCCTCAACAATGAGAGGATGACCTTAAGTGACCTTCAAGAAGAATGGGAAACATTAAGTGGTGTGAAGTGCACTGCTAGGACAATTCATAACAGGCTCCTAAGATGAGAACTGAAGACCCATAAAGCAAGGAAGAAGCCCTTCCTCAATGAGAAGTAGGGAAGAGCCAGGCTGCAGTTTGCAAAAGAAAAAAAGAATGTATATTTTACACAGGCATACCCATAAAGTTACACTGAAAATTTTGCCGTGGTCTCTTAATTTTTTCCATAGCTGTGTATAGTTTAGTTTACATTTTATTCTTTGGTTTTATTTTATCTATCCCTTTGTTCACGCACCCATCGCAATGTTGTGTTAAATCTAACAGCCTTTGTCCAGCTCATACTGCTTACGAGCTTAAGACCTGCTTTTAAAATGCCAGGCGACTTGAGATTAATGACCTTGTAATGCGCTGTAGACAGGACTTCTTGTATGTCTATATGCCAGTAATTGAGGGGATCACCGGCCGTTACCTGGCCATCTGAAGGTGTTTCTTTCGGAGCACGAGGAAGATGAGGCCCAGCAGACTGAGGAGGAGGACGCTCAGGACGGCCAGGGCAGAGATGGCCGCCACACTGGGGTTCATCTCCCGCACTGCAGCCACACGGAACACAAAAATGCACCATCACCAGCTAAGCCATGCCAGATCACTGTCATCAGGAGCCCTGATCCCATGTAAACTTCACCAGAAACAAGACATCACTATTATTTAGCACAGTGTTTTCCAATTCGGTCCTCGGGGACCCACAGCCGGTCCATGTTTTTGCTCCTTCTGAGCTCCCTGCCAGACAGTCCACATTTTTGCTCCTACTGGGAACTGGGATGGAACAAAAACATGGACTGTCTGTGGGTGGATAGAGGATCGGACTGGGAAACACTGATGTAGCAGATACTTATACCCAAAGCAATGTACAACTGAGAAGGCAGGGTCAGACGATTCCTGGAGTAACTGAGGGTTAAGTGCCTCGGGGCCCAATGGTGACATCACTCTGCCAGCCCTGGGATTTGAACCAGCAACCTTTCAATCACAGGCAAAGCATCCTAACCCACTGACCCACACCGTCCCAAAAAGAGACCCCGTTGTGACCTTACACATCTGAATGGATGGATGTCCATTGGGACTAGACACTCCTACAGAAACAGTGTGGATCTGAGGTCCGCATTGGTGACCCGGCAAGCCGAAAGCAGCCCGAGGTGGACATACGCGCAAGACCGGCTCTGCATCCGACCTACCTGTGGTAGACACGCCGATGTAGGTGGTCTCGCTAGGGGTGCTGTAACTGTAGCTGGTCACGCTGCAGTTGTAGGCAGTAGCAGGCTGCAAGCTGGACACAATGGCGATGTGAGAGTGGACCATCTGTGGTTCCCTCGCCTGCAGGTGGGCCGTGGCAAGATTATTATGCATCTCAAAACTACAGCAATGTCAGATATGCCTGGTTCTCAGGAATCATCTCTGGATTTTAAAGATGACCTAACATACCCATCTTCATTAAAACTTCACTCTGACTGAAATATTGAATAGTATTTGCTGCAAACAGCTTTCAGATTATTTTATGTACACACAGAGGGTATATCGTTCACATGACAGCCACTTAATACCTCAAGAAGCACAATCACTTGCTAAAATCACCCTGCACGATAATTACTGACAGTCCTGCTTGTCCCTGGGTTGAACCTGATTTTAAATGGCGCTAAAAGTAAAAATATCAAATCTGTTTTTCACAGCTGCTTGGGTAACTCTTGTTTTATTGTTGCAACCAGATGGCAATTAGAGATGACAGTCCCCAAACACTAACCAATAGATGGACTGCCAAGGTTTCATTTAGTGCTCCTTTGGCACAAACTTGTTTGATTGCATTTGTTGCCTCAGAATCAATCAATAATGGTTGGTGTGGGTGGGGGGCAGGAAACTCAGTTTTTGATATAAAATCACATCTTACACTAAATTAGAAAATACGGCTTCTCATATATCCTTTATCCAGTGTGTGTGTGTGTCAGTCCAAAGATCTACTTCTATTTGTTAGTCTGCAATGGCAGCCCCAGTAAATCCACTTTGAAAGTTTAATTAGCCATTTGTAGCTGCCGGTAAACAGCAATCAATCCCCTGATGGACCACATGATAATGATTAGTTGTCAGACATTTGCTCCCCAGCAAACAACAGGTTCTTCAGACCAGATAAACTGAGACAGGGTATTATCTCAAAAGCAAGGCTGAGCAAGATTTTCAATCAAAAGTCCAGATGTGAAAAACAACGTGCCACTCCTGCCACAAAAATGACACTTTGTTTTTTAAAACAAAATTCCAAAAACCAGAATCTTTATACGTCATTGTCCCTTTTCACACAATAAGCGGAAGATGTGTTACCTAAAAGAAGAAAAGAAGCGTAACACTCAAGACTAGACTATAAAACTACAGTCTTGGGTCACTCCGAGGCCTTTGAAATAAGGCTGCAACAACTAATCGATAACGTCGATAAAAATCGGTAATAAAAATAGCTGACAATGACTTTTGTCATCATTTGGCTGCATTTTTGCAGTCTGCATAAATTGCATATAGCAACATCACCACCTAGCAATGTTAATATAGGTGTGCTATTTACAATTGTAAGCAAGCTAAATGTGGCAGAGATAGCAGATTTGTCTGTGGAGGGTCAATGTTCTTTTGTGTTTCTCTAAAATGTTGTGTCCAAGTTTGATCAATCTTTGATCTTTGTTTCTATGCCATTCTGTCACTTTAAACAAAGGATCTCTACATTGTGTGCAGTTTTAATTAGAACTGTGACTTGATGGTATTTAAATGAAGCATTTGCATGTTTCTTTAAAACCTGTGTTTTGGCCCAACAAATTGATTAACTGATCGCCTGATCACATGATTAGTTAAGTATCAAAATAATCAATTTCTGCAGTCCAACTCGGATATTCTGGATAGGACTAACAATGCGCAGTGGCGACGAAGCCAGCAAAATATCACTACCCGGTTTATCCAAAGCAACACTATGGATATTGGTACTCAATGTGAAGCCATTAGGGAGAAAATCAATCTCACTTTAAGATCTTTTCCTGGAGCAGCTGGCCTGCAGTGGACCTGGTAGTAATCCACCACACCCTCCTCAACCCAGATGAGGGTCACAGAAGTGTGGGTGCTGTTCACTGCGTGGACAGACCTGGGGGGAGCAGGCCCTGTCAAAACAAATTAAAAACGAAATAAAACGACCCAATAAATAATACATTTTACCGCCTTGCCCTTGGCATATGCCTTTTACCATCAAATAATAAAACTGAATTGTAACATTTTTTTTTTTTTAAAGTCGCTCGCTCAGTAGATTGGGGGGCAAAGTAGATAGCAAACAAATTTTGGAGGGAGTTAAAATGTTATTACGAGCCTGGAATACACAGTGACAGACAGCTCTCCTGTCTGACCCGGATACTGCTCTGTTTTTTTTAGAAAAATACACAGCTAGTGTATGAACGGTGTGAATACGGCGCATCTGAGCATGCCATCCAAGCCCGGTTAAATCCCGCGGCAACATGTCGCCATGGAGCCCAGTACCACGGACACCAAAGGGCAGCCGGTGCTCCGGTCATCACGCAGCCCGATTTAACAACCCTGCGCCCTACCCAGGACGCCCGCACTGACCCAATTTGATGATGTGTGGCCGAGAGGTGTTCCTGCTGCGTTCTGTGCAGGCGCTCACTGTCAAGTTGTAGATGTCTCCAGGGGGGATGGCCAGAGCTGCCTTCATGGACATGCGGGTCACCTTCAGTTGGGGGGAGGGGGATGAGGGAGGTTCACAGTCATTCATTCTACTACCAAGCCTCAAATCACCTTCAAAACCAGCAAAGCATGATTCCTGAGAACAACTGTTTCTGTATACAGGGATTGTGCAAATGTTCAATTATAAACACATCATGGAGCTCTAATTAAAAGCATTTAAAAGGTTAAGGACAACAAATACTACGCAGAACATGTGGACATGATACATTTCAGACACTTTGGTTTTCCTTCCAGAAAAATTCTATGTGGCCTCTGTGAGGTTGTTCCAGTGCTCATCCATGCAAGATGGCCCGAACGAAAATCTAAAGACTGCTAAGGACACAGCCATCATAAGACGACTGTGAGAAACGTGTATGTGCTGAGCTGCATTTGTGAGTTCAGGCAGAGCCTTGGAAGTGAAGGATCAACGATCAGCTATGTTAAACCAGGGATGGAGGGGGGACGGGGGCAGGGGGGGGGGGACTCACA
>JAODLD010000069.1:27644485-27660635 GCA_026781065.1 Mormyrops boulengeri | reverse complement strand
CCCCCCCCACGCCCCGCACCCCACCGCCCCCCCCCACCCCCGCCCCCCGGGCGGCCCCGGGCCCCCGGGCAGCCCCCCCAATCAAAAATGGAAATGGAATGGTTCTGAATATGACAAATTCTCAATCTTCTCCGTGACAAGCAGTCAGTCTAAAGAGCCTTCAGAGATTACAGCTTAACCACAGCTGAGACTCGTTATCAAAAAAATCCATGAAAGCAAAAAGCTCATCCAAAACTTTAACGGTCTAATAATATACTCTATTATATTAATTAATATAGTAATTACTCTGAAGTAATTAATATATTACTTTGACCTGAAATGCAGACCAGAGCTGTTAGAGTATAATTATTTGGCAGAGAGATATGAGAGAAGTTGTAAGTAACCCAAAATAATATTTGGCCAAGTGGGACCACGTAGCGTCCCCACGAGGGGGGAATTTTGTAAGGACATTGTGTTATGGCCATGTAGAGAATGGGATTATAGCTATATCTGGCCTGCAGGTGGAGTTACCTGTGATGAAGCTCACGGTAGAGGCATCACAGCAGCGGAGAGCTGGCTCGCCCCAAGTCACCATGGTAACGCGGAAGTTGTAGTACCAAGCCGGCAGCAAGTCAGTCACCCTCTACCGGGAAGAAGTCATGAAGCAAGTGGTTAAGCGTCCATCCCAAACTCTCGAATGAACAGTTGTTTGAGCAATTAGAGTGCTTTGCTGGTCAGGCCTTCACAATTCAGGCGTTGCCATTGGCTGGCTGTCTCCCTCTTGGGAATGCCAGGGCTCCTCTATTGGCTGTCAGCCACAGTGGGGCGGAAGGAGCGCCCTCGAATGGAACAGATGGCTTAACAAGTCATCCTGTCTCGATATGAACATGCGGCGGGAACAGAAACGACATGCCAGCCCAGGGAATTGGAAACCATTTGGCGCTTTTATCTGGGGGAAACTGATGAGCGTAATGATGTACAAATTCAGTACAGCTGAGGTATTCTACCAGAGCAAGTCAGCCAAGGCAATTTCCAGAATGTTCCAGTGTCTTTCGGTTGAGAATCCAGAGCTCATATCCAAAGGGTTATAAGATACACAACATATAAAAATCACTCTAGGGGACCAGTTGCATTCTGGGATGCATGGGGATGGTAAATGATGAGCATTACCACAGAGGCTGTTAGTGATGCCGTGGCCGCGACCTCGTAGTAGGTAGTCCACCCAGATGTCAGAGTGACAGGATTGAAGAAGAAGGTCTCTAGGATGTACTTGCGGAAGGCCACGTTGTACGGCCGCTGCCAGGTGAGGATGATCGCAGAGGGACTGAGCGGATAGACAACCAGGTCCCGTACTCCCGTCGGCTCTACGAGACAGCGGAAGCCTCAGAGTCTCTAACACCACCGGGATCTAAGGAGCTGAAGACTCACGCTGACTTCCTATCAAATACTAGTCACTCTGAGGTCACAGTGCAAGGGATTGTGGGAGAAAATCTGAAACACTAATATGTGCAAAGTGGATGTGTCACAAGACTCACATACAATTAAAAACACTTGGTATTTTATAAAACAATTATATGTACAGCAAATGTTCTTTAATTAGAAAATAAAAATATTATTTTTAAAAAATCTAATTTAAAAATAAAAGATCATCGATGACTTTGGGGCATGCCTACTAATTGGGAGAAATCAGCAAGGAAGCAGTTGGCAACTCACCGATTCCAATGATGATGGGGTCAGAGGGGGGGCTCGCCAATGGGCCATTTGTGTGGTACACCACCACCCTGTATTGTGCCCCTGGAGTCAAATTGGTGATGATATCACTAGTAGAGTTTTCCTGTGAACAGCAGTGCAGCAGCATGCTCAGTGAACCACTAATTGCTAACTTCTCTTAAGCAATATGTCCCCCACTGTTTTATGGAGGTTAGTAAGATATTTACGTGCTAGAACACCACGGCTAAATTGAATTAAGCCTAATGTTCTGCAATGAATACAGAAAATACATATTTATCAGCCATGGAACACAGAGGGGCTTTGACAGAGGCTATGGTCAGTGGCAGGACGCCCAGTGCGTCCAGAAAAGCCAAGGGTGACATCATCGTCAGAGGACAGGCTTTAACACTGATAGCTGAAATAAGAGGCAGCCTGCTGGCATTTCACTCGCGGCTCATCCATCTTTGCCGCGGCGCTGCCGTACAATTGCTCGGGTCCCTCATTATTGGGCAAACCGGTGTCCTCAGAGGACATTACACGTCCCCGAAGCCCCGTGGTCAGACGGCGGTGAAAGGAAATCTCTGACGTGAGCCGTTCCCAGCTGGAAGCCCCCTTCTGTCATGAAAACCCAGAATCCAATGGGTAACCGTGACCCTGTGCTGGGTAAGCAGCTATGGAGGACAGATAGATGCAAAACCAGCACATACGAAAAAACGTGCTTCCGTTAATACGCCATGGAGACAGCTAATGGTTTCACCTTCATGACCATATTACAGAAACAAACCACTTTTCTTTTTTTAAATTAACATCTTATAAATATTAGGAAAATAAAAATACCAACGTATAATGTATTTCTCACAGTGATACAGTTATTAAACACAAAGCTGAGCATGTCGTATCTTCAAAAGGCTATTATCCTACATTTCTTAACGAATAAATAAAATAACTTTGCTCACACCTCATAGTAACTATATTAATGATTGTAGAGATGGTTCATAAACTTCTGGACGCTTTGGAGAGACTTAATTTACCACATCATTGTTGGGACATAAAATGTGAAAAATCCTTGATGGGATTGCCTCTTGACGATAGTGTAATCCCATAGATTGATTAGATAGGTACTTTATTAATCCCGAAGGAAATTTAGAAAGCACACACCCTTTTCACCATATAACCCTCTCATGGATGCCCCCGGCGGATTAACGGTAATGATAGGCCCACCTCGGTGCAGTATGTGGTCTCTGTCCGCTGGCTGATGGTAGGTTTGAGGCACGTCAATGACAGCACGGCCACCAGGCTGCCGTTGTGGGGGGAAGTGCTGGGGGACCAGGACACAGCCGCTGTGGTGGGGTTTAGCAGCCGCACGCTAACCGCCTGGGGCCGCTCTGTGGGCTGCTCAAACCACTCGCCGCTGTGACCTGCGACAAGCCGACCAGCCAATCAGACTGACACATAGTTACTCCATAACCACGCGCTAGTAACCAGTAACAAACATCAATGCCTTGTTTCCACCAACACAGAGCTGGTTCTGGTGCTGGTGCTGGGTTGGTTCACGCTTGATGCCTTTTGAGAACCTGCCCGCGATTCCACTGGTTTCAAAAAACAACGGAATGGAAAAGTTACGGTATGTAGGCAGAAGTGAGAGCAAAGTAAAGGTTCATATGAATTCCGTTTTTTGGATTTATTTTGATCTATTTCGGATTTTAAGTTTTTATAAGCTGCAAAACCGGAAAAGAAAGTTTTCAGAGTATGACTCATTGCGCTCTGTCTCTCTTGCCTGTATCCACTTTTGTCTCCGTAAAGGCTCCCCGTCTGTATGTGTGAGTTTATTTTCGCTCGCCGTTTTACTGCTGTCTTTTTAAGGATCGTGCAATAAAAGAGTTTGCTAAAAACTGAACTTTGCTGTCCACCTCGTGATCCCCTCAGCACTTGAGCACCACAATATTTTATTTGACCTGCAACATGTTTATAATATATTATTGAATCTGGTCAACAAATCAATCATTCGTTTTCCACAGAACAAAGAAACAAAGAAACAAACAAAAAAATATGTAACGTTATTCTACTAAAAAGCGGCAAGTTGTTTCTCTGCTGGCACCGGCAACATTAGACAAAACTGTATCGGATATGAATTAAATTTTCAGGTGTGTGGAAGGTTTGGATACGATAACCCATCCCACTTTCGCTGACATTATGGTTCTGAAGTCTGAGGCCAGCTTTTCTGTGGTACTGTGTTGGAGCTGATTTTTCTGGTCCAGGGCCAGTTTTTTTGTGGTGGAAATGCACGGAACTAGTTCCGGATTGGGAAAAGCCCGGCTCTGGTGTTGGTGGAAATGAGGCACAAGTCCTATCATCCCACACGGCTCGCTCCTAGGTCACTTTTAAAATGATACATAATCCAGTACCTACTTAAACCTCCTATCTAGTACCTTCATAAACCTCAGTACTCAAAACAAGAAGCACAAGAAAGGAACAGAGAGTGGCTCACTGAGGTAGAAGGTGATGCTGGTGTCCCTGGTACTCTCTCTGGGGTCGCAGTCTCCAGACAAGCTCAGGGTGGTGACCAGCACCCTGTAGGTGCCCGGCTCCGTCAGCTCCGTGAAAAATTCATGAGTGTTTTCATCCATGGTGGTCACCTCCGTGAAGTTACCTGTTAAAACATTTAGACCATGTTCACTTCAGTCAAAGTTCTCTACAAAAGCATCAATTATGTATTATCTAAGAAACTTTTATCTAACTTATATCCTCATCCATTATAGAGCACACTCTACCTGAGTGTTTACTAAAAATGTTGGAATGTCCCGTGAGACCTTTCCTTAACTACAGTTTGTTTCATAAACAGCAGGGGTCTGTAGACCGGGGCCTGCACATGTAGGTTTGGTATTTTGTGATCCCCAGTAGACTCACCATCTTTGTAGATGTAAATATTGAAACCGTCAAATGCAGTGGGAGGACGGGGGGGCAGCCATCGCAGCTCAAGCAGCATCGGGGGCCCTCTGGTAGGGAGTGGAGTGGAAGAAGGAAACGGGGCCGGGCCCCCGGCAGACCCCAGCTCAGGGGAGTCCTCATACTCTGAAAATGATGCATTCACAGAATCCTGCCCTTCCTGCTCTGTGGGGGCGGTGCTTGTAGTGGAATCTGGCCAATAGGGCTGGGTGCTATTGTCATCCTCTGTGCCATTGACAGAGATGCCATCCACGGAGCCGTTCAGGCTTCGGACTGGGTCCACGGGTCCATGAGGGTCAGGATAGTCCGTGGACTCAACCTCTTCCTCCAGAGTCCCTGCCTGCTCCTGTTTCCCCATTAAGGGGACATTACGCCCACTCCGTCTCAGTAGCCAGTCATGGATCCCCGTTAACTGAGGCCTATCTCTGAGCTGAGTGATCTTCAGGGAAACATTAAGGGGAGGGTTTGGCACTGTGGGAGGAAACAGACATGGCGTAGGGTTGTGGAGATTTTTAAAAATGAGCAGAGATACAAAAAAAAGCCTTGAAACTCTAAAAGACACCATTCAGACCATCTGCTTCACCGCATCTCTGAGCCAAAAGACAAAATTGGTCCAATTTCATGAACGCTAAAAGGCGATTTTGACATACTACTCGACATCAAAAATCAACAATATTTAACTAATTTAGATGAGTTGCTGCCAACACATACTAGTTAATGCAGCATTCATAGGCAGAAATGTGTGTCACAAATGTAGAAAAGCATTAAAATGACTTCAAACATGGCACCTGCATGAAGAATAAGCTGACAAAGCAGTTGCAAGGAAGCCATTAGCTATGCAGAGTGGGAGGAAAGCTGAACTTTGGGCTAATTCCGCACCTAAGGGGGACAGTCGAACCTACCCGTTCTGTGCTGTGTGGGCTGGTGGACCACTGTGCTGTGCCGGACTACAGCACTCTTATTGATGGTGGCTTCCGACACCAGCTGGAATGTGATGTTGCTGTAGCAGGTCCCCGGCAACCAGTGCTTGAAGACGGTTTTCCCCTTGGTAAAATCTGAACAAATAAAGGGGAAATGGCACCAAGCTCACTCATAAAAGAATCATACATAGGGTACTGTCACAGAGTTAAATAGCACAAAGCCATTTAATGTGGCATCAAACCGGCTTTGAGGCCAAAACCACTTGCTACGCTATACTATGCATAGCTAAGCTATGCTAAATTAAACAACACTGCCAGCGATGCAACCCACAAAAGGAAGCACGTTAATTATTCCTCCGAGGCATCGTGCCAACTGCAGCCCAAGGCAGCTCTACCTTTGTACAGGATCCACCGATGCTCCTGTCTCTCCAGGTAACTGATGTTCACCCTGGTGAAAATGTTGTTCTCTGCATATTTCATCTCAAATACGATGCCCGTTTCCGGGGAAGGCTTGTAGTCATGGATGAGCACGCTGTCCACTGGCAGAGGCCCTGGAAATTAAATTAGTCTTACTTCCAGCCAAGAAGTTTGTTCTGTAGAATCACAGCAGGTCCTCAAAATACACCAAAAATGAGTTGCCAGAGGAGTAATGAAGGCAAAGGTAACACAAGCGCATGCAGAAAAAGCAAGTTGGCTGTAGCCGACATAAGGAATATGGCCAACACAATGTGAAATGTTTAATAAAAATGCAGTGTCCTCTAGGGCTGCAACAAGGAATCAATGACGCTGATAATAATAAATCGGTAATAAAAGTCAGTGATTTGTCCCAACGATTACTTGCAATTTGCAAGAACCTCACCACCTAGCAATGTTAACTTTGGCATGGTAAGCTTGGTTCATACTTCACTGTCCTCTGCGCAGTCACGGTTCATACATGGTTGCGCGCGCGGACTCTTGTGTACATACTACATCTGTCTATGGACACAGACATTTGTGATGGGCATATGTGTACAGCAGTAATATTCCAGCAGAGGGCAGATGTATTGCAACAAACACATACACAAGCAGTGTAGTGATATGGAGTGTGAAGTGGTTACTAGGCTTGGGAGGTATTAGAGTAAAATAAAACACCATAGTATTTTGAAATCTGGCAACAAAATTAGCTGGGACATCCCCCCCAGCGATTTTTTATTGTCAGAATTTCTAAATACCAGAATTGTGTTGCTTTTGAAAATACCATCAAAACACTACAGTATAAAGTAAAATTGTTAGCAAGCTAAATATTCAGAAATAGCAGATCTTTGTTTCTATGCCACTTAGTCACTTTAAATAGAGATTTTCTACACTTGATAAATACAGGTTTTACACATGATTAATCGCTTATCAGAATAATCGTTTTTTTTACAGCTCTAGGGGAAACGATGAAAATGAAGCAAGACGAGGGACTTTTTGGGGGACATAAATGCCTTTTGAACAGCAGGGGGCAACAGAGAGTTACAGGACAGGGGACAAACTTTAACGCAATTTCTCACTTGTGAGGATGCTAACAGGAGTCCCTGGCTTCGACCACGCTGTGCCGTTGCTGACCACGAGGCTGACCGTGTAGCAGAGGCCGTGGTAGGAGGCGTTGAAGACCAGGGGATGGAGTGCAGCTCCGCTGGGCTTCTCAAACTGCAGGAAATGGGTCTTGGGCTCGCCAGATACTATTACTGCGTATGCAGTGGCGTCTTCCCTCACGTCCGAGGCCTCCAAGGACATGACGATGTTGCCTTCATCTCTGACGCTGACGAGCAGGGAGGCAGCGCTCTACGAAAGAAGAATGGAAGAGTTTTAAGTAGGGCTGCACAATACTGAAAAAAATTCATATGGTGATATTTGAAATTTTTGAGATAAATAATGCAATATTCATAAAGCAATAGCGTGTGTCAAATAAATCGATGGTGTTGTCACGAGTTGTGCCAACAGACGAAAGACAGCGCTGATGCCGCATGCTTTTGCTCAGTATCGTCTCTGTGGAATACAAAATATTTCCATACAGTGGAAGGCTTTTAGTGACCAGTTCTTGTTTGCATTTCTTCTCCTTACTCATTTTTGCTAAATTTCTCAAACATGCCACGCTACGAGCAAATCAAACAGCGAAAACAAAAGTGATTATGACTGGCTCGGAGAACGCATGCAGAGTTCATGCAAAAGCAGCGGCGGTAAAGTTGAGACTCATTTTGTAATACGCACTAGGCAAATTTGAAAAGAAAAAAAATCATGAAGCTAGAACGCTTGCCAAGTGTTTCCTGCATTTAAACATTACTTACTGATTGTCTCAACCCATCTATCACGCTCCCCGCAATGTGACAACGGCATGTGCATAACATGAGATGGCAATATTAACATCAAACATCAAGTAGCTCTAATATTAAAGGTGTGCATTTTAGTGTCCGGGATAACGACACAAACCAGGGAAATGAAACATCCTACACACCTTCACCTTTTATGTGACTGGATAGTTCTTTAAAAATATATCTTATTGAAAAACTAAATTTAGCGATCACCTTTCAGCCTGACACACTGGAACAGAAAATAACTGAAAGATACTGAGTGCACTGCTTAGGCGGAGTATAGATTGCAGTTTCTCTACCACAGGAAGTAAACGGATACCGCATTAATTCATTTTTCCAGAAGTGCTTATCCAGTTCAGGTTTAAGGTGAGCCTGGAACCTATCCCAGGAAGGATGGGGTATGGCGATAGACACCCTGGATGGGATTCCGGTCAAATACAGGACGATTAATACACATTTACTAAGGGGAATTCAGACATACCCTAAAAAGGACTTCATTCCCGAGAGAAGCTGGAGAGAAAACCTACGTAAACGTGTGGCGAACTGCCAAACTCCACAAACCCAAATCGAAATGTGAGTCCACAGCCTGGATGTGTGAGGCCAGAGCAGAACCCACAGAGGCACCAAACCGAACAGCAATTCAGAACCGGTCAATTAAGAAGTAAATAATAAATCCCGCCACTTCACTTCAAGCACAGCAACCTGGATGAGAGAAATCATCTATATATCATCAATTATCTACTGCTCTGCCTGGATCGAATTCCCAAAAGGAACCAGGAAACAGGTGGTCTTGGCAGGAAGCAGACAGTAAGCGCAGGGGTCAGAGGTCAGTCCCACTTTTGAAATGCCACACGATTGGAAAATGACCGATTCACTTAAAAAGGGTGGTAAATCTCCGAGCACAGAAATACCTTAGAAACACCTCAGGGGAAGCAGCCAAAGTCTGCTCAGCGCATTTAATACCCCCACATCTTCTTTTTACTGCCTGAAGAACAAGAGGATTGTACGCGTAACGCTGCATTCCTGAGGTGTGTCATTTTTGTTTACCTGCCCCTAAAAATACCATTGACATTCATTAAGGCTCACAATCCTTTAAGAACTGGAAAATATCAAATAAAATGTAAAGCGACGTATTAAGATAGTAAATTAAACACCTGCTCATTATGGCCATTGAAGAAATATTCTCCATAGAGTTGGTACAGGTCAAAGACCACATGGAATCCTCCAGCCTCACCTCCAGCCTCACCTCCAGCCCCCACCCCATTCATTAACCTGTACCTAGCTGTCTATAATCTGACTTGGATTTTTTTCCCTAATGCCTAACCCCGACCCCACATCCTCTTTCCTCACCCTGATGCCCAATGCGTCTTCCTGCGAGTTTCCCCTTGCCATCGTCTTTTGATTTGTTTCTCCCCGACATTTTGCTAACGCGCTCCCCCACTCACAGACCCCAAATAAAGTCCCTATTCTATCCTCAGCTCACGTGGTTCCACCGGGCCATTCTGCTCAGAGCACATGCCGCACGTGCCATTTGACACGAGAGCAGCCGTGTTTGGGGACGTCTCGGGATGCCCCGAGGTGTCTAGGTTAAGCAGGATCACGCCTCCTGGATGCTGGAAGCATTTTAGTGTCAGCAGCAGCTCGGTACAGTGGCCAAGCATCAGAAAAGTCATGAGTGTCACCAGACACAGAATCTGGTAGATAGAAGCTTGTGAGGGACTGAGGCTTTGCGATGGCTCCTCTCTAAAGCCTACACAGGCATTGTGCACTCAATACTAACAGACGCAGTTCAGAGATACTTTAAAGTTGTGGCACTTTAATAGTCAAGGCTATAGCTATATTCTTTTTTGAGGCCCACATCTGACCAAAAGCGCTTCACCACTTCGCCCTGTCACCGTGAGAAGTGTCCCGAGCCCAAACGGTGCCCCTCTGATGGCGATCAGATGACTTTTTCCCCGAGGTTATTGCAACCCATCGCTTCAAAAATGCAGATATCAACACTCCAGTCCTGATAGTTCTCTGGCTCCCATGACCACTGTCTCCATGGCGACAGCGCGCGGGGGAAAAAAGCAGGAAGCCCCGCTTTAATGCGATGCGCGCTGGAGAAAAATCCCTTCGATCTCCTTCATAAAGCTCAGGATTTATTTTGTAGAAAGCAGAGAGACGCGGCCTGGGGATTTCACAACGCGCCTGTGGTGACACTCCATCATTCATACTCGACCAGAGCTCCGAAAACTGCTCGATTCTCGCCGTGTGAGAAAAAGTACGCCGTCTCATTAAGCCGGGCTCCGAGGCACCATGTCACTAAACTAACCTGCCTCAGGTTGGGGGTTGGGGTGGATCGGAGTGTCATTCTTTCATTTTCACACCAATGCAGAGGGGTTCTATAAATCCAAAGATGGGATTGGATCATGCTGATTTTAGTAGCTGTATTATTTCGATGTTGGGGGAAGATGCACAGCATGAGCCCACATACCAGTTTCCACAAACAAAGCATATGAAGTAGGTAGTAGCTACCAGGCAGTAACAAAGAATTTTTATCTATCTAAAATAAATGAGATAAGTATCATAAAAGACTATATGATGGGCAGCAGGGATAGCATGGTCGCCTCTCCATGTCTCAGTCTCTACTATGCCTCATGTCTTCTCCACTCCAGGCAATTAATTTAATTACTCAATCAGTCGACGTCTCTGATCTGCAAAAGCCCTCCTCTGCATCCCCTGGGTCTCAAGCTGGCTTTTCATGTGCAGAGCTCTCTCATCATTAACGGGAGCTTGCGCTTACCGCTAAGGAGACGGACCCAGCTCGGCGAATCGGTAATGATTTGACGTGAAGCTATCTGTCAGGGGAAACCTTTGAAGATCTACAAGCTTCTCCGTCGATTCCATCCCAGGCGCCCTGACAGGCTGAGGCTGCACATCGGCCTATGAATTCACGCTCTACGAAGCACAGGGGCTGGGATTCAGAAGCATCCTGGCTATATTTTCGCTAACATTTCAGGCTTATTTAGATGCTGACTTTGATATCTTTAATATTCTAAACTGCCTTGTGCTACACCAGCATCACGTTCAAGGTGCTCTGTGATTCCTGAGACAGACTCCAGACCTCGCACTGGATACATATGGGAAATGGGCTCTGTATACTTAAATTTCCATTTTAATCTCATTTATTTCAGGATGAACGTTTCTAATTTTCTTGCGCAAAAAGCTACGCGTAGCCCTGTGCTTTTAACAAAAAAAGAGGATAATTTTACTCAAGTTCTGCCATCCAATCCAAAGATGTTTGTTACAGCAGCAGAATAAAACCACAGAACACACAATCCCGATCGATTCTGCCTTCCCTTCAGAGCAGATGCCAGAGCTGGGGGAAAATGTCCTTACAGGAAATGCCTCTGACAAACACACATAAAAGACGGCCGCTCAATAAGAGCTTCTGTTTGCTCTGAAGTCGAAGAAAGCTGTAAGATGGACGCCGGCATTAACTCAAATCACAGCAAAGGTAAATGACAGGAAACAGAGCTGTTAACCAAAGTCAATTATGCACATAAAAGATGATAGACGATCAATTGAAGCTAAATAGAAAACTTTTAATAAAATGTAAGTGTCGAACTGCAGCTTATACTAGTCGTGAACAGAACACAATGGAATAAACAAAGATGTATAAGAAACCTTGATTTGTCATCGAGTTCCTACACGCAATGCAAACTTATGGGAGCCAGATATTTCATACCCCACTAAACCACCATCAAATTCAGAAGCAAGACTTTCAGTTCAAGCCAGTTAAACCACCCAAAACAAATTAACACGATAAGTTCTAAAACGGGATCACATTATCTACGATTCCCTCCTAAAGCCATCTCGTGACTGTAGAGCACCTTGTGGTGGTAGCCCAAGGCTCAGTGACGTCCTTTAAAAGGGACCATATTGCAAGGCAGAATTCCATTTACCAGTTACTGCGATTCAGCTCAGCGCTGCCTTCCAATAAATCCGACTCTGCCGGGGACACTTGCATCTGGTTTGCGAGATAACACTTTATATTAACCCCAGGTACGCCTGTTGCGATGAAATACGATATTCGACTTATTGAACGATACATGGACATAACCTTTATAATTCTTCTGACCACAAAATTGGCAAATTGTGTTTACATAAGTGTTTACAAAGAATGACACTAACTACCCTGTCGTCCGCTCTCAGTGTTAGATGTTTGTGCAGGATGGAATTTTAACTCCTAGAATAAAGATTCTGTCAGGCACCCACCCGCTGGTTATAATTTGTTCTGCTCCCACCCGAACCTTTTAAGTCTGATCCTGCTCGCTCCCAGAGAAACCTTGACTGGTCATCGAGTTCCTACATGCAATGTAAACTCACGTGAGCCAGATATTTCACATATAGCGTCAGCAGCAGACTGCAGATTGAGAAACATCCATCTATCCGATTCCTGACCGCAGTTCCTGGCCTCTGCTGTGTGGGTTGTGGGGGGGGATTTGTAATGTGCATTTCTTATACCCAATGTGCTGTTCACTGTCCAACATAAATAACAGTTTAATAAAATTAGAAAAAATTTAATTTAATTAAAAATTATTTAAACATTAGAACAATACTTAATTACATTTTATTCTTTTTGCAGGGTGCCATGAGTCATTTCTATTGTCCCACTCCCACATTCAAAAGTGAAAATGAATCTCAGGCCATACTCTATTGCCGCGGGTCTCGCGGGAATGCAGACCTCTCTCTATTGCCGCGGGTCTCGCGGGAATGCAGACCTCTCTCTATTGCCGCGGGTCTCACGGGAATGCAGACCCCTACTATGTAGCAGGCACAGATCAGGCAGTTCGTCCACACACACGGTGGACAGTGACGAGTGATGACGTGTTCCTCGAGGCTAATAGGTACGTGTTTTAATAGGAATTTTTCCTGACTACTGCATAATCCCAGCAAGAAAGTTTGGAAGAATAAATCCAAATGGGTTAAGTTTCAAATCCGCATTCTACAGCTCCAGTGTGGAGACATTTTGGCCATAAGCTCAATGAGAGAGGAAAGAACATTAACATGAATGAGCTGGTATGTCGACTTTGTTTATAAACAGTGGCAATGAAAAAGTGGCAATACAATTAACCTAAAAGCTCATCGAAAACATAACTGACCCATTCAGTTTTCCAAGCTGGGAACAAAAACTGCAGTTGGACGTGGAAATGGGCCATCACGACAGTTGTCTCTTACAGATTCCTTTGCCCGACAGTGCAAATAAACACGACAGCACGAAATGGCACACGCTCACAGATGCCATAATTCGCTATATAGCCAAAGAGATGCAGCTATTAACCACGGTTGAAAAACCAGCATTTGAAAATATGCTGCCAACTTTTGACAAACAGTACGAATTGCCAAAGAAAACGTACATCTCACAAACTGCCATTCCAGAATTGTACAACAAAATGAAGGAGGACATTCTGAAGGAGACAAAAGACGTCTCCTCTTACTCTGCCACTACAGATATGCGGTCAAGCTCAAATATGACCCCGTACAACAGCTCGACCATACATTACATCATTGCTGACTGGACTCTGTGGTCAAAGTGTTTAGAGACTAGATACACACCCCAAAACCATACTGTCAATGTTCTTGCTGAAGCTCTTCAGTTTGCTTTAGCAGACCGGGTATTGGATGAGCCTGTTTAACTACAGACAATAGTCCTAACATAGTGCCTGCAATACATAATCTTGGCTGGTCATGGCTCAGTTGCTTTGGGCACAAACTCCACTTGGCTGTTTTCCAAAGTTTGGACAGTGACAAAGATCGCATAGTTCGTGCCATGGGACCTTGTAGGAATCTTGTCAACATCAACAACCAGAACTGGCTAGAGAGAAACCTGAGGAAGTCACAGGCTGACGCCAATCTCCCACAACAGTCTAGTACTGGTGCGTGATGGATAAATCACTGAGATTTGAATTAATGTGCAGCACAAAATATTTAAATGGTTAATTTAAAGTTAATATATAGGCTTGTTATTTTTTACTTAAAACTTTGTGACCTGTGTACTTTGTTAAGCACGTATCTATTAGATCATTGGTTACATCTATGATAAACAAAAGAATGTAATAAGTAGTATTTGTTGAATAATGTTGATATAGACTAACTAGAGAACAAATGTTATATTTCCCAGAGGATGTCACCACAAGATGGGGTATCAAGCAAAAAAATTATAGCGAGGGTTCTGAAGCAACTCCCAGCTGTAAGACATGTCCTGGTTGAAGATCGAGTACGTGGCCACCTCAACCCAACCTGGCAGGATGTTTCGGTGTCGGAATCTATTGATGCAGCAACGAAGCCAGTGGCTGATTTCACGAATATTCTCTCAGGGGGAAAATACATCACTATGGCGAACTTTTATCACCAGACCCCAATGACACTGCACTGACAGCAAAGATAAAGGAAAGCATTTGCAGGGTACTGACAGAGAAAAACATCACAGCTGAAATCCAAGACCTCCTGAAAAAGGCCAGCATCTTGGACCCGAGACATCACGGTAGCATGGAGGATCCAGAGGTCTTGGATGATGTCAAACATCAGCTGTTTAAGAGCTACTAGACATGAAAGAAGAAGGAAGTTGAGAAAGTGCCGGTAGTGAGAGCTGCAGCAACGCAGCTTTGGAAAGCGATGGCTCAGAACCGCCAGCACCCAAGAAGAAGCAGCTCCGGAACAGGAGAACCCAACTCAAGTCATCAGACCCCGGCTGTATCAGTTCCAAAAAGACCACATACTGATGCAGAGCTGACCAAGTTCCTCCATGAAGAAGCATTTGATGTATCATTTGATCCATCCCTTGATGTGTTGGTGTGATAATCACATTAGATTTCTTCTAATGGCCAAGTTAGCACAAAATACATGTGCATTCGTGCAACAAGCTCTAGTTCAGAGAGAATGTTCAGCACTGCTGGTAACACTGTTACCCCAGAGAGATCCTGCCCTAACCCCCACAAAGGAAACATGATGGTGTTCCTTGCTCAGTATCCTCCTGACAATTGAAATACAGATTTGGCAGCAGACGTGACCAGGTGAGGCATCTGTGCCTTTGTTCATATGAACACTTGACTGTTGGTTTAAGGCGGCGTTTGTGTTTTTGACCAAAAGTGTGCCACAATTATATCTGTGATTAAATAGCATATGTGTGTGATCATTTTCAAATGGCACAATGCCTCATCGCATTAGTCATATTTCCTTTTTTATATTACTGTAGAATGTTGTATTTGTAGTATGTTGGATTATTAATGATGCAGTACTGTAATTAGGCCACAAGAAAATTTAATATTTAGCTACTACAATGGCCACAAGAATGTTTAATATTTAGTCCATTTTTTGTAAACTGAACCTGAGATAACATTTGCATTTTATCTATTTTTTGGTTGTGCTGGTTTATTTATGTTTTATTTATCTAGGATTTTTTGACACTCCAATCATAATGTCTGAATATTGTTAAGAATGAAAGAGGTAAGGAGCGCGCGCCGATTGTAGGCGAGGAGCGCGCGCCGATTGTAGGCGAGGAGCATGTGCTGATTACAGGTAAGGAGTGTGATCTCTCTTGTGAATTAAAAGTTTGTTGTTTTTTGAAAGGGTGTACTTGCATTATTATGTCATTACATTATCATTATATCAGTGACATAGAATAGCCTTAAAATGACAATAATATTGTTTATCGCAATTATTTCTGGGACAATATATATTCCAAAAAAAGTAGTTAACTTGACAGGCCCAAACCCAGGAATAGCTTCAAATGCTCCATACAACAACACTGGCGTTTTATTAAAAGGGCAAATCCGCCATTTACAGGCGGACTTAAATGTCTGTGTGAATTACAGGCTTGATACGTGATGTGAGAAACTGGCCTGGACTGCAAAGCCAATCAGGCACAAAGCAGCAGTTTAATGCTGGATGCAAGCCATGCGGCCCATCTCGAAGCCTGGGAGGGCTTCAGGTCGGACGGGCCGACAGGTCCGTCGTCTGCAGAGTCATTAGGCATCCTCCCTATCTCAAAAGCTTAGGGGACTTATTTACTCATTTGGTTAGAAGGCCAACTGATGACCAGAGCTGTGGAAACTCAGATGACACAAAAGAGCAAAGGGATTTTATTAAAATGGTTAAAGAGAGGAAGATGGAATCCAATACCAGGGTCTGGGGGGGTGGGGGCTTAATAACCAGTCAGACTTGTACCCGCCCCCTACTCACTGAGTTAGACCAGTCTACAGGTTTCATTTATTCAAT
>JAODLD010000069.1:27615863-27641665 GCA_026781065.1 Mormyrops boulengeri | reverse complement strand
CCCCCCCCCCCCCCCCCCCCCCCCCCCCCCCCCCCCCCCCCCCCCCCCCCCCCCCCCCCCCCCCCCCCCGGGGGCGCAAATCAGACTTACGACAATAAATGTAAATAGACCCCTCTGCGTTCACGGAATTCCCTGCGGATTTGATCATTTCAGTTTACACGAGCAGATTAATCAATATAGGAGCCTTCGTGTTTTCTTACCCATGGTCCGATGCACTAAGATTAGCCTAATGCTAGCAGTTTTCTTTAAATGGTGTTGAAACAGCTAACACTTTATTTTTCGTGGTGAAACTAATGCAGAATATTAAACGAGATGATCCACCTTCATCTCCATGCATGAAAAAGAATAAACTGCGAAAATAAATTAAATGAATGGCTGCCAGAAGTCCAGTCAGTAAAATCTGTACATTAGATTAATCTTTTGACAAATATTGAAGCAAGTGCCAGTTTTATTTTCCTCACATTTATAATCAATATTTTCATATTTAATATTTTGATAAACTGCCCATAAGTACATTCCTTCTAAATATATCAAACTCTGACATTTTGGATCGGAACACCGAACCACAATATTGGAGGGAGATGGAGTCTGGTTTTGCAATAGCCTAGTGGATATCAGATTCAGTGTTGATTGTGGAAAAACTGTCTATTACATTCAACTTTTTTTGCAACAACATGTTGTTGATGGCAAGACAGGGAGATCAAAAAGCAAAGCCGACTGCTATAGTTTCAAGAGGAGAGTCTGGATGCCGGTGGGTACTCCAGTCCACATATTAGCACTGACCTTGAGTCTCTTGTCGGCGTATGGCGTGCCGCAGCTCAGTCGGCACAGATCGGACAATAAGCAGACGCGATCCTCTCACGGAACCAGCACTTGCGCTGCCTCCGCATCTGGCAGCACTACGCATTTCGCGTAAAGCAGCGTTTATCAATGAACGCCGATTCCGCCCAGTAAACCGGATTTTTTTTTCTTTTTTAAATCTCGCTTTAAACTTGGGTGAGAACACATTTTCAGTTTCATAAGAACTGCACTACCGTCTGTGTTTTTGTCTTATTGCTTTGCCTTAATCTGTCAGTGTGGCATTGGTCAGGAGTCAGTATCTATGATGCCGTATTATGATGTTCGGCTACTTTCTTGTTATTGCAATAACTTTCCTAGAATGACTCCGAATCTAAATAAATTGAAATGCATGTTTAGGATAAATATTTATGAATGTTTACATTTAAGTATATATATATGCTACTATGTGTGTGTGTTACTTCAGATTTAAATAGCCTAACAAGATATGTGTCTGTTACATGATTATGTAATGGAAGCAGTAATCAGAATGACATTTACAAGAGTAAATATCTTAATATGTTTCATATAGCTGTTTCTCTCTCTTGACAATATTATATGAATTCCATTTCTAGTCAGTGCGACTTCGTGGGTACTTCAGGGCAGCGGTCTTACTTTCAAAACCCCGAAATGGCTGAGTAGCCTGTATCTGTACGCTTTTGATACTGTAACCTGCAATACGAGTACATTGTATGAAATTGCTGAGAAGAAGTCTGACCGAAAGAATATAGGAAAAAAAAACACATTCGGGAAAGCACATGTTAAAAATGTCCATTGTAGAGAAAAGCAGTTTTGTGTCAGGCGTTGATTTTGCACCACACTAGCGGCTCCTGAGCTGTCGGTGACTTCCAGAGACATGCATTTAAGGATTTACTGTGGACAGACTCGCTTTAGAAGTTTATCGCATGAGGTTGAGCAAGTTATTAAAGAGACGTTCAGAATTGCGGTCGTCAATCGTTATATTTCTGCTAGCGAAAGTCATTAAGTGAATAGTGAACATTTTCTCTTCCTGTCGCCGGTAATTCATCTATCGCGGAACGGATCTTGAGAATGTGATAAAAAAAAGAACCAAAAACTTTAGCGGAGCCAGAACCACCTAATATCCCTACTATATCTTCTAGCTAAAAACGGGCCTTTATACTTGTATTTTAAAATATATAAAATATAAATAAAATGTTATTTCATGTTAAGTGTTGCGGCACAAAATTCAACCGTTTCATTTAACTACATTCCTCGAATGTTTGTCCATCTGACAGTAGTCAAAATTGAACGCTTGCACCTTCCTTAGTCCGCTTGTTTAAGTAGACCGTTTCCACTAATCATATTCCATCCAGTGTCCATTAGGCGATATAGGCAGCTGTTAGGGCGCCATCTTCTGAAGGGGCGCTGACTTAGCAAGCAAATTATATTTTGTCTTGGGTGGGAGGCGCTGGCGGAGAAGCTTGCCTAGGCCGCCACATGGACCTTGAGCAGTACTGAGTAGACAAGAGGCAATAGAACACCGCGGTGTCTCACCTGCTGCCAAGGATTACAGACACCAGAAACCTATAACCAATATGAGCGAATGCACTGCCAAATGCACCAGCTTTGGAGCCCAAAAATGATAAGAATGACAACAAACAACACGTATAAGATTCAGCTGTCTTTAATCACGCAGGAGTATGGAAGGTCTAATTCCTTATTTTTAATAAATAAGAAAACTACTGCCAAAAGTTTAAAGATTATGCGCTTCAGAAGGTGTAAATCCAGCACTGGCGGAAACTCTGACAGACGGAGTACCTCAAACGATTCCCTGGAGTCGCTTATGACGTTCTCATAGCTGAACTTCATTTGGGCACTTATGTCCACTTGAGCTGATGAATCCTTGTTTATATAGAAGCAGTTTGTTTGTCTGATCCTTCTTGAAGAGACAGTTGGATTATGGGGTTCCTCGGTAAGCCTCTTCCGCACATGGCTGACAATAACGTTACAGGACACAGCATCCCAGGGTCTTACAGTCTGCAGGCTGCATAAGAGACCGGGAGGTCATGCTCTGTGTTGGGTCTCCAGATGTGGACAGTCTGTAGTGACTATCCGAAGCCTTCTTCAGCCAATCAATCGCCTTAGCAACAGGAGCATCCAGTAGCCCTGGAAGTAAGCGTGCTGAGGGTGCTTCAGCACCCCCTCTGGTTGTTGGTGGTAATGCAGTGTAAGAATTGTGTAGGACAGAGTGCCTACAGTGTTTATCAGAGATACATAACGTTATTGTTATATCGATGGTTCATGGGCGACTTTATGATTTTTTCTCCAAGAAGACACCACTGAAAGCTACCGACGATATAAAAGAACTTCAGTGAGGTCTATTGGTCGTTACGATTTTCAGCTCCCTGAATTCAAAACATCTTCCCGCAACTATAGGGGCGTCACCGACGCGAGCGTATTTCAGAAACCTGTTGCTTGTGGGTGTCGGACTTGGTAGAAATGAGGCGCCCGTACCCTGGCGCCGCACTAATCTCGTCACGCCCTCTTTCTGCCATGTACCAGATGTCAAGGTAGCGCAGTGCGTTCGTTTGGCCTTTTAGACCCTTGACATCAGGCCTGGGCAGAGCAGTAGCTGAAAGCAGAGAAGAGCAGAGGGTATTGCTCCCTGACCTAATAATTACTGAGCTATGCCACCTGTGGGAAAATAAACACACGACTCACAACCAGAACCTGATGCTACAGTGTAGTCGTGCTGGGTTTGTGTGACTTTTCTCGTAACATTACCACATGTGGTAATAATAGACCAGTTGCCATGGAAGTGCTTCCCCTGATTATAGGTCCAAGCCAAGCTCTGCATAGATCTCTCTGACTGGCAACTGCACACTTGTAAACCTGGAGTCACCTGAACATCTGATGTCATTTCATGTCATTAACGCATTCATAAAAAGGAACAATTATGAGGTTAATATTTTAGAGTGAGGTATTACCACCTTAGAGTTGGGCATAAGTATACTAGGTATTTCTTTCAACCGTCCATCCATCCATCCATCCATCCATCATCCTTCAATCTATCCACCCACCTTCCATCTGCATATCCAGTCCAAAAACAAAATAAATATGGGATTTATACACAAATTACTTGAAGTAGCAGTAACAGACATTCTTAGTAGAAGAAAATTGACATATTCACATTATCTACTCACGCATGGCACAATGACAGCTCCGTCATTCTGTATTGTACCCCTAGGGGGCAATTTGAGGTTCCTTGAGGAGTCATGTGTTTTGGTATGCTAATATGTTTAGAATTTTATTGACCAGGGATTTCAGTTATTATCCCAGAACTGTGTAGATGTGAAACAGAGTGAGCATATGTGTTTGTTTATGTGCAGAATTGCATGTAGCGTCTACACTCGTGTTGCCTACATGGTTGTTAATGGCTATGGTTTCCCTGCTCCTGCAAAGCATTAGTAGTAACCAGCCATAACTCAGCAGCACCAGTCGTGTGTCATGCGTAATGATATTCCTGCAAACGTCCCCCTAGACTTGCCGCCGCAGAGTCCAGGTGATGAGGCTCTGAGCCAATCCCGCAGCGTGTCACTCCTGGGACCCGTGCCTCCGCTACGTGACCTGCCTAACGCGACTCTGGTGTGTGGCCGATATGGCGAAGAGCGCAGAGGTGAAGCTGGCCGTGTTCGGCAAGGCCGGTGTGGGAAAATCAGGTAGGTTCGATCCCATCGTGCTTATTGTAACATCGACACTGTGGAACATGAGGCATTCTCCTCTTTTAAAGAATATGTTTCAAGCATTTAGCAGAGGCTTTCATGTCGAGCAGCGTACATTTGCTCAGGGGCCTAACCAGCAACCTTCCAATTACAGGCTTGGCATCTTCATTGGCGGCGAACCCCTAATTAAAAAGCGATTTATTTTTGCATTGATTTTGGTTTTGCAGTTGATACAGCTGCTATTACTGCTGCTATGTACTTGCATCCTTTATTTGGAATGTAAAGCCCTAGTAAGATCTATTATACTCAGTACTTGAAATGGGACAGTACTCACCAGTATGCAGCATGAGTACTGGCACCTCTCAATATCTGCTGGTACTGAATAACAACCGTGACTTCAAATACTGGTTAAACTGCATATTAAAATACAGTTACTTGCCTGTTCAAGTAGATGTTTGCTATATTTCATAAAATGTCTGGTAGTTAAAATGAATACAAAGAACAATGTAACCTTGCCCTCCCCATCACCAATTTTTACATATAATTTTACGCGTTCAAGGACATCAAGTGCTAGGTTGCCTGAAACTGCCAGGGTATCCGTACCACTTCCAGCGTCTGTCTATGAGCCTTAGAATATGGTATTTATAAGGACGTTTCATTTTCAAACTCCATATAAATCACAGCAACATATGGCAAAATTTGGGCGAAATTCTCTGTTTGGTGTGTAGACCCCAGTGGTTGACAATTAAAAGCCCAGCAGTGTAGAAAGGCTGAATAGTGTTCAGTACAATGAAAAAGATACTGAATTAAAAACCTGAGCAAAACTGCAGGGAGAAGGTAGCGGATATAAATAACTGAGGACTTTCATTCCGTGGTGTTTCTCTCTGCTTATGTTAGAGAGAGAAACTGGTAGAAAGATACTAGATATTGAATTGCTTCCCAGGTAACGACAATGGTGTGTCAAAAGTGACATTTACATTTTCAAAACAAACAAATAAAGAGTAGTGATTTGGCTTTTCCTGTATTTCATTCTACTTGTGACAAGAGTGACATCCTGGGTTATGTTGATGGAAACACTTAAAAAAAACAGGAAACCAGCTTGCAACCTTTTCAACTTACCATGTTTAATTTGGCAAGAGTTTAATTAAAACATCGATTCTGGTAAACATACTTCACTGGAAAATCAACCTTGGTCTCCAAATACTTTAAAGCTGTTTATCATTTAAAAGTACAAATTGTCCTTGATTTCACCTAATTATGCAGAATATTGTTAATGAAAATTAATGAGCAGGGTTATCGAAAGGGTACTTCAAGAACATTGTCTGCAATATAGCAAAAATAATTATAAGCAAAATAACAAAAGTGAAAATCAGGGACAATATTATTGTTTATTATGGGGCATCAGTCACATGTGATTATGTAAAGGAAGTGTTATCTGGTATGCTGTGTGGAGGGCAAAACTAAGTGGGGGACACCCACCCACTTGGAGAAATGTATTGATTGGTATGTGCAGCTGCAGAAAACATGAAGAGACCACACCACAGTTTTTCGTTTCACTAATTTCTCAGTTGGTTCTTCAGTCTGGTTCTTCTCTACTGCTCATTGATGAAGGGCTTCTTCCTTGCTTTATGGAACTTCAGACCTGCTTCTAGGAGCCTGATATGAACTGTCCTAGCAGTGCATCGTGATCTCAATTCTAAGCAATGGAATCACGAGTCACATTTTTTTCAGAATCGTGCAGCCCTGATGGATGAGTTGACAGTGATCTCTGGCATTAGAAAGTCACTTCTGCCCTCTACCTGACTGGTTTCTGGTCGTTCCAAGTATCTCCTGCTTCACCTTGTTCTTGTGTCCTGCTGTCTTAGAAAATTTAAATCTGGAAGCAACCTGCTGCTCAGCATCGCCTTCTGTCAGCAGAACTACGATTAAACCAGGATTTAAAAATTATAGCACTTCTCTGTTTGCCTGTTTGCAATGGCTAATGTTTTTTTTCTCTGAGGTAGGTTAAGTTGAGAAAGAATGAACCGAACGTCCTTCTCCTGGTGTAAAATTAGCAGCCAGTTATTTTTATTTACTATCAACATCATAATTTTTATCTAGGGTATGTATTTGTTTTTTTGTTTTTTTTTGCAAATTTGTGAACTAGAAACCATTAGAAATTCTATAGGACATCTCAGAATAAAAAGTCAGTGAATGCACAGGTATGTTTATCGTACATATTTTAACCAGTGAAGTTCTTGGGAATAATCTTTCTTCAAAAAATGCCTTATAGTTTTTTACGTTACTTGATATGATTTTTATTTGTCTATTTCACCTTCAGGATAATAAATTATACACAGTGCCACCAACCAGAAGTGTTCAGATATTTTAAACCTGTGGTGTTTTATCATTTTATCTTGGGGGACAAGCTTTAGCTAAATATAAATTGCACCAAGATGCCTACCCAGTATGAGTCCCATGCAGCCTGCGTGCTGAAGGACAAGCCTCTCCAAATTTGCGGTTAGGAAACGGTCTCTTTAACAAATCAAATTCATTGTGTTTACCAGTGATCACTGCTGTTCATTTTTACTAATAAATCAATTTTTTGGCGATAGAAAAATGTAAACTAAGCACAAACTAGTTGTCATGGTCAGTACTGAAGTGAGACGTTGTACCATCAGTCTCCCATTCCATGTTTGTTAAGACAATGACCATTTATCAGTGACTACAAATATGTGGTGCAGACCACACAGCTGCCAGGATATTGGCTGACAACAGGAAGAGCTGGTACAAGAATCCTGTTTTCTGCAGGAAATTGTCCAGTTGAGAATTAAATAGTTAAATTTGTTTTTTTTTGTTCTCGTTATGAGCTTCCTCACTGATTTGCTGCCTTGTCCATTTTTTTTTTTTACTTTAAGAGCTTTGATCGCTTTTCTGGTTGGTTGGCTGGATTTAGGGATTAGGATGGATGGGAGGAGAAATTTTGGCACGTGAGAACGAGAAAACAAGGGGCCTGGCAAATGTTTATAGTCTTATTGTGGCTGTAAAGCATGTTACTTACTGCTTTTCCAACACCGTTAGTTTTTGCTGAGTACCGCTGATGGACCGGGCCACGCTTGTCCTGGAGAGGTCGTAAGAAATACTTGAATGAGGACAGCAGACATCAAAGACTGCATCACCACGCAGCAGAAATGAAAACAGCATTGTATGGCTCGGAACAAATTCGCAGTTATGTTCCCCACGTGGCATTATTTACAGTCCTGAAGTCGTTTATAAATCCCTGTGTTGCTAATCTAGTCAAACTAGGGACAGATGCTCTGACATAAACAGAGATGGAAAGAGACATGCCCCCCCCCCGTGTCCTCACCGAATCATTCGGATACGGGCTTTGGCTCAACAACATTATCGGCCATTCGAAGTGTTTGCTTGGTGCTTGTTCCCAAAAATCTGAGATAAGATCTTTGGAAGATGGTTGTGCACCTTTCAGTGGATCAACAGGCTTCCAGCGCATTTATTTTGCACTTTACCTTGGTAGCTGAGTTTAAGGCATCTCAGGGGGACAGAACGTAAAGCCACTACAGCGGTCCCTGGGCGCCAGCTCTGACTGTTGGATCTTGTGGTGTCGCTGCATCTCAGACGTTGTGTGATCCTCATCAGATCAAACCGGCAAGATAGCTCTGTTGCTCAAGTGTTTGCCTTTATTGAACATGTATGTTGATATCACCATACATACAATAAATGGCATGATATATCACTATTACACGTCCTTCTTAAAGCACATCATTGTGTGAACATGTAGCAGAATTGTAGCAAACACAATTTCCAACCAGGTTATGTGGCAATAAACATATTCTATTCTATTCTATTCTATTCTATTCTATTCTATTGTCATAGTCACTCCACAAACTGTCCCCTTTAACTGTTTACTATCAAGTGGTGACCAAACAGAGAGGTGTAACTGCTCAGTTGAGTTGACCAGAACTGGCCGAGGCTTTTCCTTTTAACAAACCAAATATAATCCCATCGGATACCTTCAAAAGTGCTGTTTGAATTCTTCTTTTTAATGACGTTTCTGGGAAGGCTCCATTGTCGCACCAAAGGAGGTTGAGATGCTGCCCTGTCTGTGGCGTCTCCTTGTGTCTCCTCTGGTTAGACTGCTGTCTTCCTGTAGTCCAAAGGCATGCGAGTCAGTGAGTTGGCATCTCTAAATATTGTGTGCCCTGCAGTGAGCTGGCATCCTGTGCCGGGCGGTGCCCCTGCCCGCTGCCATATGCTGACTGGGATCGGCTCCAAGTCCATGTGTCCCTGTACTGGTTTAGCTGTTTCTGAGGTGGTCAGTCTATGAATCTGTAAAATGAGTAATATTTAAGCTGTTAAAGACCACCTTAATTTAACCCGGATCATGTGATAAAAATTATGGAACTGATTTGCAAAAGGGGGGGGGGGGGTAGACTGGAAAAATGCTGGTTGGTCAACGCAGTGCCCCATCTTCTGTTACTCACCAATTTGAGACATATAATTGGTTGGTCCTTCTGTATGAATTATGGCCGCTCTTATGCCCCCCCCCACCTTCATCCCAGGTACAGGCATAAATGAAGAAGAGCGATGGAAGATCCAACCATTATGCACCTTATAGGAGAATTTAACATCAAAGGCCGCCTGGTTTTATGTAGCGTATTTGCATTAATTTCCTTCGCCTTTCATTGTATTTCCTTAAAGAGCTTTCACGTGATGAGCGATGGAGGCCGTTGTGTTTTGGTGTAGACGTTTTCGTGCTCACCCTCCCTCGATTTCAGGTCGGTCTTCCCCAGATGAGTCATAGTTTTCATTTGTCTTTTAATGACCTTTCTTTGCCTTTGAGAGAACTGGAAGTATCCCAGTATTTAGTGACACTCCAATATACATTTTTTAAAGATATGCTTTCATTTGTTCTTCAGCGGTTTGTAGTAAATGCTCTGGTTGATGTCCATTCAGAGGGAACTTTCCAGAATCTCTCAGTCTGGTTTAGTGAAAAATGGTTTTCTACACTGACTATCCATCTAACACCCGCAAAACTAATATTCAATGATCATTCTAGTTGGTTGAATTTCATGTAGTTTTCAGTATTAATGCAAATCCTAAATAAATAGATCCTGTTGTTTTTTTAGTTCTGCTAAGCTTCACAGTGTTTTCATATAATGAATTAAATGTAACATCTGATTTTTATGCAGGCAGCAGTTTCTGATGCTATGCATCTGACGCTTGCTTTTTATAGACTTCGGGTGTAGGGATAAGACAGTGTTTTCATGTAGCCAAACCATGTCATTACCTCCTTTATATAAGAGTCTACAAAGTCACCCCATTCGATAATGGTGTCCATGATACATTTTGAAAGAACTTTTATGGGAAGGTTTATTTTTTATTTTTTATTTTTTTTTCTGCCCACCACCGCCCCCCCTCTTCGGAGGACAACTTTATTTTACATTAAATTAAAGGTACAGTATGAAGAGTGTGGCCACTCCGAACTCACCCATCCTAACACCGTGATAAAAAAAAAAGGGGGGGGGCAGAGGAGGATACGGAAACAACAGTCTTAACAATACCAAACATTAATTGCCATGGGGAGAGAGGGGAAGAAAAAAAACAAAGGTTAACAGAATTGATAATAAGACTAATAATGGGTTTAGAGAGCGATTCTATGATTCAGTCACTGCAGAAATGTATATCCTAAATAACATTCTTATGCAACAGAGTGGTAACACTCATGCTGGGATTAATTACTGGGATTAATTACGCAAAGTTTATCGCATCACAGCATTCTGTGTCATATCAGAAACCCAAGACCGCCCTAAAGCCAGGTGAATGAGGCGTGGTCCTTTAGAAAGGTGTGATATTATACACGGAAAGGTATCCTAGATCTAAAACACCTAGAGGGGCCAGGTGGATTGAAGTTGTCCTCATGCCGTTGTTTCCCATTGATACATTGTGGCCGTGTAAAGAAACTGAGCAGCTCTGGTCTGGACTCGAAGCAGCTCCACCATTCCTCATCTTCGTAGAAAATGATCTCTATCTGTGGGCTGTTGTGAGGTACGAAGACATACAGAAAACAGATGTTACATCAATGCTCCGCATACAACAAAAAAAGAATCAAGCGGTTAAGTGGATTGTGTTATTTTCCCATTTCCCATCACGCAATATACATAATACATCAAGCCTGTATTACTGCTCTACATGTCAGACTTTTTGATGGTTTCTTTAATAAAGAACAGACAGGAAAAATACTGTAAAGCTGAGTGTTTGTAGTTTGATGCACTCTTTCCTCCCCTGAGCCCTGCCAAAAAGTTTTGCTGTTATTGTGAGGCTGTAGGGTGGCGGGGGGTGGGGGGAATGAGTCAGGTGACCATATGACTTTGCATTATTTTCTTTCACTCCTTGTTTTCCCAAAAGTCTGTCTCTTTGTGTTTGTTTGCCCCATCTGATGTTAAATCCACTGTCTTTCGCTCTCAGTCCTTCCTGCTGTTCTGCCCTCCCGTCCCTGTGTTCTGTTGCTCTGTCTCCATCCAACCCCAACCCAGAATTTTACAGTACTCCTCAAAACTGCATCCAACATCCACATTATGGAGCCAGCAGTGATCACATGCCTTGTGCTGTAATCCCATATGATACTGTACCGAGCAGCTTTTAAAAGCCTCTACGGGGCTGTAAAGTCTGCTCCGATACCCCAGATGTAAAGTAAAGGGGATTTCAACTTCCAGCGCCGTGCTCTACGCACCGTATAGCCGAGCTCTACGCACTCAGCACAGTGCCCAAATCTCAGCAATTATATTATCTCTGCAGTGGATTGATATGTTAATTACTTTGCAATCACAGGAAGGTGAAATCGCACAATTGGCTGAGAGCACACTCGAAGAATGTTAAAAATAGTACCCAATCAGACAAAAGGCCAATCTCCCAAGGTTATCTGTGGAGCCTGGGCTACCTGTCTCTAGGAAGACATATTTGAGCATCTGTTTCACTCAAAATAACTGGCAGTATGCTGCACCTAGTCACTGGTATCTACGGCAGACACACTGGTAGCTTGAGCACTTAATAAAATTACAGGGGAGGCTATCTGTGATCTTTGCCCTTCCATAAGAGCGAGATTCCTTTACCGAAGCTGCACGCTGGCGCTGTAGAGGAGCGGCGATTTCGCACAAGCTCCCGAATCTCCTGGTGTGTTTACCACGCACGTCTACTTCCAGAGCTCTTGTATAAATATTATGACATGGATGAGGCTTTGTGGCAGACTAACGGCCTCTTATTTTAGAGGTTTCTGAGTAGGGAAGGAAATTGATCTATCTGGTACGTTTATTTACTTGATTACCAAGATGCGAAGGATAAGACTCCGATTTAGTAGCAATACATGTTACCAGCATCCTGCTTACTCATAGGAGCTGGTTAGGTTCCCTGGTTACTTGCATTTGCCTTGATCAGTAATAGTTAGTAAATACACTCATTATCTCATCAGGAAGAACATTTGGGAAAAAAGAATCTTATTGTGGCAGATCTCTGTGAATATGAGATGACTGTTTGTGATAAGACCGTCTCCTGGATTTGCGGCTTGGTCTTAATTGCATTTCCATTCATTTGTTTCATTGCTTATATTCCTCAAATTGGTTTTAGCTAATGGGATATTCGTTGCCAAGGGAACGGTAATTTGACCCCAGCGGAAAAGACCGTCCACTGTGGATGGGGGGTCTGGGAAGATTTTCACCAGAAGCAGATATTGTGACATGAAAATCTGACCCACAGAGCTTGGAGGAAGTGAGTGACTCATATGTTTACACTGACTCCAGTTGTGGTTTTGGTTAGATTGTGGCAGAACGGACTCCACAGCTGAATTAATATTGCAGTTTTCACGGCTCCGTTTTGAAGTACTGGAGAGAAAGAGTCCACATGGAATCGTAGAGTTTATGAAAGGAAACCCAGAAGTTCCCTACAGATTTGCAAAACGTTTAATAGTACTGAACATAGGCAGTGCATTAACACAGTGATCAGATGTTAGAACATATGAAACCTATGTTGTTCAGGGCAGCATTCCTGTGCAGTGATACCATTCCTGTGCAGTGATACCATTCCTGTGCAGTGATACTTAGGAGGTGGCAAAGAGATAATCACGGCCCCTGGTCAGTATATCAATACTGCTGCATTCTACAATGTAATTATCTCACTACTAACACTACTTTGTGTGGCATAAACTGCACACACGTTTTCATTACCATAAAGAATGTCTTTTTGAATCAGTTCATAATGGTTATTTTCCATGTTTGCCCGTCAGGCACAATGGAACCAGACGGGCCCAGAGAACAGATTTCGTTCCCATTAACTGATCGTTTCATTTTCCCACTTTGCCAGAAGATAATTGGCTCTCGGTCACAATGGGAGCTTGACGCACGCAGGCTGCTGACTTGGGCAGCTGTGGTGCGTGTGGCGAGATGCCGTGTGTCGATGCGTGCGAGTGGAAAACACCCTGGGAGATCGCAGTCCTAGCAATCTCCTGGGCTCGGAACTGTGTGTGTGTGCTTGTGTGTGTGTGTGTGCGTGTTCGCAAGGCTGGACATTATTCCAGATATAAACATTCCCACTAATGTGTAGAAGTGCTTACAGTAAACAGTTTCATCTGGAGATTAAAAAACAAACTGCTTTTCCAATGAGCCGTCACTTCAAATGTGTCCAGAAAAACTTCTTGTCCATTATTAGTTTAACGAGATGCGAGTAATTTCAGACTCAATTTACGGCTACGTGACTTGGGTTTATTTATGTGCACGCTAACCAAATTGGTGTGAATATTCTGTTTTTTTTCTTTGTTTGTCGAAGGACAATTTAAATAAACATGCAAAAATATGCAGTAGGTTATAGAAATATCTACCAAACAAGTCATCTGGCACCTTCCAGAGAGGGAAGGGGCCACCGGTAGAAGTGATGCTGTTCCTCGAGCAAATCCTTAAGCCTCAAGTCGTTCACGTGCAGTTTACCTGAAGACCTAATGAGCCCATTCACCTGCTGCACTCGTCATATTCAGTGTGGTTGTTTGCCTCTTAATAACAGCTATGAAGTCTGGAGAGATGTGAATGGGTGAAATGAAATCCATTAGAGGCAAACGTATAATATTAATCTTCAGTGAACTGAGCAGCTTCAGGTTTTGGGTCCCATGAAAGTATGTCATATTGGGCCCCCAACCCAGACCAATCCAATTACATTTCTAATTTTTTTAGGGCCCCTGTCACTCAGGAGCCTTTGGAATCATCTTAACTTCCCCCCCATTACGGCGCCCCTGTCAGTGAGGCTGATTATTAGAAAGAAAAACAGTGGAGATGAATGGTCTTTCTATTTCAAAAGGAATGCATTTTCCCAATCTCCTTGTCTCTTTCAGTAGTAAACGACTTTGCTAGACTCAGTTAGCGGTTAGCTTCTGAGCATGGAGTAGGTTGTTCAGGGCTATTAGGAGACATTCATGCACCTGACAGGCGGCTATTAAAATAGTCATGGCCTATCAGTGATGCACAGAGCAGCAAACCGTGACTGTTAGACCCATAATGCATGGTGACACAGTTCTCCTCTCAGGAATGCGGCCGTCCATTTGTCATGACCGTTTGGTTCACAAGCTAATGGAAGACTAAAGAAGTGATGCTGTCCGACTGTAGGCTGATGAATGACTTAATCCTGAACAAAGCTGCATTTCTTTGGGAAAATGTGGAAAAGCCCACAGGTCTGCAAGAAACTGTGAAACGTTCAAAAACGTAATGGGTCCACGTTGAAGCACATGGCTCAACATGGCCTGGATTGTAATAATCGCATTATTAGTCAGAAAAAAGCTAGATTTTTCCATGGCGAGATTAACACTGTAAAACCTGGGGTGGGTGTGGATATCCTGGGGTTGAGGTGAGGGTCAGGGAGCAAGACCATCTGTACACTTATGACCAGAGGTGAGTAGTTCAGCTCCTGAGAGTAAAAGTCCAGACCAAGATTTAGTTTCAACAAACCAATTCAGTACTCTGTGACTCTTTATACTCTACTGGTTGGTTGAAACTAAATCTTGGTCTGGACTTTTACTCTCTGGACCAGAATTGCCGAACTCTGCCTATGACCAAATGTATTGAGAGCATTAAGCAAGTTTGTTATGTTTCTGATGAAGAAAGATCTGTAATATGTAGTTGTACAACTTAGCTGGGTTAAGTTACAAAGCAGAGCAGCTGTATGTTATAGCTGTCTGACTCATGCCGAGGGTGCAGATAAAATCACCCCAGCCCCGACGATCTGTTTGCCATCACGAGAAAACAGATTTTTCACAAATGCTTTAGTTCTGTGGACATTTTAGATGAAGAGGCTAATAAAAATTTTAATGCCTCATTTTTTTGTGTGTGGAAATGAATCCAGCTGTCATTGATGTTATTACAAAATGGACAACATGGCTTTGATTTACAGTAGACGAGGTGTATAGAGTGATTGCAGAAGACCAGGTATATGCGATGTATCTGTGACTCTGGGCTACTAGGACTTTCTGTGATGTTGCTAGTGGACAGGCTTTAAATAGCCAGGTTTATAATCAAGTGGTTGCTTGTTGCATGTTTCAAGACCAGAAGGTGAGCGGCTTTTGAGCAAAGGATGGAAAATATTCCTGTACTCACAGTATCACGAGTCTCTGGATGTGATTCAGCCAGAATCAAGCTGCCTGGTACTTTACTTGCTGTTTTGTAATCACATGGTTAATTCATCTACATTTTTTGATTATGCTAAATATGGACTATAAGGACATGTTTATGGAAAATGGCTGCATTTTCTCAGCATGCTAACCACTGTGGTTTGTGAAGTTTAGGGTCTAGTTCATCAGATACCATCCAGCCATCTTCTAACCTCTTATCCTGGCCAGGGCTGCGAGGGGGGTCTGTAGCCTGTCTCAAGCAGTCATAGGCACAAGGCTGAAGCCAATGTCAGCGCACATCAGAATTAGGATCAGAATCAGAATAGAGTTTATTGCCAAGTATGTTCACACAAACAAAGAGTTTGCTTTGGTGGTTGGTGCCACATACACACACCGTGGGCAATGTAGTCACACTGATTAGCTTAACTGCAGGGGGAAGCCAGAGTGTCCGGAGGAAATCATAGTGACATTCAAACACACGCACACACACACACACACACAACCCTGGAGGTCGGAGGGAACGACACCACCCTCATCTGGTATTGTCCTGATGTGAAAGGCTTCTGCTACAGTTACAGTTTTAATATCTATTAAATCCTAAGCTTACAGCATCCATCTGAAAGGATTATGGGATGCGAGCTACTATACAGACAAAAGTCTTATAATTATATAGGTTTTGAATTCAGATTCCACTAAAGAGACACAGAAAGGTGACTTTTCCTAACAGTACGTTTATTACTGTGAACATGGGGAATTAGGTAACAACTATACTGTAATGTGCACTCAACATCCCTGACTTCATTGACAGATCTCTCTCTCTCTCTCTCCCTCTCTCTCCAGCTTTGGTAGTGAGATTCCTGACCAAGCGTTTCATCTGGGAATATGACCCCACCCTCGGTAAGACACACTGGCACATGGCATGAGGACCCCTATTGTAGTCCCCATCCCAGTGGGCATATCAGTGGTGGGAGTGAGAGCCCTGATACTCCCCCCCCCCACCCCCCACCTCGTCGTTCCCCTTTGTTCGCCTAAACACATCCCCATTCACTTTATCTGCCAACATCGCTAAAGTGACTCCATCCTAATTACAGACGCAGACTGGCGGGTCCGTCTGGGACTTGGGGATTATTGGATAAAATGCGTGCCTTCAGTGGTATGCCAGGGAGGGAGATATACAGCTTTTCATGTTTAATATAGATCGCAGGTCAGATTTAACAGTAAATTTGAGTGACAAGCAAACGGAAGTTTGATAGCATGGTCTGTTTAACTGCTGAAACATACAAAGTCAACAAAATAAGGAAACTAAAATGCTTTCGGTAACTCAGTTTGGAAAAAGTGTGGTATAAAACATGATATACCGTAACTCCTTGGGTGTATTCCAGTTCATGTTCATATTTGTACACATGTCATGTCTTAAAATGATGCATATATACATAATGCTTTATCAATGCATTAATTTGGTCTTAGGTAATTTGGTCTTTTTACATAATTTTCAGTGGTTCAGACCTCATTTTGGTCCTGATATTGATACTATTTCAATCCATTTTTCCATCATCCAACACCTACTAGAACTTGCCTTCCACTTTTTCCCCCCGTCTTCCCAAGCCCCTATGAAGAGAGACATAACGCAGACCATGTCTGCGATTTGAAATGGCATGAATGCTATTTTATTATGACACCAGCAGCAGATAGTTTAGCATTAAAGAACATCACTGAGATATTTTGACTTTCAAAAGGATGTGTCCCAGCCAGAACCAGGCGTGGCCAACCACGCAAGAAACCCAGCGTGGAATGTGAGTGTAGATACCGGCATTTTGAAGCACGTCACGCTTAAAAAGTCTTCAAAGCTACATCCAGATCTGCAGAGGGTAGCCAGTGACGATGCAGTGGCTTGTAAATTTAGTTTTATTGCCTTTTAAACTGGATGCTGCCTGAAGCAACTGAAGCTAAGGGCAAAGTTACCACAAGAGGTTTCATACCTTGGTTTAAGGGGCAAACCCCTCTTGCCCTGTCTCCGCATAACCTTCAGCGTTTATGATATCAGAAGTAGTAGATCAAGCCAGACACCCACTGAAAAACGTTTGCATTTTCAGTATTGGAAATGTGTGGAACAAGCAAGATGGCTCTCCATATGGAGATGTTCAGTGCCGTCAATGGCAACGGGGAGAATATTGCAGTGATTCTTTTGGAATCGTCTAGGTGGACCTTAATGGTGGCGTTTTATATGGTGCACATGCGAGTGACTTGTTTAAGTGGTCGAATCGTTATGGTGGAATGAGGAACCTCTTATTAGGGGGAATGCAGAGGATCACTTACCAGAGGGAGATTTTATTTGGGAGTCACTCTTCCCCAGAACATCTGGCCAATAAAACCAGAACATTGAGTACAGTAAGAGGAAAAGTCCAGCGTACAGTTTGTCACTGATTACATTAATCAGACCTATTACATCATGATGGGGAACTTCAGTGAGATTCTGCCTCCTTTGGGGAGGTTTCCTTTTTCCAGCAGAATAAATGAATGAATTCTCTGCCCCTGAAAGCAGCCACTTCTGTGTCTAGAGGGTGTCAACACAAAGCACAGCGATGCCAGTGATAAGGGCTGAAATATTCCATGTTAGGAAAAATATGGGTGTTTATCTCCCGGTGTATGGGTAGATCAGTGAGAACGTGGGCGGGGTGTTGGTCACTCAAATGGGACCTTGCGTGCAGCTCCTTTCTAGGTGGGGGGGCTGCCTCCCCAAGCTTGATCCCATGAAAAGTGGGGCGGGGGACTCAATAAATCAATTCCTCTGCAGGGCTGCTAGCAACCATCAGTCTGCTGCCTTGTACAAACATGCAGAAAGTCTCTCCCCTGGCCACTTGGGGAATCTATGGATGACATGTACAGTAAGTGTGCGTCAGGTCAGAGATCGGGAGGTATTTAAAGATCCCCGACTTGTAATCATTTGCGGTACCCCTGGGCGTTCTTAGAGGGGTGGGTGGCTGGGCGGGGCATTTTATGGGATGTTATAAAAGCACTCAGGAGATTAAATACCATAAACAGCCAGGCTGTTTACATCAGGATTCATTTGCATGGGTACATATTCAACAAATAGGGCTTTTGGAAAACTAGTGACACTCAACCTGTGACAGCTTACTCAGGCTAGAGAGGATGGGTAGAAGTGGGATAAAATGTAATCGGGCTAAATTTTACACCCAATAAAGTCAAAAGGCAGAATCTGTAAAACAAGAGTCGATGCTGTTGTGATTAGTACATTTTTGGAAATGATCAAGATTGCATATTATAAATGTGCATGACAGTAAGTTTTATATTTTTATCTGAGCCAAAGAAACAATTAATATTAGTTCTGAGAATAGTTCCGCTTAGAAGAAACTTACTGTAGCTTGTCTGGAATTTTGGAAAGTATGAAGAGTTCTTAAAAAGCCTAATACGAGGTTAACCGAAACAGATTTATATACAGCTGTCCATCACATCACCACAGCACCTTCAGCATCCAACCTGCCAGTCTTTAGATACAGATCCAAGTCGTTCACTTCTTGGGATATTTTGCCGCCTTAAGGCAGTTATGAAGTTACTAAGCTATTTGGCAACCAGACAGCATTCGCATCATTCACAAATGAACTGGTTGATTTACATTAAACAGCCAATGCTTTTTATTTTCTCAGAGTCAACGTATCGCCATCAAGCAAACATTGATGATGAAGTTGTCAACATGGAGATCTTAGACACAGCAGGACAGGTCAGCTCTCTCGGACATTACTTCATGTATTTTGATAGGAAGAAGATCCCTAACAATGCTTACTTCATAGCTACACATAAATAATCTTGATTTAACATTTTTGTTTATTGATGGTGTATAAGCTTATTTCTGTTTATTTGTGTTTTGGTCAGTAGTTATTGCTTTTTAAACAAAGATTTCATAGTTTCTGCTTGCAATAATAAATTATGTAATAATGCTGCATTACGTGCACAGAATGTAACAAACTGAATGATGATGATGATGATGATAATAGAGTAATGTTACAATATAAAATTATAATATGATCTGCACATTTGTAACATTTTGTTGTGTTATTACATAATGTGTTGTAACACTACTTGTTTATTGGCAAGCAATAAGCTGAATTTTTATTGGTCAGCACTAGTTAGGAGCAGGTGGTAATGTGAATGTTGATTGGCTAGCTGCTAACGATTTGTTATCCCCTGTCCCAAGGAGGATATGCTGCAGAGGGAGGGCCACATGCGCTGGGGCGACGGCTTCATCATTGTCTATGACATCACTGACAGGGGCAGCTTTGAGGAGGTGCCAGCGCTCAAGGGCCTGCTGGATGAGGTCAAGAAGCCCAAGAGCGTCATCCTGGCCCTAGTGGCTAACAAGGCCGACCTAGAGCATGGCCGGCGGGTGAGCACGGAGGAGGGTGAGCGGCTGGCGGCCGAGCTGGCGTGCGCCTTCTATGAGTGCTCGGCCTGCACGGGCGAGGGCTGCGTCAGCGAGGCCTTCCTGGAGTTGTGCCGCGAAGTGAGGCGGCGGCGTATGGTGCAGGGCAAGACCCGTCGCCGCAGCTCTACCACCCACGTCAAGCAGGCCATCAACAAGATGCTCACCAAGATCAGCAGCTAGGGGGTGCCAGAGATGGACTTTGAGGAACGTAAAGCACTTTAACCGTCAAAGCTGAGGATGGCGCTCACTATGGTGTGCGGGACACTGCCTTATGCTGGGGGGAGGAATGTCTTTATAGCCTGTTGTCTGTATGCCATGTTCGTGCTTGGTTCTGCATCAAACGTTGGGTTTATTTAACGTCTGGGACTCTACTACAAACTATCTGAAAGGATCACGAGTGGGACTTTGATGTTCTTAGCCTACAGGGTTTTCCATTGCCGCTACAGTGGGATGGCCATTGTGTTTTCATCTTTATCACCCAGTTCAGAGGGATCACGGGAACAAAGTCTTCCTTCCCGATGGGTAGCATTCAGATCTCTTTGGAGCAGTATTTTGCCTTCGGTAATTGGCAAGTTCCATTTCAGCCTGTGTTTATTATTTAGCTCAGCCTGTTGCTAATCTGAAGCTACACACGCGTATTAAAGGTTCGCTTTGGGCAGAGGGTAACATCTTATTCCTTATGTCATGCCCATAATTTGCTTTGCACTGATTTGATCTTCGCTGCGCAGCAGCTCCTAAAGACCGCCCATCCTCGGAGCGGTGTCTAAATGCTTATTCCGAGTTTCGGGGAGCTCATTCATCTCCGTGTGGTCTGAAAGGCCCTTCGGCGTGGCTTTCGTGTCAACTCAGATGAAACGAGAGCAGATCAAATAAAGCATTACTCAGCTACATCTCAGGATTCAAAAGGTTTCATTTCGCAGTCGGGAGACTTGGCGTGCAGCCGCGTGTTTACCAATGAGATGGTTATGCATCGGGGGTCGAATTACGGCTCTTCAGTAGCCCCAGATTTCATGAAAAAAAGTGTCCTATCACTGATGTCTTTCTGCAGAGCCACCTGTGTATGCTGTCATGTTAAGAACAAATATCTCAGAATATTTCTTTATTGTTAAACCAAGTCAACCAGAGTTCTAACATTGCACCTAATTCAATTATTCTATGCGATAAATGGAGATCTATCAGCACTCTATGGTGTTTCTCTTAAATTCTGTTTTTTTTTCTTGATGGTAATCATCACTATCCTTGAAGATTACTGGATACACTATAAGGCATGAGAAGCAAATATTCAGTGAAAGTATTATTAAATACTGATTAAATTGATTGATTAAATAGTGTTTTGCCATGGATGCAGACCGGAGTCTGCCAGTTTAGGTCCCTTAGCCTAAAGTAATGTGTAAAAGCAGAATGTGTAGAAATTCATCCCTGTGCTGCCAAACCGATTGCTGGCTGATGTGAAATTCTCTTTGTTACGCGCACATTACTCAATAGAGTAAAAATGTATTCTTGTCATTTCAATTTGGACATTGTGGGAACAAAACAAAACAAAAAATAATTCTACCAATGTGATTGTATAGGAAATAGGCATCAGTGTGTCCTGTGCACCGTGCCGATAACGTGATTCCAGACATAGCATCTCGGACCTTGAAATGTTCGGAAAGCTGACCCATTTGCAGAAGCCTTACACTCTGTGTCTATGTTTTTTCCTCGAAAAGATGCATGAAATGTAATTACAAACCTTGTACCCAATCCAATATAATCATTAAATGAAATATGTTGCTAGAAAATTTCATTTGTGAATATGAGACATTTAATTTCTCTTTTGGGCTTCCCGATCCACAATAATCCACCATCTGAAATGCAAAAAGGACAAAAGACTACATGGCACCAAGAAAAAAAAGGGAAATAGTTCATGATTTATGGACTTAAGACTGTACTTGCAGGGGAATGGTTTTCACCTGCAAGCCCCGCCCCCCATAACTAGCACCTGATTGGCTCAATAGGAGTGGGTATCATACCATTGTTCACAGCGTTTAGGGGTCTGTACAGGAAACTGGGCATCAGAAGGTTGAGTTTCAAAGCCTTCCTTCCAACACAGTTTGGGGGGAGGTGAATTTTACTCAGGGCCTGGGAGGGACAAGGGAGCGCCCTGTCTGAGGGCAGTTAATTACAAGGGGACCTCCCGAAATACCCTCTGGTTTCCGACCAGAGCACCTCCTCTGCCGATACTCAGTGGGGACTAAAACAGTTGGGAGCGATTCTCTTCCTAACGTACATGATATACACATTTGACGGATTCTCTGAGTTCTATGTGCTATAGTAGCCAGCAAACTCAATAACGGTGGCATATGAAGTGAGAGTGTAATAGTATGTTATTGACATTACGGGCTCCCAGGTGCTTTTGATACTGACTTCCTGCTGACATCATAAAAAACGTCTTCAGTAACGCTTTTCACTGATGTGCCGCCATCCTTCTACCTCTGCCCCCGCCCGTCAGCCTTCCTGTCCTCCCAGCTGTGACCAGCGCTCAGGCGTTCCAACTCCCAGCGGATCCCTCTCATCCCCGGAGCTACCCCCTCCTGAGCAGCCCCCGGCTGCTTGATATATTTCTCCCCTGCGGCTGGACCTAAAGTCAGTGCAGAGGAGAGGAGTAGAGCTTCAGCCTTGAACTTATAATTGAGGGTTGGGCTACAGGTCAGAGGAAGAAGATTCATGGCTGTTATGATAATTTAACATACCTGGATGCTCAGCAGCTCCTGTGTTACTCCTCAAATCTTGTGGAAAATGGAATGTTTTCATTGTGACGTTTCATTTTTGAAAGAGCAAATATGAATTTGCTTCTCGCTGCAGTTTCGCTGCTCTTAAATCAGCCTTATGTTTCATATCAGTTACAGGAAAGAAATGTGTTTTATCGGATGGCAGAATTCAGTTCAACCCATGCCTTAACCTCGCACTTAAATCTAACAAAACTCCAATTTTTCATACCACCTTTATTAAATGTTAGTTTTAAAAATCTTCTTGGATTCTAGGGTTAAAAAAGCTAAAAAAAAATAAAAAAAATGAAGGAAAGCAGGGACATTTGATTTTTATTATATTTGTGTGTTTAGCAGACGGCCGCAGTCTCAGGAAGAATTTTTAAACCAAACAGCAAGTGGATATTTCAACCATGAGTTGTTCTGGTTTTGAGCTCGAGGGTCTTAGCAAATTCATTCTAGCCGCCTGCAAGGATGTTTTTTAGTCTGGAGCGCCCAGTTTGGTAGCATTACAGTGCCGAACAACAAAAAGGATGGCAGAGCCTGACAGCACAAAGTGATTAGACTGTAACCTCAGTGAGATCTGAAGGCTCGCAGAATGAAAGCAGGAGGACACATCCATATATGAAACCCCCCCATGCAAAGTACGCAAGCACTTCTCCGACGAGGCAGGGCGACTTTGTGCTTCGTGAGGCGTTACTATTGCCATGGTGACCAAGGTCTTTGCAGTTTTTAAATGGGAGCGAGGTGTTTTTTTTCAGGTCGGTTCGCAGAAGCGATATCACGTGCCTTTGGGAGGGGAAGTAGAGCTATAAAGCACTTTAAAGCCAAGTTACATACACCGCAAAAACAGAAGCAGTAGTGAGAATGGGCGCATGGTAAAATAATGGGTAACACTTCACTTAATGTCATGTTTTTAATAATGCATACACACATTCATAATGCATGATAAAGCATTCCTAAAGCATTATAAACACGGCTAAAAATATTTATAAAAAGGAATAACACATTATAGCCATGTTTTTTAGGAATTATGACTGCCTTATGAAGCTCTCATCTATAATGCACTATAGATACCTTTATAATGCAGTATAAAGCATCCTTAATGCATATACCAACCATTCTAATGCATTATATTATCTACTTATATTATATTGGCTACAAGGGGAAAAACTGTCTGTACATAAAAGGTGCTTTGCAAAACCTGAAAACTCATTATTTCTTACTGTAAATGATTGACATAATAGGATACATTTAAATAGTTAAATTAAGCCCTATACTGTCAATTTAATGTTACACATTATCAACTATCCCTAAATGCATTTCTAAGCTGAACGTACTCATCATAATTTTCCATTATCTGTTACGATTTACCTAAAACCATATTTCAGCTGTCTAGCAGTCAAATCTGAACTATAGGCTGATCTCACATTTCTGTGTGTTCTCTTGAGTGTTCTGACATTTACGGTACTCTACCCAAACCCTGACCCTGCTACATTTTGAACATTCTTTGCGGTGCTGATATTTACCACTGTCAATATCTGATTCAATTTTCGCAAGGACTTGCATCTTGAGGATTCGAAATACCTCCGATTGTATCAGAACCGATGTTTCCATTTTGCAGAAGCGGAGGCCTTGTGTTCTGGGAGTGGTAGATAAAAGGGGAAATTAAATCTAGACTGCGGAGTCCTTTGGCAAGCTCACTGTCAACACCATGATATACATACACAGTGCGGGAAGAATTCAGAGGTAGTGCATGATGGGTAAGCATCAACGATGTGTAGATTACATTAAAGGATAAAACATTAAAGGAGTCTGATTTCGTAGATTCTAGGTAACTGCTTTAGTTTTACGGTGAGTGTTCAAAGTATTATTATTCTTATCTTTAAATTAAAAAAAATTCTTAGATGCTTCCTACAGACCACAGTGACCAAGTTAATACAATATATATAAAACAAATGAAGTACAGCACCCTACACTAAACAACCATCTCTCCATCTTCCAATTCATTATCCAGGATAGGGTTTTGCCCCAGTGCTGAAAACTATCACAAGCAACATTTAGCATGAGATTGCGTGTGTTTGTGTGTCAATATGCCATGTAGAAGTGATAGATGCATCCAAATTTAGTTTAGCGGTCTAATCTTGAAATTGTTTGCTAGTTGGCTGTGCCAACTCCCATCGGACAGTCTAGAGTAAAAGGTAAAACGAAGCAGGAGTTAATAGGGGCAGCTCTTTGTTTATCCTGTTGGGCAGCTTACGGGCAGCCCTTGTTTCTGAGGACCATGGCGGCAGAAGGCGTGACAACTCGATGAGACCTAAGATACGGGAGCAGGAATGTGTGTACAAGATGCTGCTGGCCTCCTAGGTGATAATTATCATGGATCGGGGGCTCTGGGCCTAGGACACACATCCCTGTTGTTCTTTGCATTTCCCCCCTTACTGTCGCACGCTCTCGCTGTTCTGAGCAGCCAGTTGGCTGGGGTGCTGTGCCCGCACTGCCAGGACTGCTCACTGAGGGGGGGCAGTCATTAATCTGCAGTATTTATTTCTTCCCCAGTTACAGCCCCTGCTGGAGCATCACGGCACTTTAAAAAAGCCTCATATTGTTCCACTCTTTCATTTATACATGACTGATGTCCTCTGAGGGTCCCGAGCTCTCTCGATAACATGGGAGGGGCATGCATCCCAGTGATTCATTATTTACATTTATTAACTTATTTATTTGACAGGGACAATGCATAGTTAATAACAGTCCCAGAGTTAGCTAGAAAGCTAAATTTCATCGGGAGTCCCTGGACAGATAATACAAAGATGGGCGTATTTATTAAATAATGTACAGCAAAACACAGAAACATCGTAAAATACAACATATTAAAGTGCACTGCGCTTAATATCTTAAAGAAACTAATGGACACGATTGATTTGATTTCTTTTTGATTAGCTTTAGTTGTAAATTAAAATAGGTAAAACTGAGTTTCTGACCTTGGACAGCGTTCTAAATATTTGTAGCTATAATGAAAAAAAAACTCAAAGAGACATTTCAAAATTATTTCACTTTCCATGGAGTTAATATGTATCACGACACACTGCGACTCTCTCCAGCATTAATAACCCAGAACTAAGCCGTTATTTTTAGTTTCTTGCTAAGTTTTATCTCTGCAACTATGCATGGACTTCCTGCAGGTTTCGCTTTTATCTGATTCTCACTGTATTTTTTTTTCAACATCACCGGATGGAGCAGCTTTCGCCCCTGAACTTCATTTTAGCGGGAAGCTAATCAGCAAGAGCCGATCAGTAGTGGATCGTTGTTTTCTTTTCTGTTCTGCTGTCTCTCCTTCACCTGAACGTACACTCACCTAAAGGATTATTAGGAACGCCATACTAATACGGTGTTTGACCCCCTTTCGCCTTCAGAACTGCCTTAATTCTACGTGGCATTGATTCAACAAGGTG
>JAODLD010000069.1:27602667-27615763 GCA_026781065.1 Mormyrops boulengeri | reverse complement strand
ATTGGTTGCTTAGATAATTGCATTAATGAGAAATTGAACAGGTGTTCCTAATAATCCTTTAGGTGAGTGTATATCAGTTATGACTGTGGCATTAAGGATGGGCTGCTTTTTTCTTAGTATATACAGCATCTGCGTCTGTAACATCTACAAAAGCACAACGGTTATGACACACAAGGAGAGCAAGAGGAGCCGTAGCTTCTTGTTGGTCTTCCACGTCTGGTCAGTTGGTCAGGTTGAGGACTCCCTGTCCAGGGGTCCTGAGGCTCAGCATGGCAGGTACTGCCAAAAGCCCCAGTGTAGCATGCCGATGTTTTTTTTTTGAGGAAGCTGATCTTGTTCTAATTGGATGTTTTATTGCGAACCATCAACACCTGCTTGATTGGTTGGATGAGCAGCTTCCATTGACAGACCAGGATATCCCATAATAGACAGAACAAAGGGACTTTTTCAACAACATTCTGTGAAAGCTTCTCACAGAAGCAACAGCTTTGTAGCCATAAGCTGACAGGTAGAAAACACTACATTCTTTTCCCTGTCCTGCCATGTCCATGTGTCATTTCTCCATTCGGCCAATGGGTGTCGCTAGTCATCTTGTCTTATTATTTGTCAGGTTTGTTAGTTCCTAGTGTGTGCTCTTGTCCCCTGGGCTGCCATGTAGCTTAATGTGCTGAGCGTGTGGCTATAAGGGAGGCACTTCTACTGTCTAGGCTTATTGGGGGATACCTGTTTCTTGTAGCCATTTGTGTTCTGTAATAGCCCACACCTCTGCCTTGTTGAAGCCTGCATTGTGTGTATATATTTGCCTGGCCTTGCCCTGTTTCCTCAGTTGGTCATTGTCTGTTTGTAGCTGTTGTTGCCCTGTGTTAGTGACTGTCCTGCTAGGGTTGTTCCTGTATTACACTGTTCTTGTTCCTGTGTTTGCTCTTGTGTTGTTTACCTGCTTTGTTTTTGACCCCTCATGCTCCTTCTTGTTTTTTGTGTTCTTTATTTGAGTATTGATCCCTGTGGAGAAATTCTCTTTTCACTTCCCCACTCTTGCGGCCACCTCTAGCGGCATTCAGGGAGCCTTGCTCGCAGACCAGCCGAGGCTGGGCTTAAACCCAGCCCACTGAGCCACACGTTTCCCCCAAAGTCCCTTTTTGTGACCTACTATGTGGATCATCCATCCTTCACCATGTCCATCTGTAACATGCTCTGAAACATACTGGTCTTACTTCAGTATAGGCTCATCATAGGAACAGCCATCTCATCAACCCCAGAAAGGAGGAGAACAGCCCTCACAATCTCAGTACCACATGTAAGTGTTGGCCCTAGGGGCTAATTAGGGAGTGAAGGGAACCTTCTCCTCTCCTTGTTCCTGAATGTTCTGTCCAGTCCCACTGGTTTCCCATTTCCCACAGCACCATGTCTAATACCAATATCCACTGGGCAGAAAATGTGACACAGGAGTGAAACAGTTGCCCCTTTACTCTTAATCTGTTCCATTAGATATTTGAGTCATTGCCCAAATTACACCAAGTTCCCTGAGTCTAGCATAAAGAATGGAATTGTGATACTTTATTAATCCTTGTGGGGAAATTGCCCCATCTTGCCCGGCATACAGGTGAGAGCAAGTTGGGGGGTTACAGGAAAGGGGCAGCCATCTTGTGGCACCTGTAGCCGCTGAGGTAAGTGAACCTCTCAGTGAGGTCAACATTTTCTCCGCAGACAAACACACTGCTGATGGCTGTGCTCAAGGGGCCATTAAATGCCTGCACCTTGGTTTTGATCCAGGACACTTGCAAACCCAGACATTCAGACTCCTTGCTCAGTCTCTCGAAAACCCCGATCAGAGCTTCCATTGACTCTGTGAAGATCACAGGATCATCTGCAAAGTGAAGATTGGTAAATGTTTCCTCACCAACAGATGCCCCACAGTCACTGGTCCCCACAACCCTGCCCAACACTCAGTCTATGCAAGCTTTGAACAGAGAGTAAGAACACAGTCCTGACAAACCCCAGAACCCAATTGAAAGAATGTAGAGGTTCTGCCTGCACTGAACACAGCGCTCACAGTACTGCTGTACAGACTGGCCTTTCAGGGGGATCCCGTGACATTGGACACCATCAGGAGGAGCCAATCCCCTACAGCAACAGCTGCTCCCCAAGTATGGCAGCCGTCAAAGCGACCGCACCAATAATAGGTGTACCTTCCTACACAGATCTGGCCACTCCCCAGTCTGCGTACCTCAGAGAGTGCTGCCACTGAAATGTGGAGTTTATGAAGCTCCTCTGACAGCAGAGGAAGATGATCATCATGTCTGAGGGACAAGACATTCCACGCACCTACCCAGATGTACTGCCTCTGATTAGGACCCGAGTGCTGCCATGTAGCAAGCAGCACCTCAGCACTGCTCCAGCTCCGATCCCCGACAGGCCTGACCCCTTTGGCTCTCCAGAGGTTCAGTGGGCTGTGGGTGATCACCTTGGCCACACCACCCAGCAGGCTAATCTCTGCTCAGATGCTAGATAAACAATAAGACTGCAGGTCATGTTCCCCCACATAAAGAAACCCTGACAGGAAGGAATAGAGCACCTATGATCAAAACAGAGAGAAGATGGTTCATCCCAAGCATGCTTCAGCTTCTATAAACTCATCTGCAGATGGTTATCTGTCAGAATCAGGGTGGCCTTTGGGGGGGATCTTTCCCTGTCTGCTATGCCCCCCAGGAATGTTCTTGAATGAATATTGAATATAAATTTCACAGACTAAAGGGTATGATTTAGTCATGAAGATAGAGGGGAAGCAGTCAGTCTTTGCTTTATTAAAATACGTACAAGCAGTTTTTATTTTGAGATACTGAATTGCTGGCTAATTTCATATATCTGACCGAGAAATTGTATTAGCTTTTCATTTTCTAATATTATTCAAAATATTTCCCATTTTGGAACATTTTTTCTGGCCATTAGTCACTGAGCATCAGAACACTGAAAGACAAAACTCTATAAGGGTAGCCAAGTATTTGAAGCATTAAGCATTAAGGCTGAGTTGCCACAAGTCTAGTCAACCTAAGACTTAAAAAAGAACACAAAAAGTGGACGGAAGGTGAGGTCAGAGTATGACAGTCGAGAACAGAGGAGTAAAATGTTAATGGCCAATGATAGTTAAAGCATCAGAGGTAAGCTTTTAAAACTGGATTGGAGTATTACAGTTCCTTTAAAGGGGTGACATTTTCAACTAACTGGACAAAGATAAAAGAAACAGACTCATTCCAAGGATATTTCACTCTCTCACACACTGAATACCTTTGTATAGAAAAATATATGAGTGCAATAAGTGCAAAATGAAGTATCTGCACACTGCTTCTCTGTTCCTGCTGCAGTGTTCTGCGAGCAGAAGGTTCACCTCCCCCAATATTCAGTTAATTTATAGTTTTCATTTATTCATGCATACAGATCTCAGGCTGTTTACTCCGGTTTTCTTTGATTACCAGAATGGCAGAATTGGGGAGATGGTTTAGCATGTAACAAAGTTGCAAGAACAAGACCACAATCTGAATCGATTTCTCTGGAAAACAAAACATAGCAATGGTGCTCTTATCTGGCTAATGTAAAAATGACTATAAGTTAACCCGTTTTAAAACAAGCCAATTAGTCTGATCAGGATCAGCTGGGTTCCATTAATTCCGGAATCAGCAGGCAAAAGCCAGGAGGCGAATCGTCATGGAAAGATCACCCTGATCCAGCTGCTTTTCTTTCTTTGCCTCCCACTTTTCCCATTTTCCTAAAAATGTATTGTGGAGTAGGATCGGAATCCCTTCTGAACTCAATACCCACCCCCTGCTTTTTTAATAATGTTTTTCCAGTGAGTGGGAGAAAATTTGCATAACTTAAGAGGTCAGGCAGAGTTCAGCAAGAGGCACAGGAGCTAAGCAAACAGTGAAGTGTGTTTGAACAACTGTAGCCACTGTGGTTTCTTGTAAAAAAAAGAAATAAATAATCACTATTTAGTGTAAGTGCTTTACCTCAGTCCAATAACTTCCAAAGGTCTTATCTACAAGCATGATTCTCAGAATTTAAATAAGCACAAATCCAGCCAACTGACCTCATTTAGCAGCTTATATCAATCAGTGGATAATCATCACTAAGCAAACAACCTCACAGGTAGACTTTACAGGTAAATGGCTTGTTTTTATTTTACTCTAAAAGCACATCAAACATGGTATAATAAGACAAGATACTAAAATGCACATCCCTTTCCGCATTATCCATCCATTCATCTATCTATCTATCTTTCAGTCTTCCAAGTTTTTCGTGTTCATAAAAGCTTCTGAAGGGAAAATGATAATTTATATCAGATGAAATTTTCCCATTTTATCATTGCTATTTTGATGGAAAACAGAAACTTCATTTACAGGAACAATCTGAAAGACTGGATTTATACTGTGGTAACCTGAAATTCACCCAGCTCTCCCCGAGTGCTGCGGTGAAGTCTAACCAGAGCCAGTTACTCAAGTCCATCAAAATTAAAAAGGAACCAGTAAATCTTATTGGTGGATTTCACAGATCCAGACTGACAGAGAGATTCAGTTTATGTTGATTAAGCAGTACTTGGTTTGGAATATGGAGTTATTTTGATTCTTTGTTTAATGTCAGACAAAAACCAGTGTATAATGAGTGTGTTGGTGTTATGATGCACTCTGGTGGCAGAAAAAGAGAATTACACCAGGACCTGAAATCGAGAAATGCCTGCAGTCCCCATTTTATGATAACTTCATAGCGGAAGTATACATTATCTTGGAGAAGCTCTAAACCACATTTAGAATGTATAGCAAATTCTGTCAATTTGTAGCACATGACAAATCCCTTGTATATGTGTCTCATAGGAGCGCAAGAATGGATATGAGAAAACTGAAGAATTATTCCTGTACTCATACATGTATAGATGGTAAATAACAGCATCTTATATCTGTCTATAAAGCTATACAGTCAATATAGGGTCATGATGAGTCTAGACATCCATTCAAACAACCGCACACTACGAGTAATTTAGAGCCACCAGTTTTTATAATCATTTACATGTATTTGACACATCGATCTAATGCAACTTACAGTGGAGGGAATGGTTACAATGTGCATGCACTCGCTGGGATTCAAACCCAAGACCTTTGCATTGTTAGCATAACGCTGTAGTTGACTGACATGTTTTCAGACTGTGGACAGAAACCAGAAGCACAGGGAGAACATGCCAGATCCACACATGGAGTCTGGATGGGACTCCCAACCCTAGAGGTGTGAATCCACGGTGCCTCTTCACAGTAATTTTGCCTCTTGTTTGCTTTGGAGTGTAACGTTGCTTGCATTCTTATTTCAACTTTTGTAACTATTTTTTATAATGCATTTAATCTCTGGAGATCATTATCCTTCAGAGAAAAGCTTAGACTTGTTTTGCCTTGCATATTTGCTTGACTTAGAAGGAAATTTCCAAAAGTGAACAGGCATCTCAGTAACTTGTATGATATATGGTTGTAACCCCAGTATAACATAAAAACTTACCTCCTGATGCATCTCTGCGTGTAAAATCCCCCAGAACAATGGCGGGGGTCCTTTGCTGGGGGAGTGGGAGTTAGTCGAAGTGCTCTTGGGACTGTCGGCGCTGCCCTCCCCAGTTCGCGATTCCCTGGAGCTGTTGGTATGACAAAAACGCATCGACACATCGATGTTTCTTCAAATCGATTCATATCATTGTGGATGGACACAAGATGTAAATGCCCATTCTGTTTGAAACACAGGACTTTGATTTCACTAACTAGTGATTTCATTTGTTACAAATTATTTAAAAGAGATCGCTATGTTGTGTAGTCGGCCCACCAAGCTAGCACACAACAGGCAGCAGGCTGAGAGCTGACCTTTCCTGGCTGTCACTCTGGGAAACTTGCATGGGGAGGGATGAGGTGTCTGTGTCATGTGCAGATTTCTTTGAAACCCCTATACAAACCCAAACCTATACATTTTTTACATCATTTTTTACTGTATGTGTTGATTAGCTGTGTGTTAATTCCTTCCAAAAAAAAAACTCAAAATATTGAAAAAATCTGGGGTTTTGTCTTGTGTGTCACGCCCCTGCATCCCTGCCCCCTCGTTCTTTCCCCAGTTGCTAATTTATCTACCTCTCGTTTCAGCCCTCATGTGACTCACTCCAGCTGCCCCTCGCCTGCTCCCTCATTAGTGATGTATCAGTTGCCTCCCTTTCTTGAGCTCCCCAGTCCAGTCATTAATGTTACTAGCTGCTAGTGCCCCTGATCCATTGCACAGTAAACCAAAGATAAAATGTGCCGAGAAAAAGAGGAAGAGAACAGTTATAATTCGGTCTGTAAGTTGATCTGTGAATTTAAAAGGTTGAGTGGCATTTGTATCCCACATTACACTGTTAGAAAAAATGGTACCAAAAAAGGCTTTGTACCTTTGCTTTTCACTGGGGCTGTACCTTCAAGGGTTTGCCAATTGTACCCTAGCTGTAGGTAAGTGAACCGTTTAAGGTGCCAATATTGACTCTGAGGAACATATCCAAGGTATAAGCAATGTTAATGTACCCCCAATGATACAAAAATGTTACTCAGTGACAGCAAAGGTACAAATTGGTACTCTTTTTTTCTGACAGTGTAGATCAGGGTCTATGCCCACAGCGCTATAGGATTTTTGAATAACCTTCCAGCACACTCTGTGTCAGAGAGCCAAGGTGCATGATTTTGAAGGTCATGATTGTGGTCCGAGAGGAACAAATGGCCGCTGGAATGATGAAGAATGTCACCTGACAAAGCCAGTCAAATATCAAACAGCACACGTAATGGCTGGTTATGATTTTTGAATGAAATGCACAAACAGCTGCCCTTTTTCCCACAATGCACTTGGGCTGGCTTTTAATGCTGTGAAACCTGCCAAGAGACTTGTACTGTGCTCCTGAGGAGTGGATGGGCTGCTTTTATGTGTAGCCTTCTAGAAGACAGTCACAATAACATAAAAATATTTTTATAATTGGCAGTCATGATGTCAGTTTCGATTCAACAAAAACCACAAAAGAAGTATTTTTTTAATGTACCCATGCATAGTTTCTGGGCAAGGTGATTTTAAGCTGCCTCCTCTGAGATGAATGACTCACTTCCCCTTGTCCAGCAGTCCAGCACTTCTGTCCCCAGTCAGCTGGCCTTGGACAACGAGCATCACTCACTCCTCAACTCAAAGTTTACCACATTTTCAAGTATGCGAAGCTCACCAGGGGGAGAAAGAGTCAGGCGTGGACTACATCCAGCATATTACAATTTCCATTCTCCCAGATGTCAGCCCAGAGCCAGTTCAAATAAACTGCTCTTCCAAACGAAAGGAATTCAGGATTACAAACAAACACCATCCGACTGCGGGCAAAAGACTTCACAACAATGACCTTAAATGGAGAATACAGAGGAACTGTTTCACCAGTAAAATCTAAGCTATATTACACTGTGCTGCTAGACTGCAATCCATATATCTGATTTCAGTCAACAAGTGTTAATTATACATTTTGGATAAACTAGTGATTAGCAAAGGGACTTTGAAATAATGACATTTTTATACGTGGGTGTTCATAATTCTCTGCTGGCATATTGGTCAAAAGTATATTTGAGTGTAGTATTTAAGAGTACTGCACTGGTCATTTAAAAAGAATCAGACCCTCAATATCTAAAATCAGTTACTAACTGTATTACTAGGCTGTTGTGTAAGAAAAATCCCCACAGGTATATTCAACAACAGTCATTTTAAAAATGACACATTTTAATCAAATCGCTATGGTTACACTTATGTACATGGAGCAAGGCACACACCAAACATTTACTCGAAAAATTAATGATGATCTTACAGACAGCAGAAGTAGCAGTCATGCCACACTTAGGTGAAAATGTGCTCCTAAATATACACCAGCTCACAGTAGCTTAGACAGATGCAATCGCACAGGATGAATTGATACAGGGGAGTCTAATCGATTCAAGAAAATTAGGTCCTTCCAGCCTCAGTTAATTGATGAACAAATTACGAACTGATAAATTCAAATTTTCTGGAAATTCTTTCGTCATTCTGCTATATTTATAACATTATGTTACATGGCTCAGAAACTCTTTGAGGATTGTAACTTTGGTAAAGGCTTGGCTGAAATCTATGAAATTTATCCAAATTAACCATCTATCCATATTGGTCAAGGTCGTGGGTTTATGTAAAATCTGTACCATCATATTTTTTTCTGGCGCTAGATACCATTTTAAATATCATAATTGCTAATATTAAATGTCAAAGCCACAAACACTACAGAAGTATACCTAAATGCATTCAGAATTCCATTTATACAAATATATAAAATACAAAGAAATAAATACTGATAAATGTCTTGCTTACTTAGCACCCCATTAACACAAAACGTCATGTTAGGAATTAACTTGGTATATCTCAAAACCAGGATATATCTCTTAATGCCTGTGTTTACATGTTATACATAGTTCATCATGACTCATTATCAGAGTAGGAGTACGTGGTACGTACAGCAATGAGTATGTGTCTGATCAGGCCTTAGACAGCCAGTGACCTTATGGCTTTTGCAGTGTATAGTGCAGTCAGTACAGTGCAGTTACAGTGAAGTGAACAGCATGCCAGTCGAAATATTATTAGAGTTAAGCGCGTCCACCTTTCATTAAGTGACGTTAAAAAAGGTTTTAGCACAAATGTTGTCAAAGAGGCTGGGACCAATTGACATTGCATAAAACATTGGGTGACTTTTTCAGTTTTAGTGCTCAACAAGTGATTACCATTTCATCACACTGAAATGTAAAAAACTTGTAGATTTATTCATGATAAAACTCGAGTATCTATTACAAATAACCTGTTTCAAAAATTGAATATTTAACTGCAATGAAAAATTGTATGGAAGAATTAGAACTTGATTAAACTGATTAGCGGTACAGAAAATGTAGATCTGGAGTGTGTCAGAGGTTAAATACCAGCATTTGAACCCTAGAGAAGCAGTAAACGCCTGTCCAGTTTGTGAAACACGTTCAAACCGTGATTTGGCCTTATTTAAAAAAATCCTCACAACATCATTTATTATTTGCTGAAATATTACTCAATTCTTTAGCACAGTTGTAAAAACCCCCACCCATGTATTGCATTTGTATTTACTACAGAGTGTGGCTGCAAAGAGTTTATTTACATTAATGTATGAAATTGTCATATGATGAAAACATTGGTAAAATGTCAATATTGCCAATAAAAATGTTAATAAGAGTCAAAATTGTGTGGGGAAGAGCTGAACAGGAAGCATAAAGGTACGTCTCCGCTTGGTATTCCGTCTTGTCATGGATGGGTGGCCGTTCCCAGACTGCGGGGGAGGAGGTGACATGGCGGGTAACCACGATGATGGCAGAGCTAGTCGGAGAAGAGGCTGGCGAAGGACTGCCTGAGGCTGCGGATGGTCTCAGCCTTGGCCTCGTCCTCGGTGGTGTTGTCATGGAGCAAGTCCCGGGTGTTCAGGGTGTTGGTGAGGGACCGGGACTTACTGGGAGAACGACAGGTAGGGTGAGTGGTCATTCTTTTCAAACCGCCAATAGATTAACAGAACACATTTATGATGTTTGCATAAGTAAACGTAGTAAGAACTGCTGAAAGAGCAGATGATATGTGTGACACTCAAAACCATGTCAAGATTATCTCCTAGAGTGCAACAGTATGAATGGGGCAATATTGTTGCAAGAAAAAAACAAAAACAAAGTGTAATCGATTGATAAAATATTTCTGTCCTTTGGAAGACAAGATCTGGCTGCTTTCCAAAAGCCGCCACAATCCCTGCTGCATGAGATTGATTTTCAGGTGGTTAAATGGTTTCATTTAATCTTTCACAGTCGTATCCAGCAGGTACTTCAAGTGCTTTGCCCAGAGGCAGCCAGCCATGCTGTGAAATCATTTAAAGAGGGCGATTTCATTTATGAAAATAAATGATCCTACAGTAACCATGAGGAACTGGTGACATACTTGAGCTGAGGCAAATGCTTCTGGCTGGCTGATCCAGGAGGGAGAAGCCCAGGCTGGAAGGCCTGGCTGGGTGAGGTGGTAGCAGAGCGGGCTCGTTTCGGGGACCCCTGTGCTGATGGTGAAGGGTTACTGGAGGTCGACCAAAGGGCACCTGCAGAGAAATGACACATACCAGCATGTAGAGGCATCAAACGTGACATCACAAGCCTTTTAAAAGAACTCTAGAGTACCAACATTTATACAGGCATATAGCATTTGAGCAGAACTCGAATAACCAGCTTATTACCACAGCTACACCTCAGACGATCTCAGATGTTTACATCTTTGGTAAAACGCAAAGCATTTAACTTTTTCTACAGTAACTAAAACTGTTTTAAGGGTTATCACAGACTTAGTAAACCAGATTTACAAAATCACTCCATTTCAATAAAGAATTTTAATGTTTCAGCTAATTAATTTTCCAGCAGAAAACATCTACCATTCCATTATCCGATGGCCTTTTGAGAAGTCTTATATTCATTCCCGAGGACAATATATCCACTATCACACTGCCAGATGTTTTGTCTGTTACGGCAGTAAAATTTCCAGTTCAGGAGTCTCCAAGGTTTTGATAACACTCAACAACCTCTTTACAAGATGGCCCCCTCCATGTACTCTTCTGACGGGAGTCAGACTGTGTTTGTGGGAGCTTCTTCTCTAAGGGATCTGTGTGGCTAGGTTCATTGGAGGTAGACCACTGGCTGCTTACCTTGGGCTCTTCTGGGCTGGGTCGTCTGTGGAACCTGGCCCTGGAGGAGACATGTGACCAGTGCACTTGAGAATGACATCAAATGTCATCTTCCTACAAGCTGATTTCCACAAAGGCTAAATTTAGCTCAAAGCAGCCCTCGTCAGTTATCTTTATCTCTTAATGAGATAATATGCTTGATGTTATGTTTCCTGGTATGTCATAAATTAATCCAGCCACACTTGATGCTTCATTACGTGCGTGACGCCCCCTTTGGTGAGCATCGTTTTCATGCCCATGAGTTAATACGCCACGGATAACTTAATCTTATCTCTGTGGGTCTTGGCAAAGCTGCTTCCCCCGTAAGGCACCTGGGATGCATGACAATGAGGAGGTGAAGGCGGAGACCTTGGCTGAGGTCAGAGGTGATGACAAGGAGTTCGTCAACAGGGCGGCCATTTTGGTGACCACCAGTTCCGCGATGAGTTGTCTGTCCTCCTCCACGTGCTCCCCTACCAACGGCATGGAGCTGTCCATCACCTAGACACAAGGGCAGGATATTTTGTTACCATTTTTGTCATGTGGATGCTTATTAGAAGCGATTTGGGTTGAGCGACTTGCTCATGGCAACAGCATGGAACTGGAAACTTTTTTGATACATATCCCATCCTATAACAGTGTGCCATCTATTACCCTAAAATTTGACTGTATCTCTTCCAAGTTCCATTAACTATCCATTATTTGCAGACACACATTGCTTAAATTACAGCTTAGCATTGCTACTCTTTCATGAGTTATTGTTAATACATTATTCACATGTAGAGTTGACTTTTCTGGTTCCCTGCAGTCTGAAATAGTTTGTAAACTCCTCTTGCAACCACATCCTCGCCTGGGGGGGCCTGGAGCCAATCCCAAGCAGCACAGGCATAACACAGGGGCACACCCTAAATACGATGCCAGTCCATGGGACGGCATATAAAACACTGTGGGTGATCTAGGGACACTATGCAGCTGACTATGAGGGTGCGTGTGGCTCAGTGAGTCACAGACACTGGGGTTGTGATCAGAATGTTGCTGGTTTAAATCCCAGGGCTGGCGGAGTGATGTCACTGTTTGGCCCCTAAGTGAGGGGCCCTTAATCCCAGGGGTCAGCTGACCCTGCTTTCTCAATAAAAGCAACTGCTAAATTAATAAAGTGCTAAGCTAATTAGCTGGAAAAGCCTGCAGTCTTTCTATTAATGAACACTCTGATAGTAATATGTAAATAGCGCAAGAAATGAAAATACATTCATTGTAATAATGTTGTAATAATCCATGCATCCTAAGAATCCTAAAAACTGTGGATCTGGTACAGGGTCAGGCGTGTAACTGAAACCCAGGCAACGTAGGGTATGAGACATGGGCACACCTTGGACAGGATAATGTAGTAGCAATGACGCAAAAATGTTAGGGAATGAATAGTACAGAAATTCAACAAAAGTTTCCTTTGCTGTGTTTTCAGCCATCTTTTTTATTTTTATGGCATTGCTGCAGTTTGGCCACTAGAGGGAAATATTGGGCATGTATTTATTGACAGCATTGACTGGGTGTGCCTTTCAAACACAGTACTGTATATGACAACAACAGAGTAGGAGAAAGTTTGACACAGGGTCGGGGGAGGGGGGGCTCAGCTAAATTATTTAAACACAAAGGTCTGGTTATTCGGGGGAAGAATGCAAATTAAATATTGGGGGGTACATGTGTTCCCCCGTCCATCCTCCTAAGCCCCTGTAGGAAAAAGTTGTACTTTATATGTAGAAAGTCATATGCAAGTTAGGTGTGGGTTGGAGATGGACCACAATATGTACACATAGTGTAAATCAATCAATCCATCCATCCATCCCATACCACTTAGCCAGTACAGGGTTGTGGAGTACTGTAAACATGGTTTCTTCACTTAATGTGTGATACAGTAGCAATGTACCTATATATGTACAAGTCAGGTCGGTTGGCACAGTTGCCTCACATCTCTGGGACCCAGGTTAGAGTCTCTGCCATGGCTCCATGTGTGTTAAGATTGCATGTTCTCCCTGTGTCCTCGTGGGGTTTTTTGATTTGGATACACATTCAGGGATCCCATTAGGATATGAATTCAGGGATCTCCGTTGGGTACACAATCAGGGATCCCATTTGGATATGAATTCAGGAATCTCTTTTGGATACACATTCAGGGATCCCATTTGGATACGAATTCAGGGATCTCTTTTGGATACACATTCAGGGGTCCCATTTGGATATGAATTCAGGGATCTCATTTGGATACACATTCAGGGATCCCATTTGGATATGAATTCAGGGATC
>JAODLD010000069.1:27566829-27594091 GCA_026781065.1 Mormyrops boulengeri | reverse complement strand
GCCAGTCACATGGGATAATATTTCCCTATTAGTACAGTTCCAGTTGCCCAGGGTGACCTTTGGCTGTTCGTATGGTGCCGGTCGCCCAAGGTGACCTTTGGCTGTTCGTATGGTGCCGGTCGCCCAGGGTGACCTTTGGCTGGTCGTACGGTGCCGGTCACCCAGGGTGACCTTTGGCTGTTCGTACGGTGCCAGTCATATGGGGTGACCTTTAGCCATTAAAACTTTGACACAGTGGGACTATTAGTTTAAATCCTAAAGCTGAATTTTGAAACATGGCTGGAAACAAAAGAACAAGTATTAAAGGTGTATATCAAGTCAAAATTCTCAGAAATGGAACAAAAGATCATTTCTGAATTAGTTTCTTAATATAAATATTAGTATTATAATTTATCTGTTGTATCATTAATGTACAGAAACAATATTTTGATTAATGACTGGGCCCAAAAGCCAGGATAGGTCCACTTGAAAAGGTAAACTGCAATGTTATAAGAAAGAATGAAAAATAAGCAGTATGAATGTGTGTTATTCACTTCAACTGAATAATTTTGTTTTATGTACCACCTTCCCCAATGACATTTGTCCGAAAGTGCAGTTTATCTGTACAGAAATAAATGGAAAGCCGAATAACAAGCCAAATCGAAGTTAACGATATCGATGGTCACAAAATGATGCTTTTCATTTAAAAACTGCATCAATAAAATACTCCAACAGAATCAGTATCACTTCAGGGGTATCCAAAGTCAGAGTGTAACTGATGCCAATACAAAGGAGGTGTAACTTTGGTATGATTTATAAGATATTTCTGAAACATCAGGATTTTATCATCACTGAGAGACTAGATGATAGACTCCATATGGAAGCCTAACAGAAAAGTATTAAATGATCCATGCAGTGACACGGTGGCATGGGTTTGCTTGACAGCAATTTAGCCTTTACAGTAAGACGGCTCAGACACCGATATTCTGAGAAATTGCTTCAGGAAGGCGACCCCATGAAGCCAGAGCCCTGCTGTGTGGACAGTAATGACCTGAAGAAGTACTGAGTGACTGTACATCACAGCCTTCTGACCCTTGACCCCTGGGGGGCAGGATGAGATTTTACATGGAACCTGGCATGAATTCCCAAATCTGGGAATTTATCAGAGTCAAAAACCAGCATTTCAATAAGCAGCATGTCTTAAAGAGTTGGGGTTTGGCACCCCGATGTCCTGGTTAAAAGTGTCCGCTATGGCCCTATCAGATCTGGTCGTCTAATCATCCCCTATATCTAACTGGTGAATTCTCTCCTGCCCCTTCACCACCTTAGCCACTGTGTGGTGAGTGTACTGGTGCAGAATGGCTGCCGTCGCATCATCCAGGTGGGAATTACACAGTGGTGGTGGTCGAAGTAGCTCCCCATCGCCTCTGTGAAGTGCTTTGGGTGTCCTAAATAAATGTAACTGTCATTCATTCATTCATTCAAAGTCAAAGAATCACGCGGCATGATCCCTTAGACTATAATGTCTGAAGAACTGTAGTCATCATTTATATATAGTATATTAATACAAAGATTAGGTATTGCTCAAGGCAGGCTGCAGAATCAACATGTACTTCATCTGGAGCACATAGTGAGAAGCCACGAAGGAGGTGAACATGGTCCGAACGTGACTTTATTTGACTCAGCAAGCCAGTAAGGGAGAGGGAGACGGGCTACTGGTGACACTGGGATTATGGCTAAAATTACTGGGCACTTCATTAGTTCTGAGGAACGACTTATTCTTTAGTTCAAGGTATGCATGTGCAGTTTTATTCACTTACTACTTATGTAATATATTTTTAGCTAACATAAAATATCTTCAGTGCAACACCGTACCATGCTGCAGAGTGAAAATAAGATAAATTGGTCAGGATTTCAATGGTCCCTGTGACCATAGAAGTAAATAAACATGATTATAACTATCATTTTAAGACAACTAAGACTAAATAAATGAAAAAGAGCAAAAGTATTTCAAACCACATGCAAAATCCCCTAATTACTAAAGAAAAACTACAAAATAGCATTTCTTTTCATCCACAGAGCTTCTGTCAATATACAGAAACTTTCAAAGCAGTTTCCCCTTAATGTTAACTTAGGCAGGCATCCTGGAATCCTTCTTGTGCAAAATATTAATTTCAGGAATTTGAGTCAGATTCCTCAATGTTTTATTTGTTTTCCTTTCAGGGCAGAACTTTTTCTATAAATGACACAATTCACAGGGCAGCAAAATGCCATCATTCACAAGCTTCCATTAACGCTCGATTTGCAATGTTTGTTGTGTAACGGTGTCTCACTAATAAGCGTGAAGAATGACTAAGCACATGGGCTGACTTCTTCCATTGATTCTGTTTACTATATGGTGCCAGGACACAAAATTAATAAGAATTCCTCATTGACATCACTCGTTGTTGCGCCACACTTTTTGTATTTAGAGAAATCTTTGACCAGGACCAGATATGAGAAAAACACTACACCCTTCCTGACTATTAATTTGACAAAAAAGGCTTTTAAAAGGAAGCTTTAAAATTTTGGTTACCCTCTGAATCTAAAGAAGTCTCTGCAAACAAAGAATAACTCCTGGAAAAGGCACGAGTCTGCATTTATGCCCACATAACGTATTTTGAAAAATACAGTAACAGATTGTTGTATGTAAGTCTTTGCCAGCAGTGATGTGATACTCGTTTTGATAAAATGCTCAGGTTGATACGAACAAATCTACTTCTCCACTGGTCAGTTAGTCATCCCGGAAACAGATGGTTGCACCCTCCGTTGATAGAGGTCTGGCTGTTACCTCAGCCTTCCCTGTGATCAATGAGCACCAGGGCTGCGAGAGGATTAATGAAGTTAAACACATATTACAAGTGTAACAGAAGTCAGTGTCCATCCAGCCACAATGCATGAGGAAGAGTCTCTCACCAACCATGTTCGGCATTCACTTGAAGTAAGACAACGGCAACATGTTTGTGATTAAGGTACCCTTGCACACGTGTTCAGGAGAGAAAACAGGCGTTCGGCATCCATCTTACTTGACATCAACATCAATATGAGCAAATCTCTAAGCTTGAAATTGTGGAAATTCGCGAAGCTCCTTATAAATGACAACAGACAGTCCAAAAACTCCCTCTGCTCTGAAATATCATTCCCATCGCATGTCGAAGGGCTTCATCAGCTAAATCGATTTCCTCAGACGAATAAGTTTGCGCTTCGGGTATGGAAGGCTGAAAAAGGAAAAAGTTTCAACATCCTTCCTGAGGGAAGTGCCGCTGGCAAGCTAACCTAAATCTTTACAAAGTGAAATCATCTCACACCATTTCACCGTGTACAAACCTGACAAATCCAAGAGCAAATTAATAATAACAATTACATAATTTCCTGGCCCAGATCATGACCAGAGGCTTTGAAATTCACTCTTTAAAAAGTCTTGTGACAAATTAACAGCAATGATACTTCAAAAAGAGATTATAACTGAGCATGTATGATTATATTATGAATATTCTTATGCCAGTGCAGATCTTCATGCATCTACATCCACCCTCTGCCCCAGGCTTCTGATCTTCTATTTCACAGAAGCAATCTTAATATCTGTACTAGGCAAACATAGAATTTTCTAGTAATTTACTGGAAAATTCATAGTTACTGAGCATGAATAAAAAATATTTACCATTATATATACTCACATATTTTTGACGAATGATCTTGATCTAATTGCCTGAAACTGGGATCTACAAATCACTTCTTTCACTTAACCTGACAATATACAAGGAGTCCGGTTTCAAGATCTCACTCCTGGTTCGGAAAGATTGATATACTTGGGTCGGCTGCTGGTTGGCTGGCACCATTAATGGTGATCGTTTACAGAAGCTGACATATTCAAGACTCCCCAGTAAAATGGCTGTTGCACCTTTAAGCCATTCAGTTATATGCTCTTCATCCAACTCGTAAGGCACGTAAGCTACCATGGATTAAGAAAGAAACTTTGCTAATCGTAGAAATAAAGAGAAATGAAGGCAAAGACAAAAAAATGTAGCGAGTCCCTTTTCAGCACCGCGGTTTATAATTCTGGAGCGGTATAACTGATCACACCTCAGTTTGGAAGAGAGATGCGGTTATGAAATGTTGTTACGACATTTGGGAACATTCCGGTTCCAGGGCCACTTCCACTTCCCCACAGCCTGTGGCGGCAGGATTCATTAATGTGTCTGACCCCGAGAAAACACCTTCAATGTGCATTTCAGACCAACAGGCTAATATTATTTCCAATTAACGGACAACCGCCAGAAAAATAAATCTCTGTCTAATACAAGTTCAAGCTGCCACAGGTGACCGGTTATTGACGTCGTGAGAAGACAGTCCATGTTCATAAAATTTTTTGATTTTCAAATAATTTTTATATGGTCATGGAAACCATCTTTTGCATTTATCCCTCTAAGCGTAGACAATAAAAAGAAGCTATATTGTACATAGTTTCCTGAAATAGGCTTTTTTTTCAATAATAATTTCCAAAGTCCCAGTTTTATATGTTCTCTCTCTTTGGAGACTTTATTCCTTTGTATGCACTGTTATCTCAATCATGCTAAATCTTCTTTATGGGAGAACTGGGGGTGAAACAGGAGCTGGAGACTGGGAAAATGTGGTTTAGCACATTTACAGTAATATCTTGCCACTGCCTATAAACGTGTGGAATCCAGACTGCTACACAGCTGTCTGTCACTGTTTATAAATGAAAAATAATGAGTCAGTGGCTGCGGCTTTCATTATCATCCCATAATCAGAATTGCGCCCATGCCTTTTGCTCTGACTCTAAATAGGACACGCTTTTCAGCTTAATTACCCTCAGGACAGTGAGATCTGGCACGGCTTTTCATATCAGATTCTGTTGTTCGAGGTATTATCCCGAAATATACATAGGTTACAACAATCTCAGCAAGCATAACAGATCAAATCGAGACAAAACAAAACGGAACAAGAAGTATCACTCATCACAACAACCTAACGGAATTTAGCTGATGTACCAAACCGCATCTGATTCACTCTCAACTTTCAAGAAAGACCTCAAGACACATCCATTCTGGGATCGCTTCTGCTACTCGTACGCTGCTGCCCTGCTCCCTGATCCCTTAGCCGGTCTTTTGTACACCCTAAATGCTGTTAGTGTTCCACTTCTCATTTGTGTAGCCATTTTATTGCTAAGTTTGTACATACCACATAGCTCTTGCGTCTATGCTACTTACATTTGCTACTGGTCACTCATGTGAAGCTTAGCCTAGCCGCGCTTAGCCTAGTTGGCGCTCTGACAGCTCTGTGCTTGCGATATATTATCTGCCTCGCCTGTAAGTCTGCCAAATAAATAAATGTAAATGCAGTGTTAAAGGGAGACATGCTGACTGTGCCTCACCCCAGCTAATTATGCTCTCCAGTGGGAGAGTCGACACGGAGCTGCTGTGGTTAGTGGATGTGGATGTATTGTTGTGGATGTGCTGCTATTCTCAGTCGGTTCCTCCTCAACCAGGCTGCTTCTTAACCTGCAAACTCCATGCACATGTAAAGCAGGGGGAGGGTATGGAGTAGGTTGGAGTCATTTGACAAGCTCCACCTACCTCCTCCATCCAGTATGTTTACAATTACACATATAATTAAACAATCTTCTGTTCGTTTCTCGGCCAACAGACTCCACGCCCAGATCTTGTGACCCCATGTATCGCATCTGATCCAAAGCCCATCTTGTTTCCCTGCTTGGTTCTGGCTTCCCCTTGCTCATTCTCCTCTCCCAAAACCCTTCAAAATGACTCTCTTCAGTCATCCCTTTCCCAAGGGTCAGGGGATCATGTCTTGTTAATATAACGCTACAGGGCTGAGCACATGTGTCTCATGGCTGATTGACTTCCAGGAAAAAGGCGAAGGATGGCTGGCCGGAATTCATTTTGACGATGACTTGCAGTAGATGGATCTGGTAGATTTATCTGACGGCATCTTCTTATGCCAGCTGAACCGAAAACGAATTGAAGGCCAGGGTGACTGGGGGATCTTTTCGCCATGCCGCTGTTACATTTCTACTCTTCGATTAGAGTTACGAAGTCGCAGCTCGACTGTAGAAATAAACCAACCCAAGGACTTCTTAAATCATCGCACTGCATAAACAAAAGTGTTTAGTCTGACGCTTTAATGTCAGAATTTAATCCTGAGACGTTTATACAACAGCGACCTCGTTTTTCTAGGGCCTGTAAAACTGAAGTGAGCTTAAAATGTATTTGACCGGCACTGGTCTGAAAGTTAGTAAGTCCCCACCCAACTATTCCAGGGCATAGTAAACACACAAACCGTAAAAGATGACGATTGTTTCCAGTCTCTTCCAGTAAAAGCCTCCATGCAGCATGTAGATTTTGTGGCCATAAAACTTAACCGGATCAGAACCGCCTACAGATGTTTGTGACGCGGATAGAACACAGCCTGGGTTCACTAAGACTGTAAAGTGAAAGTTAAGGAATTCATGGAACAGATGGGTCTTGAGGTATTTCTTGAAGGTGCACAAAAACTTAAAATCTAAGTATAAGTTTCTTATATTTAGATAAAATTCTAATTTCAGTAATAAACTGACTGACAGCACATCTTATGAATAAGATTAATTTGCTTGCATTTGTCTTATTTTAGGAAATCTTACCAAGTACAATTTTCGTACCGCAATGGCAGACAATTTAGCTCGTTTTAGGCCGTCTTGTCTCAAAACAGAAACAGTTTATCTTAAATTTGAAAGGCCATTTGCAGTGTGGAGAGGGGGTCTGATGATCAGACACGCCTTGGTAGCTCATTCCACCATCAGCAACCACACAAAGCCAATCAAGCATATAGTAAGAGCTCTATTGGTCTGTATAATCTGTTATTTCGTTCGCAACTTGCATCAATTATTGCCATCAAATTAACTCTTAAATTTTATTAAATTTGTTCCACTTCTGCCTGCATAATTTCAAATGAGCTGGTGGTAAATGTAATATAAAATGTAGTAGTTATCAATGCAAATCAAGAATGCACAACAATTTTATTACAACGTTCATTCTATAGCTGGAATTTTGCAACAGTTTTCTACTTACCGTATTTTATCTACAAGCGAGAAAGACACACCTTCAGGAGTCAGCATCCCTGCTTCTGACTGCAAATTCATGACTGATTATACTATCAGCTGGACAATATTAATTATTACAGGAATTTATTAAAGCCAGTTCAGCAGTCAGTGCATGACTACCTTGATACGTAACTCGTAAGGTAAGGCTCATTCTGGAAGTAAAGTCAGAGTAGGATACGCGAACATATAAAGACCTAGGACAGGTAAGACACCACTTCACCTAGACCACACGGCTTTGGATGGAGGAGAGGGACTCAGGACGTGCTAACCGTGCCTCTATGAAGCTGAGCCGAAATTGGACCTACAGACTAGCATTATTAATGCAGATAAAGTCCTTACATAAACATGGTTTATATGAGACCCGCATTTCCATAAGCCAGCATCAGCTCTATCAGTGTTTGACAGTATTGTTTGGGAGTTTGATTCTCATCGGTAAGCCTTCACTTGATGATTTACATTCTTCTCCAGATCCATACCGAAAGGAAGGGGGCAGCTTCACTAACCAGGTTGAGTCAATCATGTGGGGAGCTCTGCTTCTGCCAATCAGGCTTCTCGTGATGCCTAAATAAAACCTTAAACATGTCTTGTCCTCAATGATGTACAAATCTTTTGGTCCAGAGACCTTTCACACTGCTGTAAGGAAACCCACTTTGCAATCTCAGCAGACCCTCATCGCTATTTTCCACATTCTTTTTTTTGTTTCCACATGAGGCCACAGCAGGGATGAAACACTGATATGTTATTATGTCCCGGGAGCTTCTCAAAGATAGATGTATCGTCCACATCACCTTCACAGCTCCTGCTGTACTCATGGGCAGACCCAGGTCCCTAGGAAATTAACCCTATTCTACAAAATAGGAAGCTGTACAAGATACAAGGTTCTCACATTTGGTGCAGCTCTTTGTTTCTACAAAGCGGTCCAGTTTGTATAGATACGTCACGAGGAACAGTTACTAAAAAGCACGACGAGCCTAACTTTACACTTTTCTAATGAAAGACGTTAACCCTGTACAATAGCAGTAATTACAAACCCTAATGTAGTTCCTCTGAGTGAAGTTAGAGAGTGGCTTCTTTATTTAGGGTAACTAAGGAGGGCGAAAAGCTGACATTCATTGTTGTGTTTGTTTGACACATGGATGGATGTTTTAGAAGTAAAAGTAAAGTGATGTTTTTACCTACCCTCCTCATTTGACACTCAGACATCCTGATTTAGACATTTAGCAAAGAACGGTTGAATCACAGAATCATGGAAAATTACATGGAAGTTTGTGAGCACAATTTGCTTATATAAGGGACACCCTTAAAAAAATCATAAGTAAATTAAAAATGATATTGCTATGTGTAATATTGGCGGCATCGTGCTCTAAACCTGGAGCCCATCCTGGGAAGCTCAGGACACCAGACGGGTTTGCAGGGCAGGCGCTCCTTCAAACCTGGGGGGGGTGCCGAGACAGCGAGACACCGCGAGCTGCTGAACAGCGATAGGAAACCTGGGCTGACCCACAAATGACACACACACACACACACACATGCACACACACACACACAAACATACACACTCACACATAAAAACACACACAAAAACACACAAACACAAACATGTGCACACACAAACACATGCACGGGCACACACACGCATACAAACACAAACATGCACACACACACACACACATGCACACACACACACACACACACGAGGCCACAGGGTTATCCAATGAGCCTCCATGCCACTAATGCACAAGTAAATAAAACTCTACTGATGAATATTACTATTACATACTAGAAATGCCATGTGTTCCTAAATGATCTATTAATAAAAACACAACAGGAGTTATTTTTCAGCCCCCCGCCCCCCCCCCATGGGGAGCTTTGCCAATAAACACACTGTGAATCAGACCAGCCTGTACAGCTAGCTGTGCCCACTGTTGGCAGAGCGGCTGCTTTCATTCCGTTGGCCATTATCTTCATGGCACTTTGCTAGTCAGCTGAAAGATATTTCCTCTGACTCATCCCTGTCACTCGCTTGGCCGTTGCCAGGCGAGCATCAGACACCTCCTGCCTGGCAATGGCCTCTCCCAGGCTTTCCAGGGGCTGGCTGGGCGGCTCGGACATTACGGTCGCGTACCATAACTATACGCAGAGTGGAGAGGAGCCACATGATCCCCATACGATTCCACGTGAGTCTCACGTTAACAAAGTGAGCTCACTCACCAAAGGGTTCCCCATTGTACCTGGACTCCGTCAGTAAGAAAATGACTGGATCAAGGGGGTTGGGGGGGCTGGGAAGAAACCAAGGGCAGGCGAAGAGTATGAAAGGGAGAGATGGGAAAGCCAAATAAAAAGGGGGAAGAAGGAAAAGTCAAAAGCGAATGTAGCTGTGCAAATACAATGCTGTGCAAAAGTCTGAGGCAGTTACAAAAAAATGATTTTTAAATGTTAGCGTAAAACTATGATATTATGTGAAAGTGCATCAGCTTGGCCATTTCAAAACCTCTCCAGTATTTGCAGCGACCATCCAAGACACACATGTATTTTTTCGACTTGACAGCGATCCGACCTCGTATGGCTAATCCATATCTCATTGAGTAATTTATCTAGTTACGTTGATTAATTAATCGAGTTGGTGGTGAAATTTAACAAATACACAGAATGGCTGGGGCGCCCCTGAGGAGAGGTTTGGGAACTGAAGCAGTGTTCATCCAGTCATCCAACATGATACCAGCGTCTGTGACTGTGGAGAACAGAAGAAATTCTTGTTGATTTTTTTTTATTGTTACAGCTAATGTGCATATGTTCTAATGTTAAAGTAAAACTATTTTTTTTTCTGAGCAAATACTTGTTACTCGGATAAATAGGCTTAAGCATTTTCTCTTTTGCACAGTTCTGTATGTAACCGGGTTTTGGCAATCATCAAATGAACATTTTTCTTAGCCTATAATCTTATAATACAGTAACCAAAGGAACAATGTAAACCTTAATCAGCAACACAAAAGACTGATCACATGCAGCAGGTTTATCTTTTAAGTAAATACTACATACACGATACTACAAATTTGCTATTGTTATTGTTTTGTACAGGTACTCAGGCTGGGTATCTGATATCTGCACCTTCTTCTTGGTAGAGTTATGCCCTGGATATAACTTCACTGCTACTCCATCCATACTTTTTCCCAAATGACGCTACCTGCTTCTTATATGATCACTGAATGTAAATCTGCATGCCTGTGCTGTATATCTACCACACAAGTCCACTAAACATGGGCACTAGCAACCTGATGATTATAAATTCTATCCTCTTTGTGAAAAAGCTTCTTGCCCTGTGCGTCTAAGAGATGCAAAACCATTTTGTTTCTCTTGTAAAAATGTAGTAAAAATTCTTGTTTCCACCATGAACTTGCCCAACGAGCAGACAAGGCAAACCTACTTCTCACATACATTGATTACAAGTTATACAACCCAGTTTGTGAACTATTTAATCCGTAGAGCGTCGTGTTAATGCCTTATGTAATGTTTTTAGCACAATGCACGCAATTTTAAACGCTTCTTAAAGCTACGCTGACTTACACAAGGGCTCATAGTTCTTAAAGCACTTAAAAAACCTCATTACATCACTGACACGTAATTTAATACATTCAATAATAATAAATCAGCTTCATTCAAGTTACTCATTGTAAAGGCTGCCGTTACATCACGCTGCCTCGTGGGGTGTTTACATATGATTGCTTAACTCGGATGAAAAAATGCGGGGAAGAAAGGGAAAAAGGATAAAAATAGAATTAAAAAGCTGCGGGCTGGTAAAGTCAGTGCCAGTATGTCATGCAGCTGTTATTTAAACGTCCCCGTCGGGCGTCCCTATTGGTTCAGCCGCCGCTGGCCATAAATTGGCTGTGGGAGGTGTTCGCCTTTCGCGCACTATAACTAATTTCCCAGTGGCCGTGATCGCACATCGAAGAGCGATCCCAGTCCGTGCGAAGGTAACAGCCTGCGCAAACCGAGTCAGGGCAAGTAGGAGAGATCGTAACTGTGGAGTGTAAATCCTCCTCTCAAATAAATCCAAAGGCTTTTGCACATACATAATATGGCCAGGAGGATGCAGCAGCTATACCAGGCGCTCTTCTGCGTGCTGCTGCTCGGCAGCCTGCATGTGAGTCGCTTTGCGGACGCCTGCTCCTGCCTCCTATCCCACCCGCAGGATGCGTACTGCAACTCCGATATAGGTAAGAAACAGGCGTCGCCCGCCGATCACACAGTGCGCTGGACTGCTGGACGAACGCATAGCAAAACCAGTGTCCCAAGGTGACAAACATTATATATCTATTCGCTTCATTAGCTGCATGCTCAAAACTACTTTGGGGCTTAATACATTAATCACTTTCACTAAAATATATAGTCGCTTTTACACAAGTTATTTAACTTCTGTTTTCTATATAATTAACATGTTGCTTTATGTGTGGTGTTAATATACTATAATGCACCACTATATATTTTTTTAATACATGCAGGAACGCTTTGCACAAGAAGTACATACATATATGGTATATAACTATTGCATAACTTTTGTTTTGGAAAAAGTGCGCATCAATCAACGTAAAGTCCGTCAAATAAACGTATTACGCAGGTATTCAAATCAAGTTTTCAAGGTGAAAAAAGTTACAGTCCAGCTATAGCATCTGAAATATTCGATGTAATGTAAATAATACTTTTAAGTATATTATTGTATATTGTGAATGTCAGTTTTCCAGAGAAAGGACAGAAGGCATCCCCCCCCCCCCCTTTGACTGACAGGAAGAGTTAGCGGTATCCATGGAAACCAGTCTCTGCCAGGGTTGTTTTTCATGGCAGTTACTGTCTGCTGAACAATAAAACAGAACTGGCAGACAGTAGCCGCCCTGTTTTTTTTACTGTCCTTTTAAAGTGAGGGCACGTAACCTCCATGTATAGAGGTTACTCAACAACCTTCGGGGCTAATAAATTAGACCGTCACCACAGAGTATGTCAGAGAAACACAGGTGCAAACTCTACTGTTGTCTTAAGAGTGTTTGCACTCCTCCGTTTGTTTTAATAAGCCAAATCATCTCTTTAAATTAGATTTAAGGAAGATTTCACAGAGTGAAAAAAAATTCTTTTGCACAGTTTAGTTGATAAGTTTTAGTTTGTCAAATCACTATAAATGCATTATTTTCTAAATTGATGCCATCACATATTTCACACACGGCCTGCTTCTCAGATGGGCCTGGCATGACCTGCCTAGGATTTCGGGGGAGTTTCGTAATGAATAACAAACAGATTGTCTTCTCTGGTTGGCCGTTCTCTTAACTCCGTGACCATGTGACCACTCTTTGTAAGTGCGTGCCGATCTGTTTCTTTGTACTCCCCAAAAACCACCTTTATCTTACCGAACTACTTATCAAGATATGCCTTTAAACCACCCCGAGTATAAACATTTAAATGACGTTAGGTCATTAGAGTGGCATTTTAATAGCTGGAATATGTGTAACAGCTAGAAGCTATGAGCTGTTTAATGGGTGAAGGATCAGAGCATAATTCGGTGTGACAAAATAGCGTTGGGGCTCCTTCAGGGAAATAAGAACAGTAGAAAACTTTGCAGATATTTGGAGGGGAGGGCAGGGGGACTGTCAGCAAAAGGCTATGCTGTGTGCTGACTAACATTTCCTTAGTGGGGGGGGGGTCTTGGGAATGATTCAATACAAGTAGCACATAACACTCGAAGACGCAAACACGCTAATGTAAAGCGCTGACCCATGGTAAAGTGGGGTGAGTGGTTTATAATCCTTAATTTATTTAAATTATGCTATTTTAGAGCATTAAAGACAGCAGAAATTTGTTTACACAGCTGTAATAAGCTTTCAACAATAAACAAAGATTGTTTTCTTAGGGCAGGTGCATTGTGTGTGACCAGTTGACCTGCCAAAACTTTGCAAGTATAATATGAGAATATGAACCATGTTTCATTGCAAGTAATAGTCATATTTTCTTTCTGGTTTAGATTTATCTGATATATTCAGTCAGGGCTCCAGATTCCTCAATCTGGTTTATTCTATTGCTAAGGAGCAGCACTGGGCTCAAGACACAGTTTTTGACCTGGATGTATGAAATCTAACCAACGGAGTTCCAAGTGGCACTAAAACTTCCTTTCAGGGCAGTTTTTCCCCTTTTGCACCTGAATATGCCAGGACATGTTTATACAAACATTAATGCCGGAAAAGAAAAAGCACCATATTTTGAACACTAATTAATTCCCATGCTGTGAAATGTAATATTTGTTGTCACATTTTCCCCCAGGCATTAAGCAATTTATTTTATTTTTTGTATTTCCAAAGATCCAAATATTCATGTGTTTCATGAAGTGTCAAAGCTGTGGGATGGGTCCTCCTGGCTCTGCCGAAGCTACACTGGCGGGCAGCTGAGATAATCTGGTTGACAAACAATTTTAATGTTGAAAACTGAGGGGAAGGCTGGGAAAAAATGCCCCTCTGACAACACACTTCCCATAAATTGCTGGGCAAAGTTCAGGCACATTTCAAATTAGCAGCTGGCTGTCACCGACCAAAAGAGATCAAGCTGACGGTTTAACGTCGATAACGAAAGACAGCTCTGACAATCCCTTTCACATCCCTCTAGTACGGTGAAACGTGCTTCAGGCATTTTATTTTTAACCTACAATCCTCTGGCATGCAGCAGATGCAATGAAGGCCACGTTCCTCTACATCAGGAAGAGGAAGCTCTCCTGGTCTGTGAAGCACAAACTGGATCAACATCAAAAGAGGAAAGGCATCAACTTTTGTGTGGTTCAGCCTGTTTAATCATATATATATTACTTAGCTAATTCCTTTGCATTTATGGACAACGAGAGGCACATTGATTTTCACCTAATTACTCTGCTGCGTTCCAAAGAAATTTAGAAAAACCTTAGTCTTTTTGAGGCGACCCATTAGCTGCAATTTTGAATCAAACGGAACCTTACAGAACGAGCCATTGAAGTAAAGGAAAGGGCTGTTTTTTTCCCAGCTGTTTTAATTCATGGGATTAGTGTTTACTTCACTTGGGGTTTAAACTCCCACAAATAGGCCAGAGGGTAAAACTTAAAGTAGGGGATTAGGGTAGCCATCCTGTAATGTTGGCTGTCCTCTTTTAGCAGACCCATTGGCTTTGCTGCGTAATGTGAGGGCTGAGATCAGAGTCACGGAAAGCGGGGTCTGGGGATGAATTTCCCCTTTGAGGCCAAGTGGATTTGTCCGGAGGGACAGGAGCGGGCAGGAACGGCCCCACTCTCGGCTCCTTCCCCATGGGTTAGGGCAGCCGGGGATGACCGATGGACGAGGGCACCGGCGTGTGAGCGGAATGACGAGGAAGGGCTTTGTGCTGCAAGGCACTCGCTGTGCCGGCGTATCCGGGCAGCTACCAAACGGAAGCTAGCAACCACACAGAAGAAGGACGAGTCCAAGCCAGTTTGTATTCTGTCTTTTTAAACTTAGATTTTTTTTCTAAATATAAGATCAGCTTTAGAGACTTAGCAATGATCAAGAAATATAAAACAAACACACCATCAGACTCCAGTGTCAGTTTTAAAAGTAGCAGACGCCAAAACCACATCTCTGTTCTTCTGAAGAGACCCTATAGGGGACCTCCCAATAAGACATTGCTAAATTATGTTCCACTTAGATTAGATTAATGGGTCCTGGGTACAAGGTGTTTGACACATGCTGATACTGCAATAACTTCATCTCCAGTGCACCTCAGACGCACAGGACTCATTACGTTCCTGAATTATGGAGACGGAGTCTTCGGATTGAGAATATGCGTGCAGAATAACCCCGTCGCTAAGAGACAGCTTTGAACAAACGCAGGCTTTGTAATGTGCGTCCTGGTCCGGAATTTACATCACGGCCCATAGTGCCACTCAGAGGAGGAAGAGCAGAAATGTTCAGCTATGATTGATTGTGTGCTGGTGTGATATGGAATACACATCATTCTTGCTTATTACTGCCCACTGACAATGCTATATTAGCATTTCAATAATAAAGAAGTAGTTTTTCTTATGGTAACTAGACTGGATAATCAAGGTGACAACGAGAATTTGGCCTGTTGTGAAGACAGCAAGTATAATATGAGGATATGAACTGCTTTTCTTACATTCTTTAAATATTTTGGCTTTTTTTTTCTATGGTTTCCTTCTGTGATTAATTTCCAGCCTCATGATCTTGAGGTAATGCTTTTTCCATGGACTTATGAAGATGCTTCTCTTTCCTTCCCTCAGTGTTTAATAGTCCTTTATCCCCAGGAAACATTCTGCTTATCTGCAAACGGGACACTTTAGAGCGTTTTGATGGCGGGCAGCTGGACGCCAAAATATAATGTTGAAGAACTGTACTGACAACCGATATTCTCAAGGACAAATTCTGTAGTGGATTTGCCATTCTGTTTTAGGCCTCACAGACCTAAAACACCAGGAGACTTCCATTAATGTATTTATGATTGTTTTATGATTGCCAAAGACATTTGTGCTCATGAACCTTGATCTGTATTCTTGACAAATAAACATCCTTGTGGCCCTAATTATGGCAATATAAATCACATGCCTCCGTTTTCACCCAAAGGAAACCTACTCACTTGCCAGACTTCATATGGAATATACTCTTTAGCATGCTGCCTTTTATAATTTTTCTCAGTACCAAGGTAATTATCAATTGATTGACACTAATTTGTCTGACAATGCAGTTTGTGCTTGGATAGGGTTAATAAAACTGCTTTGCGTTCTTGTGTGATTGTGCGTCAAAGTTCAATACAATTTTTTGGGTCAGTGAAAAATAAAAATGTGTGTAACCAGAGACCTTTGGAATTCTAGAATGATCCCCTGCTATTGTGAGGCCACAGCTAGACGCATAGATAAGCCATGGTTATCTGTGTGGCACAGTGATGGCAGATCTGGAGAAAATGGCAGAGTGTTCTAGCATTCCATTGCCCAGAAAGTCTCCTGATAGGCCAGCCCTCCTAACCAGCTTGCGTGCGATTGGCTGACTAAGAGCAGAAAAGCAGCAGCTTTTCCCAGGGGAGGCGGGACACAGCTGCATACCATGTGGCCGTGTCACATGCTGCTGGTTCGAGCTGCTGTTTGTTTGTTCACCGGGCCACTCCGAGGTTTCTGCTTGGCTTTCCCTTTGCTGTTTGTTTGCTTCTAGATCCTTGCCAGTGCTCACATTGAACATATTTGGCTTCAGTTTATAAGCAAACATCATATAAGACCCAGCCATCACATCACTGACTGCTTGTTACCGTACGTTTTCACTCAGAAAAGATAAAATCCTGGTTCCTACAACTGATAGGCTCCGACAGCTGCCAGCATGAATTGCCCATCGGTTGGCTGCCACACGTCATGTGACGCGACGGGACCGGACTTAATGGGGCTTTTGTACAGGTTTTTTCCAGTGACGGTCTACAGGCAATTTCCTAACTTTGTTTAAACCCTCTCAAATGTTATTTTCCAATGTTTTATGTTTGCGTTATAGACCTGGCAGCCCCCCAAAACTCAAAATTTATTTAACAGGCAGTGTGTATTCTTCTCCTGTCAACGACTTTCTGTCATGCATTAAGAAGACAAAGTCTGCTACTGCCAGGAGAAAAAAGGTTTCAGGGAAATGCTGGTAACTATTAAGTTCAGACAGAGTTGGAACTTGTAGAAGAAATGATTTAGGTGCTCCTGTCCTTGAGGACTGAGGCTGAGTAAGCCCTTGCGATCTTGGGTTGGAAGGCCCGATGGAGCCACCAAGGCACAAATGCTTTGTTTACTGGCATGATGACAGACAAATGCACACATGTCACATTGATGCTTGTTGGTTATCCGCAGTGATCCGGGCCAAGGTGGTGGGAAAGAAGCTTCTAAAGGACGGACCTTTCGGGACCATGCGCTACACAGTGAAGCAGATGAAAGTAGGTGGCCCTCTCGCTCCAAACGAGGAATGTTCTCCGCACCGCATGACTGCTTCCCGGGAACGAACGGCCACAAAACAGGCCTGGGGAAAAATAAAGAGGCACGCCCCGTCAGGGGGGCTGTTTTTAATCAGGGATCGTGTTGGTCTTTGCACGAGTAGGAGCTGGCCTTAATTGCTCCGTGCATGTCACGTTTTTGGAGGACGTTACATCATTGGCAGTCTGCGTCTCCGTGCGAGCCTTCTGGTCACATGACACACGTGAAGCACGATCCCAGGTCACCCTCTGCTTCCTGACTGCATGTAATTCCACAGCCAAGAGGGTGGCGTAAATGAGGGCTCCTAAAAATCAACAAGGCACAAAATGTGCAAGTTTTGTGTTCTAGTGCTCAACAGATGGTATAAAGTTGAAAGGATCTCCAACATCAGATCAAAATATTCTCTCAGCGCGTTTTAATCCTTTTACTGTCATATGATGGAATTGTTTGACATGGGTTACAGAAATACCTTTTACAACTGTTTCCTCTTGTCATGTCGATGCTTCATCACTGCTCACATCGTCTACTGCTGAATCTGTTTACTTTGAATCAATGCTAATTCATCACGCTGTCATTCTGCAGATGTACAAAGGTTTTGATAAGATACAGCACGTTCAGCACGTCTACACCGACGCTTCTGAAAGTTTATGCGGAGTCAAGTTTGACATACACAAATACCAGTACCTGATCACGGGTAAGGATTTTCTGTGAAGATCACAATTATACAGGCAATAAAAGCTGTGTGCTAAAATACGTTGGTAACTTTGCTTAAAACAGTCATAACTGCATTATAGATACCTTCATAATGCATTGCAATGTATAAATATTTATAACAAGGCAAAACACATTATAACCATGATTACTATACCTTATAAATGCTCGCAGCAATAATGCACTATAATGCATTATAATAGTCAGTATAATGCATTATGAAGGTATTTATAGTGCATTACAGATGAGAGCTTCACAGAGCATTCATAATGCATAAACATGGCGGTATGTGTTATTCCTTTTTATAAATATTTACAGCCATGTTTATAATGCTTTATGAATGCATTATAATGTGTTATGAGGATATTGGTGATTAGAATAAATTTGTCAAATTGCTATAATTCAGTGGCTGTCCTACAAAATGCTAACACCCAAATGTTTACTTGTTTGTGGTGTGAGTTCTACCTTGTCGTTACTACATGTCTCAGAGGTACAGTAGTGTGTATACACAGGTGTAGCGTATATCCACCTCTGAAATGATGGATTTACCGTATGCCCTCTAAAAAAATGGAGTTACCATATGTCCACCTAAAAATGTCAGAAATGCTTACCAGATGGAGAAGTGCGTATACGCGATTATACGGTATAACAGTATACCCACCTACCAAGTCACAAATACACCTGTGCGTTGTCTGGTTGAATTCAATCATTTGGGTTCACTGCTTCCTTTTTAGTGTCGTCTTAAATCTCAGAGGTTCTTTGTATTAATTGCATTATTTATTTACTAACATCAGTGCTCTGTGCTTTTTTGTTTGCGTTGCCTGCGGAGTGTGTCTGAGTGTGCCTGCATGACAAACTAACCATAACTGAAAGAGTTTCTGAGCTGTGATATTCAGCCGTATATTTCTATATTGAGATAATACGTCGCATTCAATCAGGAAAGTGTTTCAGATTTATGACTTTACTAAGCTGTGACCATAACATTCCATTATACAGCACAGAAAATGAAACAGCCTTTAAGTATGAAACAGATGTGAAACTATGGTCATTCCGGGAGAATATTACTAAGCTATTTCGAAAATATATCAAATATATAAAATTATAGTATTTTAATAAAAAACATTGCAACTATGACATAACTGACCTTCAAATCTTGGGGGTTACACTCCCCAATATTAATTTGGGTTCACTCATCCACCCCCCCCACATTTAAGCTCCCCCCTCCGATATCAAAGTCTCTCCTATGCGGTTGTCTGTGATATAAATTAGATATACAGTTCACATTATATAGCATATAGTGAACATGGGTCTCATTTCAGTAATGGTACTGCTGAAACCTTCTCCACACGAGTCGCTCCCCAGGAGCAGTACTGCAGCTCGCTGAGCAGCTCACCCTGTACTTTCTCCGCACGCAGGCCGCGTGTTTGAGGGCAGACTCTACACCGGCCTCTGTAACTTCAACGAGAGGTGGGAACGACTCACGCTGTCGCAGAAGAAGGGCATCAACCACCGCTACCAGCTGGGCTGCAAGTGCAGGGTGAGTGCCTGTCACTTTAGGGGGGGGACACGCCGTGCTGTGACGAGCTGCCCATTCCCGTTACCGTGACGCCCTTCAGTTCACCCCCTAAACTACAGATCTGCAGTTCATAAATTTGTGGCACAGCCTGGAGAGTCTTGGTAATGGGGGTCAAATTTTAGATATTTACTGACAAAAGAAAGGCAGAAAAACAACGACGGATTCACTCTGATGTACCTCAGGAGACGTCAGGAGAATCCGGTAGAGATGCCTTTCAGTTCCCATCGGACTAAGCCTTCGTGCTGCCCCCCCCCCCCCCATGCAAAGGACAGGCAGCAGGGGTGTCAGAAAGCTGCCGGTTTGCTGCCGTTCAGACAAAGCACTTTGATGCTGTTACTCACAGTGCCAGCTGTCAGACGGAGGCTACTCACTCCCGAGGACACTCAGGGCCTCTAAGTGTTCCAGCAGCTCCGGCTGCAAACAGCCTGCTCCAAGGGTCCGCCATGCTCTCAAAATAAGCACATTTCCAGATCCTTCCAGCGGCACCTTGGAACTGTATCTCAAGGCCTCCGGCAGTTTCCGAGGAAGAGACGCTCGCTGGGGCAAAAACATGCGGTTCTATTTTAAAGACGAGACCCTGAGGTTTTTACTGCCATCACGATTAAACTTAAACGTTTTTATACTTAAAACAAGTGCTCGAGCTCCTGGCTCGCTTAAAGCACATTGTTCCGTTTTCCACCCCTCAAGACCACTTCTTTTTCTGCAGGGATTTTTAGACCAGGGTATAAAATAAACACAGGTGAATGTCACAGCTTCTGTGGAGGACTGCTGCCTGTGCTCATCTGCGGCATCAGGCTACCTGTTAGAGGCGTTAAAGTGGCCTGCAGTTCCCAGAGATCTCAGAGTAAACAGGAACCCGACAGCCTGCTTAGTGTTTTGGCCACTCGGACAGCTCTCAAAAGTGCTGTGCCCATCTCTTTTCCATGCCATAGTAACCTTGGTACTGTATCATTCCCCAGAATCAGCCCTCACACCTGATTTACTCGTTTCCTGTGTACATATTTCAGTACATAAATGGAAATCTTTGGGATTCTTTGCTCCGTATTTTTTGTATAGCAGGACTGCCAATTTTTGCTGCCCTGGAGTACGTTTTATATGTCCGGATGTCATAATATCCATCTTCAACAAACACATATCTGGAAGAGGCTGCCACTGGGCCCGGTCCCTATCCCAGCATGCACAGGGCACAGGGCACAAGGTCGGGGACACTGCGGACAGGATTCCGATGTATCACAGGGCAGACACATACACACAAACACAGGAGCAATTTAGTTACATCAATTTAGGAGATCCACAGGAGCAATTTAGTTTCATCAGTGCATTTCTTTGGACTGTGGGAGGAAACTGGAGTACCGAGAGGATACCATTGTATACATAAAGAGCTCTCAGAGTCTCAGAATAATCAGCTTAACTACATCCAGGTTACACTTCACAAAGTCTATACACAGTGTAGCGTTAACACATTTTGTACTACATCAGACAAAGAAAGAAAAAGGGTCTTTAAGATCAGATACATTTAAGCATTTATTTGATCTCATGCTATCTGGCTCCTTGAGGTTTAATAAATTCTGTAAGCTGTTGCATTTCTCTTTTATTAAAGCAGCTTGCAGTGTAAGGCTGGCAAGTTTCCGGAAAAGAAAACCGCACTTCAAAATGTTAGAAGTATCAGCTTTTCAAAATAAATTTATGAACCCAAGAAATATGGCTTCAGAAAAACAGCATTTTTGGACACATCTGCAAGCCAGCCCCCAGCTGGCTTCTGGGTCGGCTTAAATCCTGAACTGCCCTGCCTTGCTTGCTCTTCACTCTGTTCTCACGCTGCCTGGGGGTGACGTTATTTGGTGGTTTGGTAATATTGCTTTCAGTATCATATCGTGATACCAAAAATTTAAAACCATGTGATTCTCTCATTCTCCAAATTCTCAATATTTAAAGAAGTTACATCAAACAGTAAACGTAGCAAATCGGCACTTCGTGGAGAGAGACAGTCAGGCTCATTTCACACGTCTCTTGTGTGGAGAAGCCACATAGGTGGAAAATGTTGTTGCCCACTGCCCACCTCTGGCTGATAAGCGAAGTGCCAGAAGTGAAATATGGCGTCATTTTGGTTTTTAAACCAAACAAAAACGGTGAACCTGCAGATGCCCCGGTGAACTGTCACTCCCTCACTCACCCTGATTTATATAAGGGCAGGTGTGCACAAAAACATACATAATACACATGATAATGATGTAATTTAGTGGTTATTCCGTTTCGTGTTTTTGTTTAAAGTCATGTTTACCCTGCATATTCGTGTCCCTTTCCGCAGAGACGAAAAGTAGGCTAGGCAAAGTAACGGACAGAACAAACACAAATACAAACCTAATTATAATGTATTATTGATGAGGTTTTGTGACTGTTGAGGCCAAATCAATATCAGAATCTATGCAGTGAATTAATCTATGCATATTTAAAACTATATTATAGCCTATTGCTGTTGGTTTACCATAAATAGGCCTGTTCATTTTATAGCAATATGATATTTAAATGGGAATGTTTTGCAGTATCAGTTTGCTATTGATATCAAGGTATCAAAGCTGGTATCAAATTTGAAATTTTGGTATCAATCCAACTGTAGCCTGAGGCTTATCCCATACTGTTTCCTATATGTTTGTAGATCAAAGCCTGCCACTACCTGCCCTGCTTCGTCACCGCCAAGGACGAGTGCCTGTGGACGGACATGCTGTCTCACTTTGGATATCCTGGGTACCAATCCCGTCACTATGCTTGCATCCAGCAGAAGGAAGGCTACTGCAGCTGGTACAGGGGAGTGCCAATCCGCGACAAAACCACCATCAACGCCACCGACCCCTAAAGCTGCCCCCCTCCTCCACGCACCCCCTATTTCGGGCATTGTAGGACTGGCTTCGCCAAGGGCGGGGACCACGCCCTATCTTTTCAGATGTAGATATCTGCAGTCGCATTTTAACATGTGCCGCCAACTCGGGCTCCCCGTTTAACGGGGCCTCATCCGAGGCATCACACATCCCGGACCCGGAATAATTTGGCAAGATGCTGGGCCCGATGCTGCTGTTTTGTAAAGACTCCCTTTCAGTACTACAGCTTTCAGCAATAAGTCAGTATTCAAACACGGCCGCCATAAGGGGACTGGGCTGTAACATTACAAAAAAAAAAAAAACAAGCTCTGGAAATAATCTGTATAGAGGGCTAACTTTGTTTTTAATATATTTATCCTCACATTTAACACAATTATTAGACATGTTGTCTCCAGAACGAGGGCGACACTAATACAGTGTACTTTGTATAACGGCCGACTCACGGTCCGAGTGTCTGCTAGTACTGGCGTTAAAAAAGTATATATCTTGAATATCAGAAATGTCCTTTATATGATAAACGTCATCTGTATATACACACACACAGCGTGCGCTGTAACATATTTATTGACGACTCTATCCCTGTGTCCACTACTGTATGTGTTGTGGGGTTCTCTTTAATGCTGTCGATGTTGACTTGAGTTGATGAGAATGTATTTGGTCTCTTCTGCCTGGTAAATAACGGTTTGAAATGGTTTTTACTTATTTCGTATGGTACAAGAGAGCTCCACAACACAGACTGAGGGGTACATAGGGTACGACAGCACGGAACGGATACTCATAGTTTTGTTTTTGTCTTATTTGTGCTGTGTTATATAAGCTATGAAGGAAGTCAAGTGTGGACCCAGTCAGAGGCTCCCAGGTCAAGTTGGGGTGGAAACCAGGGCTCAAGGCATGATGGGAAATCCATCTCAGACAATCGCTGTCATTTTCTTTGTCGTTCTCCGCCACTTCAGAAATGAAACAACATACGTACTTTTAAAACTTGTTTTGTGTCAATTGAAAGAATATTACAGAAGTCTTTATAAAGAAACATCTGGTAAATGAGGTGCTTGGAAGAGTTACAAATTTCCTAAACCATTTCTATATATAATACCTGTGAAGGTAGAATCATTCCTAGAAACAAAGTTAGCACGGTGTCTGGGACAGCCGCAGAACTTGGCTTCACTTTGGCCCAAATATTTCATTATTCACTCAGTGAGAGGTCTAATTTACGGTACTAAACTAAAACTGTGGGCCCCAGGTGCCGAGCTTGTCAGTCACTCTCCTTGCTGGGCTTTCCACTGCGTTTCTGCATCCACGTCACGTTTCACTGCTGGTATCTCTCTCGAGACACCGTGCCGGCTTAGTTTCACGTTTCTCTCCGCGCGTGTAAATAGACCGAATGATTAACACAGAGGTAAAGAAAAAGGCTGTCAAGCTACTTACCGAAAGGCTGGTATCACTTTCTTACCAGGAGATACAATTTCAGCTGGACCATGTATGTTTTACGTTTAATCTGTGTTTTATATTTTTATAATAAAGATTTAATGAAAAAGAATTAAGGAAAAAGTCCTCCCATGGTGATTCTGTGATGGGAAACGGACATTTCAGCTAAAGACGCACCTGACCTGGAAGCATTAAGAATGTCTATCGTGACAGTGATGGTTACACACTCATGTTAGCTAGTGCAGCTACATGCTAGCAGCACACCCACGCTAATGCATGAAGAATAAAGGAAATACACAAGTGCATCTGGGGCCCCTAGGGTATCCTGTCACACCACCTGGTAAAGGAGGAAAATGAACCCATAACCATTTTGGACCAGTATGGTGCCCAAACCACTTCAGGTCAGGGTATCTGCCTTGTACAGAAATGACTGTCACAGACAAGGACCTCTGGTTTCCTGGAAACGTAAAATTGGGCAGTAATAGGGAATGTCATCCTCACAATAGAGCTGCTTTATTCTTCCCAATGGCAGGATTTATGCTAACTACTGCCAGACCTCTCGCGTACGCATGTGCGCGTGTGCATGCATACACATAAACATACACATACATCCACGGGGACTCTTCATTCCTATGGGAAAAACCCTAATCCCAACACTAACAACCTTAACCTCTACCCAACCCTAACCTTAACCATGAATATATAAACCTTAACTAAAAATAACCAAATAAAATGCAAGATTTTTGGCTTTTTTAGTTTTTGATGCAGTCTTATAAAATTGAATTTCCAAACAAGTGGTCCCCACAACATAAAAATAACAGGTTTTTATTGCCTTGTGGGGACCATATACATGACCCACACACACATACACACACACACACACACACAAAAGAACTCTCCCAGATGCAGTGAATTTAGCCTGACTATGTTAACAAGCCACTTTAACAATTTTTACTTGATGACATAATTTTGGCAGGACCAACCGTATGACATAGCGAGATACAGATAGTACAAATATTTAGCTTATATTAGCGTCTACATAAACTTCTTGAAATGTTAGGCATTTTCTAATCAAGAGCTCAAGAAACCCAAGAAAAATGCATGCAAAGAAATAACAATCCCATCTAAGCCATCCATTTAGAGAGAGTTTGCTTTTAGAAGACACGGTAGATTCGATTTTTGTTGCCGATTTTCGTCTGTGTCTTAGGATGAAGAGCCGAAAGACAGTCACATTAAGAGTAGCACCATTCTGCATTCAGAGGTACTCACCATCTGGTTATAGTTCGGATAGAAGGTTTGCTCATTCAGGGGGAATTTCTCTGGACCCAAGGAGTGGAACAGTTGAATCATCTGAGAAAACTGAGGGTGACATGAAATGAAAGTGATGAGGCCAAACCATTAAGTAAATGCTCACTATTCTAGTCACTGCATGTCATTAGTGGCCTGTACTGTGAATAATTTGGCTGAAATTAAACCTGACCAGATTCATAATCACCCTGAAACTTCATACCGCAAACCAGCAGGGGGGGGAAACAAATTGTTTCTGCTGGAAACTCCCCCAAGACTTGGAAGATAGATGTGTAGAGCATCCTTTAATTGTTTAAATAAATGAATCTGGAACACTTTTAGGGCAGGACATTGTGCTTAGGACACCGCGCTCACGTACCACCCAGGGTTTGCTGCAGAAGTTGTAGATGGAGAAAAGGGAGTTCACGCTGGCCACGCCCCCAAACTGCAGGCCAATCACCAAGCTCCTGAAGTCATCGCCTGGGGTCATGCTGTAGGCGTGCTGACGAATCAGGACAAAGTCCGGCTTGAAAGACCTAAGGGCATATGAAGGTCAGATCAGCTTGGAACAAAGGCTAGAAAAATGGGAAAGACCTCCTTCCTCCTCGAGTCATACCCTGACCAGCTGACCACCACTGCCTGCCATAACGGAGGGGCTTACGCAACCCCCCCCCATGACACCCATCTGCAGCATGCAGGCGCCGGTATCTGCCATGAGTGTTGCTAGCATGTCTGGTGGTGTTGAACAGCCAGGTAGTTTTGGAACCCCAGTCTTTCTTCTTCTCCTATAACTTCCACAGGAGTTTCCTACTCTCTGCTGTCTTATAAACCTTCTCCACTTTTAATATGCTACAGTTTTATCTGCCGATGCTGCAGTATCTCTGTTAAGCGTTTTAGGGCATGTTAGGAAGGGTGCTATATAAGCTGGAACTGATAGTGAAATGAATAGAATCAGTACTGAAAACTATACTTATCATTTCCTATAGACTAAGAGGACAATGGAAACCTTGACATTTCAAGAGTAAAATGGCACTGAGTCTCAGTGCCCAAGACCCAGGGAGTGATGATTCACCCACCTGCACTCCTAATGTGCAAAGCTGCACAGAGTCTGTGTCGTATCCCCACCAGGGTTGTGGGTTTGAATCACACCCTTGTCTGTGTGTGTGGGGGAGTTTGCATGTTTTTTGTGAGTTTGTGAGGGATTCCTCTGGGCACTCTGGCTTCCACTGAAGCACAAATACGTAGCTAGGAAAGCTGGTGTCCCTAAATTGCTGTGAGAGTGTCTGTGTGCCATTTGATGGACTGGTATCCAGACCACGGTGTCCCCTGCCCCGTACCCTGTGATTGCTGGGACTGGCTCCAGGATTGCCGTGATCCTGCACTGGATTAGTGGTTATAGAAGATGCGTGTCTGGTTTGGTTCGCATTTGCATACTCTCTTGGATATTTATGGTCTGTGTTTGAAATTAAAAACAACCAACAGAGAAAAAAAAACAATTACATGGAAATACTACTTGCTGCTGCAGGAAAATATTAGTAACAGGATCCTTGCTGTTAAGTAAACAGGTGTCTTGAAAGACACACACACAAACATAACACTTACAATTGATTACATAGTTATCTTTCCATCCATCTTCTTACCACTGACCCTGGTGATGCTTCGCTGCACCCTGGACAGCATACTAAATCATCACAGGGCACATACCGTCACACACTATGGACAATTTACAGACACCAGTAAGCTTGAACTGCATGAACAGGAGGAAACTGGAGTACCCAGAGGACATCCACATGCAAAACGCACATACACAAGGCTGGGGGGCAGGATTCGAACCCCCAACCCTGGAGGCGTGAGACAGTCCTACCCACTAACCCACAATGACACCCTGTAATATGCATATTCATTCTAGGGCTGTCGCTATCAATTGTATCAATAATCGAGCAATCTATCGAATAATCTGACGATTCATCGAGTAAAATGACATGTCAAGAGGGTCCAACCCCCCTCAAGGAGACTGGTTCCAGAACCCAAGCCGTACGTCGAGGTGAGCCCGACTATGTCTAGTTGGAACCTCACAACCTTGCGCACCAGCACAGGCTCCTTCCCCACCAGAGAGGTGACATTCCATGTCCCTAGAGCTAGCTTCTGCAGCCAAGGATCGGACCGCCAAGGTCCCCGCCTTCGGCCACAGCCCAACTCACATTGCACCCGACCCCTTTGGCCCCTCCTACAGGTGGTGAGCCCATTGGAGGGGGGACCCACGTGCC
>JAODLD010000069.1:27547370-27566729 GCA_026781065.1 Mormyrops boulengeri | reverse complement strand
GCCCCATGGGTACAGGCCTGGCCACCAGGCGCTCGCCATCGAGCCCCACCCCCAGGCCTGGCTCCGGGGGGGGGCCCGGTGACCCACATCCGGGCGAGGAAAAACGTGGATCTATGTTTTGACTCGTCATAAGGGGTCTAATGATCATGACATACTTTCACAGGCAGCAACCAACCACACATTGCGGGGTGCATACTCAGTCACCCTTGCCAATTTAGGCACTCCAATTCACATAAGCTGAATGTTTTTGGACAGTAAAAGGAAATCAGAGGATCTGCCGAAAAGCCACGCCCACATAGCGGCCGTGAGCAGCAACAGCACTACCCACTGCAACACTGTGCCCTGACAGGCTTGTACGATGTGCAATGTTAATATCGACATGGCATTTCAAGCACATGCAATCATCACATTGCAAGGACTGCGATAGTCTTCTGGGTTCAAACCATCAAAACATTTTTACTCAGTCGTAGGAAACCAAACTTAGCAAGCTTTGCAATTACAGTGATGGTGCCTTTTCAGTATTATCTAGTACAGATTTGAAAAACCAGTCTGAAGTTTACGGCCTTGCTTTTGCATGAGCATTGCATGCGATCTCCATAATCATTTTCGTCCTTGCTCTTAGACCCTTTCATAGACCATGTGACACGTTTGTGACAAATTAAACAGAAAAAAATTGAGCAAAGAGGAGAAAAACAAGCAAAAACTGGTCACAAAAAAGATTTGTATTGAATGGAATGTGTTCCATATGGACAGTATTGGCAAAAGCAAGTGATTTGTCAGCACTGCTTTGTCTGCTGGCACAGCTCACGGCACCACCAACTTATTTAACAGACTCTGTTGGTAGACAATAAGTTCTCTTAATAAGTTCTAAATTTCCCAGTGTGAACTTTTCCTAGTATCATTCAGCCATAATCAAAAGGCACAATACATAAAAAAAATATGATTCATATTAATTGGTTATTATGTACCATATTGTGTAAGGTGGTGTAGCCAAGGGCTAACCTTCATTTTAGCAACAATTATTTTGAGATACAGGAATCATAATAAGCAAAATGTAATTGAAAGTGATGACAAAGACAGGCTAGGCTACTCCGAGAGGCTAACTGGCACATATCTATGGCTAACCACGCATTATTGGGTGAGTATGTCAAACCTGAATGTCTTCTTTTAACATGTATTTACATTGCAGTCGTGCTGCAGTGATATTTAAGTTCTGCTTTGCAATATTGATAGACAACAATGTGAAGTGCTTCCACAAAAGTGATGCCTTCGCTCAATATTTGAACCCTCTTGTTCTACGCAGTCTTCCCTACCTCACATTGTTGAGCATTTAAGAAGGAAATTAATTGATGCTTTTTAATAATCATGTAATCGACTTTAATCGAGTAATCGCGACAGCTCTAATTCATCCCCAGAAATGGTGATGGCCAAACTGGTCAAAACTGTCTGTGTGAACAATGAAGTGATGAAAAAAAAGAAATGTAAAAGACGCTCGCTCTCACTCGAGTCAGACAACAAATGCAGAGCGAGGCGCTGGCTCTCACTCGAGTCAGACGACAATCGCAGAGCGAGGCGCTCACTCTCTCTCGAGTCAGACAACAAACGCCGAGCGAGACGCTCGCTCTCACTCGAGTCAGACAACAAATGCCGAGCGAGGCGCTCGCTCTCTCAAGTCAGACAACAAACGCCGAGCGAGACGCTCGCTCTCACTCGAGTCAGACAACAAACACCAAGCGAGGCGCTAGCTCTCACTCGAGTCAGACAACAAATGCCGAGCGAGTCGCTCGGTCTCACTCGAGTCAGACAACAAACATCGAGCGAGGCGCTGGGTCTCAATGGAGTCAGACAACAAATGCCGAGCGAGACGCTCGGTCTCACTGGAGTTAGACAAGAAACGCTGAGTGAGACACTCGGTCTCACTGGAGTCAGACAACAAATACCGAGCGAGGCCTCCTGTCAGGCAGAGACGCCTGAAGTCTGTCTTATACAAAAACACCAGGTTTTTGTCAAGATGCTGACGGAGGCGTGGGATGAGAGACAGATGAGGGGCGGACGTGTTTGAGTAGAAACTCAGAGGCCTGTAGACAGTGAGATCCAGAGCACTGACCCATGCCTGAGTCACACCCAGAGCAGTCCGCCTTCCCGGGTAGAAGGCTCCCCTGTTAACTCAGACTGCATGCGTCACCTACGAAACCCCTGCACCCCACACACCCCTAACCCCCACATTTTGGGAGAGGTGCCGCCTCACATGGATCCCGAGTGCCAGCCCAAATTGGGGTTTAGCAACAAATTCACTCTCATGTAAGGGGCAAAACGCGACCTGTGTCATCCATCAGACCCCCTCCGTACAGAGGTAGAAACAAGAAGTGGGTATTTTTTGGACTCTAAAGGCAGCCCACAGTGTGAGAAGCCAGGCTTGATCGGAACACAGCACAGTACATACTGCAACGCTTAGAGTGAACTCACTGCGTTTATTTAGGGACGGGGATGTTTGTTTAAGCAAGTATCCAGTTATACTTTGGATCGGAGGGTCCTGGTTCAAGCCCAACTGAGCAAGTGAGATAATCTAAACTGTTACAAATCATTTCTGTTATAACCTATAGAAAATGCTAGGGTGTAACAATTTGTATGTAAATCAGCTATACTGAGCCGTATGTAAAAAAACTCAGCAGCATGAAGGGAAATAATACAAAAAGGAGTACAAATCATAGCCGAAAATAGACTATTCCTTGCCGTTCAACTATAATCACACGCTGTGCGATGTTCTGGCTTCACTGTGAATAGCAGAGGAACGTTTTGCCTAGCTATTAGCGTCACTGGGTAACAAAGACGGATTGAATGTGTCAGATAGGCCCGGTGACATAAATGGCAGTCCCTCAGCAAGGACCCACAGCAAGACTGCAGGCTCACAGCCTCAGAATAAACCTTGTGAGAATCTCAGCCTAGCAGCATGTCACAAATTAGCAAATTCAATTTAGGGAGCCCAGAACAAATTCTTGCAGGCATGGAGAAGGACAGCTATAATGAGAACTGTGCTACGAACCATTCATACAGGAAAAAGTTTATGCGGTATTGCGGCAATATTATGAGCAGTTTATATGCAGCTTTATAGTGGCTGATTGATCCTGGGGTTGGCAGTGTGATGTCACCGATGGGGCTTTAAACCCATTTGCACCAGGGACACTATCTTACACTGATCTCTCACTTGCACATTACTTTGGCTGAAAGTCTAAATGTTCCGACGGCACATTGGCTTACCTGCTGACCCGGCCGGCCCGTCTGGAGGCCTTTATATCTACCATGCATCCTTTGCTCACGTTGGACACCAGGTTGATCTCGGAGAACTCTGCCTGCAAGACACGAAGCTTCATCATCTTGTTGACCAGACCCCCTGTACAAAGTTTGCTCACACATCAAGCTGTATGTTTGGGTTCAGGTTAACTCCTTCAGCAGCGGGAAGATCCCAGGGTCCGGGAATTCCTTCATCATCAGTCCAATTCATTAATCCCAGTGGTGCATACAGGTATACATGACAAAGACCTTTTTTTTCTAACACTGAGATACTTAATTCTGTGTGTATACACATTGTGTCAACAACAAATATCAACATTCCTGTAATGGCGGTAAGGTCTTTGTGGTCCAAGAGAAGGGAAAAAAAGAAGAAAATAAGCAAAAACAAACAAACAAAAAAAAAACATTTCCTTAATTATGTACAGTTCCACTTTGTCTTTGGGGGACACACAACTGCATTAGTCTTATTGTGAGGACCTTGGGACTGGGTGTAGGGAGAATAAAAAAAATGCCTGGTGAAAAGGTGACAGGGGTGTTTAAAATATGTACCGTAAATCAAAACATGTGTGGAAATTGTTTCCTGTTGGCTTGTGGTTCCACAATCACTGGTTTTTAACTTATCGTGAATTCCCCTGATTTATACGATTTGGAGGGATGCACACAACCCGCCGCCCCCCAACCCGTCTCCTGGAGCGAGACGGAGGCAAACGCCTTTAATGAAAATGTGGCTGTGGAGGAATTAAATCTGATACGGCTGTTTTGCTCATTGCAAAAACCGGAAGACAGCTACAGTTTCCGAAAAAGGGAACGGGACTTTCACAAAGCCTGGAAAGTGATGCCGCACGCAGCGATGAAATATTTATTTTAAAGCGGTATAGAGCCCTCTGATGTAATGTGCATACAGACACGTGGCTTTGAAGTTAACCTACAGTATGGGCTAAAAAAAACTCACAAATGAGAGCAAAGGGGGCAACCAAGTCCCTTAATTTCTTTTACAGGGCGATTCAGGGCAGAGAAGCCCCTCCCCCCCATCTGTACGCCACTGACAGGGTTCTTCATGGCCTCCGGAGATACAGGGCCCCGAGAGAAACTCCTCCAAGGAGCTGAAGTTCTCCCCTTCCCTTCTCTGCCAGGCCGGCACTCCAGGCAGCCCCTGGCCTGTTTTCGTCAAGACCGCTGGCCCGCTGCTCGGTGCACAGGCCCCAGACAGCCAGCGGACGGCCAGCCGGGACTCGGCAGCCTGATGCCGACTGCCATGGTTACCATTTCGATTCGGTCACTTGGATCAGTTCCCGCTTTGAGAAAGAAAACAGGACGCATACAAATGCCTGACATCGGTCCTGTATTTTTAAAAAAATAGCCGCCAGTCTTACTGAGGCCTAAAAACCACAGATTTCTAAATTTTGCAGGACTGGTGTTAAAATACATCTGTTATCCCAACAGATACTTTTTTCTTCCTCAATTCTAATCTTATTTTTGGCCACTTACACTTAAGTTTGAGAACAGGACTGCTCCCAAAACTTACTTTAAATTTACTGCATCTGTAGCCCAGAAAATTTCTGCTGTTCTGAATGGCACAATACAATGTATGAACATGACCTGTCTTTCAAAGGCACATGCAAAACAAGTGAAGGGACAATATTTCTCATAAATGTGAACCTATTTGTTAAAAGCAGTACCGCGTAATTGTTTTCAAATTACTATTACACTCAGTGTCCCTCAGTGCTGAAATCAACACTGTACATTGATAAACAACTATAATGTCTCTACTAAAACACCATCCATCCATCCATCCATCGGTGGAGGAGGGGTCTCACAGCAGTGGGGGCTGAAGGGGTGTGGGGGGTCCCCTCAGTAAAATTTCTCAACCGAATGGGGTTCTCTTTAAATTATTGCCCATTTTGGGACATGGTAAATTTTGCTGAGCCCCCCCCCCCCCATTTATGAATCATTCACAATCATGGTCAGGATCAGGGTGGGGCAGGGAGCCTGTCCAGGGCGGCACAGGACACGATCTGCAATTAGCAGCTTTTGACTGTAGGGGCAGTAGAGGACTAGGGCACGACTTGACCAAAACGTAAATGCTCTTCAGTTCAAGGCCCAGAGGAAGGGAGAGTGAAAAAGAAATCCAGCAAGAGCCCATCAGATTTACTGCTCTGCAAAGTGTGGAAATAAAATCATACAGCTTGAGATGCAGAGGGGCTGTCTCTGTAGGCGTTTTCTTTGTTTTGTCTCACATCATTGCTGACCTCTTTGTGGTTCTGGGATGTGACCTGGTGGAGGACAGCACACATCTGTCCCTGTAGGACACTGTAGGGGACCCTGCAGAGGTAGCACTGGCACTGCCAAACACAAAGGATACATCCAAATATGGTGCTCGGCTAGCTAAGCCAGCCCATTCCCCAACACAAAGTCCATCTGGAACCTCTGATTATTTTTAGAGTCTGACTGGATGTGGTGGAGGTTTAGAGCAGATCCAGCACCACGATCGTGTGAGGTCCTCGGCAAGGCGGCCCAACTCATGACCTCACATAAGGCTGAACCTGCATTAAAACCTCTAGCTTGGACCCATAACCTCTTCCACTCATTAAACTATAACGAGCTCACATGATGCAGATTAGTGGCGACGGCTCTGCCCTCCCCAGCCTACGAGCGGCCTGGTTACAGGACCTGTGGACTCCACATCTAAATTAAGCGCGTAAAACCGCAGTGTTATTTCAGACGTGCAAACAGGGCAGCGGGGGTCGGCCAAATGAGAAGGTGAGTGTAACGTTTCTGGATTTCGTACAAATAGGGGCAGGTGGGTGTTTGTCCCTCTTAATGACAGGGCTCCTCGCGTCATAATGCAGGCCGGCTGGTTTTTAGAAGTACAAACGCTGGGACATTATGGACCCAAAACAAAAGGCACTGAGGAGGATTCTGCGCTGACTCAGTATCCCTTTAATCTTGGCCTAGCTGGTTTTAACACTCTCCGTCCTCCCGTCCCTCAAAATGATGACTGACTATCGCTCGCCTGCTGCCAAAACAAGTTGTTGCTTTCTTCCGAGAAGCCGTACAAAGGGAGTAGCTTAAATGGCAATCCTCAAAGGCCCAGTGAAAGCAGACGTGTTGCTGTGTTTGGTGTGGGAGGAGGTTTTTGTCCAAATAATTGACCCTTCTCGCTTGGAAAGTTCGCTCAGGACTGTCCCCTAAGATACATGCTGGCATTAGCGTGTTCCGCTCACATGCTCCATCTACCGCTCCGCTCTGATAACTTTATAAACAATCTGCTTCGCAAACCTGCGCCAAGTGCGACAAGACTTCGCAACCGTAGGCTTGAGCGGTTGGGGCCGCAAAGTCAAACTCACAAAACAAATCAGGATCTCACCTGTCACTTAAAATGACTCGTAAAATTAGCTCATCTCTAAAAGGAGCTAAAATATATAAACAATAATAAATAGTTAAAACTGAATATCTTTGTTGGAGATGGCATTGGTGTAATCCTGCCTTGTGCCTTATGTTGCTTGAGATAGACTTGAGAGCCCCTGAAATCCCATTAGGGTAAACAATTGGAAGATGGTTTGGACAGTCGGATAAATCTGAATTTGGCATACAATTTATTGACTTAAATTGTTCATACAGAAGACAATCACTAGTACGTATATAACAGAACTTTTCCAGGCCACATATAAAGATGAGAGAGGATATTCTCAGTCACGCTCTGGGTTTTGCAGGCCCTCTTCATACTTGTATATCACTCCAGCTTCGTGTCACTGTTGGTTTAACAGGGAAATGTGTTTGGGAATCAGTACAGAGAAAATAACCTCTTTCAAACCCCCAGGATGTCCTGCCATGACCCCGAATCCACTTCCTGTGGAAGCTTCTTGCCTTGCGTGCCAAGCAAACTTGTGATAAATGACCCGGAATGGGGGGGCGAACCAACAGGAGCAGCCTAGAGTGGAACGCGGACCAGCAACGTGCCCAAATGCCACCAGCCGTACACCGCCCCTCCCAATCCTTGCCCCCCCCCCCATGCCACAGCAGGCATCCTCAACCTTGAAGAAATGTGGAGACCTGCAAAGGTTATAAACTCAGGCACTGCAGCTGGCTTCAGCCCCTGTGAAAAACACAGGGGTACTCAAGACGTGCTGATCCCCCGCTCATGGGGATCACAGGCAGTTGGAGCAGATGTGGTTCTGGATGACCATGTGCCAAAGTCCCCTACTAGAGCCTCCGTCACACTGCTGTGGCCGCAGGCCCGGGATTAGCTGCTCCCACTACTGATCATAACCAGGACCTTTGTACAGGCCAAAGCAGCTAAAACTCTACACAGTTCAGACTATAATCTGAAATCGTATGCAACTGCTATATTTTTAATCATTTCAAACCCTTTTATTATGTAACGATAAGATGAGAGCAATGAATCTGCATGGATCTATTTATAAGCCAATAAAGTGTCTGACAGTTTAAAAGCGGTCGTACACATCATTGCTGACCACAAGCTATCAGGCCGACAGCGACCATTTAGAAGTATTGAATTACATACGCAAATACACAGCAGATATCTGTGAGGATATGGTGTCGGCGCATGGCGGTTTTTGGTCTCCTAATGTAGCAACAGCACATAAGCTGTTGTGAATTGAATGCACATAAATTATTCCTCATAAAATGAGACCTAGACAGATATCATGGTAAAGGTCAGTCATTTTGAAAGAGGAAACAAACAAACAAACTATTCAATTCAGCAAATATTTTATTAGGGTGCCCATCTTATTCTCCCCCCACTCTCAAAGTAAGAGCTCTTCCAGAGTAGCGTTCAAAAGATATCCACAGACTATCGCTCTAATGGGACGGAGGAGTCAGCTTTCCCAGCACAAACTGGCCTCCCACAGGGCCCCTCCCTGTATTCGGAGCCCTCGCCTATACACATGGGGGCCCTCTGAGTAGGGTGGGGGTCTGCTCGATTTGACGTGACAAAGCTGCAGCCACCATCTGGTACCTTATTAGGCAGCAGGAGCCATGGGTGAAGGCGGGCATGCGGGCCAGAGTTTAGCTACAACCCAGCTGGAAAAATCCAGAGCGCGGAGCAGAACTGCAGCAGAACGGGCCCAGGAGGCAGTGCCATGCCAGTGAGCCACCCCCGTTCTGGGGCGGGGTGCAAACCGATCACGTTACTGGTGCAATATTTGGACGGAAAAGCCTCCGGTCCCCTATGGGAACGCCCAGCAGGGGAAGGCTTGCTGGGCTGAAGGGCTCTGAGGGCAATTAGCTGGTCATTACGGCGATAAAAATAAAAAAGGCTTTGCTAAATGAACAGGAAAGCTCTCCAAGACGGGCAATTTCAGGCAGCTCTGCCTCTACGGTTTTTTCATCCGCTTAAGTCATTTGCTCATTGTTTTCTACAAAACCGTAACGCTGCCCAATTTTCTTCCTCAATGTCGCCATTTAGGATGCAAACATAACCAAAAGCATCACATTATAAAAACCTTGAAATAGATATTTTTAAAATCTAACAAACCCTTAATGATCTTTCAGATCGAGCCAATGGAAAATCTCAGGTTAAGTCATGAGACCAGCTCCCACCTGACATTTTATCTATACAAACAATCTACTCTACTCATAGACATCACTCAATGATGTATACAAAGCGTATTTAGAGGGATAATAGGATTACATGCATAATCCCAAGATGCTAAACTGTAGGACATTTCTCACTGTTCACAGTTTGCAGGATCCATTCTAAAAAGGTGTGTCTCCACCTGGGATCACAAACAGTGCTTTGAAAGAGTAAGGGTCTCTCTCCCATATGAACATCAGACTGAAGGCTGCAGAGTGCAACAGAAGGATCGCTGCCCATACCCACGTTTGAACCCGAATGGAGTGCAACCGTCCATTAATTATGATGTCATTGCAGTCATGTGACACACTGAAGCACACTGAAGCAGAAACGTGGCTCCAACGAGTATGAGGAGAAAGACATTAGTTTAAAGTCTTTTCTCTCTCAATGACAAGACCTAATTAGAAAAAAGTACAGTTAGAGGTTGTTTGTTTGCTAAAGTTTTAAAAAGGCGTTAACAAGAATTATGGGCAAGAGTTCTGTAATCTTAATAAACATACTGCAATAAAGTATTTGCTTTGTCATAAAGAAGCATTAATATCATTATTACAAGGACCTGCTCTCAATGTTACATTAATTCATTTTAAATTCATCGCAGCAGATATCTAAAGGCCTATGTCGTAACAGACCAGCGATGCGCTGGACTCGTGACAAGGTCATGTGACGCAACCCTTGGGGGGCCGTTTCCATGGAATCCCGAACAATGGACTCGTGTGAACCTTAAAAATCCATCTGTATCAATGAGAGGCACTATTGTGCACAGTTAAATGTCGTTGCAGCGTCGGTGAAAACTCCGCGCATCTCCAAGTGAGCCTTTTCCTTTCCCCGCTTATACCCACCTGTTCCACCCGGATCTCACACGTCCCGTTCATCGTTTTTCCACGGAAATACTTCGCCCTGCAAAGAACACAAACACACACACACACAAGAAAGAACAGTCAGGTAGAAGTCAAACTAAGCAAATTAAAATTCCTCTGCTTTAAGTAGTGATTATTTAATGTAATGTACTGGCGACACACGAGGAACTGCTGACACACTCATACCACGAGGGAAAGGTGGAGTACATCCAGTCTGCATTTATAAATAACCACAGAAAGGCTTACCCTCTTGTCTGGGTGACATCACCTCCCAAAAGCTACTCCTATTGTTTGAGCATTACAGACCACAGTAAACACCAGTGAAAATACCTGCAGGCTAAATGAAAAGTCTTTTGTATAAATGAAAACACCCATAGCTTAGATGCCTTTTGAATGTCTTCAAAAGTGGACACTGCATTCCAGATGTTGCGACATCTCAGCTCACTGTGTGGCGGGCTCACCGCCGCTCAGGTCACCTACAGCACCTTGTCCGCTAAAGCTTCCAGCTATTCGACCAAGGTAGTTGCTTTCAAACTGTCTAGTCCTCTCAGTTTGACCGTGAAAGGACACTTCAGGTAGCACAAAGAACACTTTTAATTCTTGACTGACAGAAAAACGATTATAGAACATAGTACAATTCAGTATAAACACAAAGTGTTGCTATTGTCAAATGATGAGAGCACAATCTCTTACAGAACTTCTATGATTTGTTCCACCGACAATTACAAGTATGGCGAATTAGTCTTGAGAATAGGCAATAAACAAACAATAAGATTTCAGGAAAAAAAATCTAAAGGGAAACATAGGTCCTGGACCTTTTATTTTCACCTGTGTGGACTGTGGGAATGTAGCATAAACAAGTTCTCAACTGGAAGACAGAAGCGTCAACAGGAACAGCTATTCTCTGATAGGAAAAGTACTGAGTAAATATTGAGCTCTGTGCAAAGAAATCGACATGCTTAAAAAAAGTAAATAAGTAAATAAATCCATCACTGAAGCTTAGTGGGGTGGGGGAGGGTTCCGCAATGACACTTCATGTCCACCTAACACAGCGGTGCAGGTCTCACATAAAGACACTCCGACCTGCTTGCAGTCCCACCGTCGGAGCGCCAGGGAGAAACGTCCCCTCAGAAAGCAAGCTGTGGGCCTCCATTGTGTCCCCAGTAGAATAGATTGACATTAGGCCTTAGCTGTGCGAAAAGGCAAGGTTTCCTCAGATACACTCAGAGCTGCTTCTGGAATGCTCTGGGGGGCTTCAAAGCACAAAACAGCCATCCCTACTTTGCTCTTGCCTCTTCATGACCTGGGATAAACATCTTCCACAAGGATTCAAACTGTCAATCCCTGAACTACCCTTAAGTCGCCCTCTTAAAGGCAAACATCCACCTAAACTAATATCCATACTTCAGTTTCACTGAAGATCTATCTATACACATTAATATAAAAATGTCACCAGAAAATCTTTGGTATCGTTTTTACCATGGTCTTTCTTAAACAGAACCTTTTTTTATTACTATTGCTACGGCATGATACGTGATTTTCATCACAGTAAAATATAGACCAGGTTAATCCCCAAATGAGCTTGATGGGCCGAATGGCCTCCTATCGTTTATTTCTTATGTTCTTATTTTCTTCATTTCTTCATTAGTTTCTATCCATACTTCCCACGATGCCGCCTGGCAGCTCACGAGAAAACCGGGTAGCCATGTGCGTTTTCTTTTCTTAATTTTTTTTTAATCGTGCCTTAGGAGTTATCGTTCACAGTGACATAAAACAGAACATTAAAAAGAAACAAGGAAAATTCAGAACTTTCACACATGATACCGAGTCACCGTGAAGTCGTTCCCTTTCTCACAAAAATGTCAGCACAGTCCCGGAGCCGCAGAAAACGGAAGCGATGAGCTTCGCACTGAACGAGCGCCGAAACCACAACAGCCTGAACCGTATTCAAAGCGGCAGACCGCGGCGGCGAAGCCAGCTCCGCTTAGCATGTGTCAGACTTTCCTAAAGGAGGTAACGTAGCTGGGAATCGTGTCCCAATTCATGCTCTCTTCGGCAAATGACATTTTATGTCACTGTACAACGATATATTTCACTTGTATGCATTCTTCCATTCTTCATGACCAAATTTCGTGAAACCGTCGGTGAGGCAAGTACGCCATGGTGTGAGTGTGAACACGGGGCCTGAGGTGACCTGGGCATCCCATGCAGGGTGTGCCATGCTTCATGCCCATGATCCTAGGACGGGCTTCAGGACCAACATGATCCTATGCTTGATGAGCAAAGATTGATGGATGGATGGATGGATGGATGATCTGTTGTGTGAAGGCGGTGAATTAAAGCTTGCTTTTATAAATGTACCCTAATTTCATTCACTCTGTATAATCTGACCACGCAGACGTTTTTTGTTACCATTTGTTTCACATTCAGGTCTTCATTTATAGCTAGACACAAGGTCCTTAGAGTCACTCGTGTTTGACACCATTTTCAAACAATCTATTTTCCCTGAGAACACGGTCAGATATTAGATGAAGCTGACACGCAGCCGGCTGTGTCACTATTATGTTGTGAAACGCCGCCCCCTGGTGTCCATCACTCTCATGACCAGAGAGTTCTTTTCTGTGGAGAAAATTCCATAGTAGCTAGGCACGTACTGTACAGTGCATCTGCCCTGTCACCATATTTCTAAACTTCCATTTTATTAAGCAAGGTCCAGATTTAACAGAATTCTACTTTTTAGATTATTTCTAATTATTTACATTTAAAAAGCCAAAAGCCAATATACAGAACACAAGGCAAAGGTGATGCTAATTTGATGGGCACACACGCACATCCAGTGAAATAGTATAGTTCAATTTATAGATGTCAATTACAGCTGGAAAAATAGATGGACAGGTGCAATATATACAGCTCTAAATTAAGAGACCACTCTGTATGTTTGAAAAATCAGCATTTTTAAATCCTGGTTTAATCTTGGTTCTAAGGCTGCAGTACACAAGAACAAGGTGAATCAGGAAACACTGGCAATGACCCAAAACCAGCCAGCTAGAGGGCAGAAGCAACTTTCTAATGGCAGAGATGACCATCAACTTATCCAGCAGTGCCTCATAAATCAGAGGATGACCTCAAGTGACCCTCAAAAAGAATGTGAAACATTATGTGGTGTGAAGTGCACTGCTAGAACGATTCATAACAGGCTGCTAGAAGCAGGACTGAAGACCCATAAAGCAAGGAAGAAGCCCTTCATCAATGGGAAGCAGGGGAGAATCAGTAAAATGTATATTTTACACAGGTACATATCTTTACATTGATAAATGAGTGAAACTGTGGACTCTCATTTTTTTCTAGAGCTGTATACTAAATACCACATGGAAATATTAGTTCTGCTGATATTAGAAAAGTACATTGTCCAAGGCAGGGCACCAACCCACCACAGGGCACACTCACACACCATTCACACACACATACACATACACTTATCGGAAAGTTGGCAACCCCAATCAACCTCAGATGTTTTTGGACTATGGGGGGAAACCGGACTATCCAGAGGAAACCCACAACGACACAAGACTCAAATCCTGGTCCCAGAGGTGTGAGGCAACACTGCCAACCACTGCACCACCGTGCCGGCCCAAACACTGCCCAGGTAAAGCCGAATGTATCTAACAAACAATTAATTAAATCCACAATTAGATATTATACATAACATTTGCCATTTTAAAAAATCCTGAATGACAAAACATACAGTAATGTGCAAAGATCTTAGGCAGACATAGAAAATAATGTTTAATGATCTTCATGTTGGCGTAAAACTATGATATGCGTGTCAAAGTGTGTCAGCAAACCTCTCCTAAAATTACCTCAGTATTTGCACCAACCATCCGATACACATATATATTTTTTTATTTCACCACTAGCACACCTCATACAGTGAATCGATACCCTCTCTGAACGTAAAAAAAAATGATAAAATTTAGGGAACATATGTAATGGCTGAGGCGCCCCTGAGGAGAGGTTTGGGAACTGAAGCGGTGTTCATCTAGCTGTCCAGCAAGATATCAGGGCCTCTTCATTTGCATGAGGTATAACGTTTTTTTATTCTTAGTAAATAAGCACTTATTACTCAGACACTTAGTTTTAAACATTTCCTTTAACTGCCCAAGACTTTTGCACAGTACTGTACAGTAATTGTTGCTTTTGACAACACTCATTTTTCCTGTTACTATTCAGGATATTACCATCCAGTGAATATTTTCATTAAGTAGGAGAACAACATGAGTCAGACTCAACATGCTGTTACGGCATGTTAAAGACACAAAGACTTGTTTTATAGTCCAATTTGGGGGTCGTGGGATTTCATTCGGGCCTCGCATAATACAGGACTGCATGGCTATCACACACTGTATGAAACACATTCTGGGAAAAAAAAACTCTCATCCTATTTAAAGTCTTACCTTGTCATTCAATCGTTTCATATCTGAAAAACCCTTCTAGTTCATTACAATTCTAATAAACCACAACTGTCATGTGTGTATTCTCCACCTGGCATCTGACACCTCCCACAATATTCCATATAGTGTAGAAATGAAGATAGGGGAGATTGGGAGGAGGTTGCCTACAGTAGACGTAGAATTATTTACAAATCGAAAGAAAAAAATCATGTGATATAAAAAAAATATGAGTTAGCATGTGGGAAACGGTCCCATACAGCTCGCTAAATGAATCTGCTAATGCAGTGACAAAGAATCAGAACAGATATTGAAACCTGGGATTCTAGCTGGATGGACAGGAACGGGCAGCAGTTATAGAATCCATCCCATTAATTAGATTAAATTTATACTAAATTGTACAATGGCCTGTTCAGAGGTGGCACTGTCAAAACTCCATGAATAGGGGTTCAATACTCACTCCCTCATGTAAGTAATGTCTGCTACCCTCCCCATTTTGAGTGTAGCTGGCATCCTAACCAGGGCCTACCACCTGCTGGTGCTCTAAGCAGCCTGGCATAATCTTCCAGATCTCACCAACCCTGTACTTGCTAAGTAGCTGGATGGATGGATAGATGGATGGATGGATGCACTGTATAATGATGACAAGAAAATCACTAAAGAGGTGGATGTGAGACAGGTCAATCGGTAGCATCAAGTTGGGCTGTCTTACCAGTCTGTGTGGAAGTCACCGATAACCAGCAAGACCTTTGGCTTGGGGATCACAGGTAGGGATGGAGTCGGACCAGTGCTGGAGGCTAGAGATGGAGCAGAGGCTGGGGTCGGGCTGTGCACTGACCGCGCCGGCTCTGCCTGGCCCACAGTGGCACCCGGACCACTCCGGACCACATTGGAGAAAGAGCTGAGGAAGTTGGAAGAGGAGGAGGCTGAGGCGGAGGAGGAGGCCGGAGCGGAGCGCTGCTGAGCGCGTCTCTCCGTGGCAGGAGACGCCGGCGAGCTAGACGGGCTGGATGGAGCGGCCGGCCGCCGCCGCTCCGTCACGGAGCCATTGGGCAGGTTGGCCACGAAGCTGCTGTCGGACAGGCGTCGGCGTAGGTAGTTCATGGCGATCCGTGGGGGGGGGTCAGGGCTGAAACGTAAGGAGCGTCAGGATTGGTCAGTGAGAGGTATCCAATCACCTTCAAGCGTTTTGGTAACAAAGGTTGCAGTTCGTTAATGTCAAGCTGCTTAAACAAAACCCTTAAAAATTACAGAATGTTAATCACATGATTTACATGCACAAACAAGCAAACCCTTCAGGATATGAGCAGCATGGCTACAAGAAGCTTTCAGGCGCTTTGATGTCCATCTGTTCCAGCAGCATTATCTTAATGCAATAAATTAGTCTTGCAATATCATTACTGCAGTATAAGATTTTCCCATCTGATCTGATTTGTTAGGAAGAAGAGCTGCAGGTTACTGTAACTGAAAGGTAATTTCAAATTGGCAAATAGTGCTCAAGTAAGTAAGAGTAAGTAAGACTTCACCACACCCCACACAGGAACTGCAGAGCCCTTTTTCGGAATGGCTGAGTGCACCCCAGAACAGCAAAGTAAACAGCGACCCCTGCTGGTTCACCTGATGTCCAGCAGGGGTGCCCTTGTTACACTGCACTGACTTACAACATACTGATTCAAAGGCAACCCTGGCATGTTTGACATGAGGAGAGTGGAGGAGGGAACAGCCACAATAGAATAAAGAAATGACCCATGACAGCTACTATTAAAAACATGACACATTAAGTAAAGATGCACAGTTTCAGCATGTCAGATCAGAAACTGGGGACTGAAAATGCGGATGGGAATCTTGTCTGTCCCATTCCACTCTGAACCATTCAATAGCCTGGCTCTTGCTTAAGGTAAAGTCCTGGTGACATTAATCAGCTGTCATTTCCTTTCCAACTGTCACATTACAAGGTTGCAGTTATATAACACACACTCTCTCTCTAACAACACAGCGAATCAGTGTGCACTGGTATGAGCCCACAGAACAAGCATCCGCGTGTCACATGCATTATCTAACACGTTCAACATCTCTCCGGATTTTTAAAATTGCGAAACACTCCAAGGAAACGCATACAGGTCTAGTATTTAACCGTTAAGATGGAAAATGTGCGCCAAAATACAGCTCCAGGTATAAATTTTGTTTAAAATATGACATAATGGGATGGAAAGCACCAGGATTAACTTAGCACGATAAAGGAGCAGCACACAGTGCTCACATCTAGATGTCTCACATCTACCTCTTTAGTGATTTTCTTGTCATCATTATACAGTGCATCCATCCAGCACAGCAGTGTTACTAGGGCACTGAGATACAATGATGGAATGTGATGCTATTCTTCCACGGGAACTCCATCACTCGGCGTTTTGTTTATGGTGATGGAAAAATGCTCAGGTTTCAGGTACTGCTACTGAACTGAGCTGAGATCTGGTGCCTGTGATTCATGGTTTTCCCCGATGATGGGGATTTTGGCATCCCAGGAGATTGCACAACGAATAGAAAACATCCAACAGGATGATCATTACTGCTTTGTAGCTTCCTCTCTCAGCACCTGACTTCACCCCGAGCAAGGACGTCGACCCCGCCTGCTAATTATATTTAGTCCCGGAAAATGAACACAGTGCCGTAAAAGATGCGGCAGAAAGCTGCACTGTGGACGGGCCCTGTTTGGATCGTGTCGCGCGTGAACTCGTTCTGCTTGCTGGGAACAGTGTGAAAGATGACTCATTACACCAAATCATTCATTTCCAGCTCCTTGGGAGACTACTGCCATGCACAACTTTACCCACAAAGCACCTTCAAGATGCAAATAGGGGTTTATCCACTGAAATCCAGCCACAGGATCCCTCTCTCTTAAGCTCTTAATCAGACAGAAAAGCAATCGTTCTAGATCAATAAATAAGAGCTGGCAGCGTGCTGTACTGAACCACCATTTTTTCTATATTTTCGGATAAAGACCTTTTATTTGAAATTGCTTGAATCAACTAAAATATCTGTCACATCCTTGTTCTCTGTTAAGTAATTAAATGTGATTAACTAACAATTACGTATAATAAACAAGCACACAAGCAGAACTTCTTTTGAACTGGTATATTGCTTCATTGTTCTTTTATTTATTACCTTGACTGGACAGAATTCATAGCTTTCTTACTGTGATTGACTGACAAAGGGAGCTGTCCATCACAGAGGTGCTGAAGTAGGATTTTGGCATAAAACTTCAAGACAAAACCTTACTTTAAACCAGCATTTCCCAATCCAGTCCTCGGGGAGTTGCAGACAGTCCACATTTTTGCTCCTTCCCCGGAAGGAAGTAAAGTTTTGGACTGTCTGACAGGCAGCAGGGAGGGAGCAAAAACGTGGACCGTCTGCGGGTCCCTGAGGACTGGGTTGGGAAACACGGCTTCAAATTATTCAATTATGTAATGCCCATGGCATCGAGCATCAAGCAGGCCTTTCATCTACAGCTTGAGGCAAAAAAAAGACTCTAAAAGAAGATCCACCCAGCTACCCATCTTCTAAATGCACATCTTGGTCGGGGGATGGGGGGTGGAGCATAGAGGGTACTAGAGCAATGTAAGTACAGTACCAGGCATAAAGGCAATCATATACCTATACACTAGACCAATCAGCCAGTCTGCATGTCTTTGAACTGTGGGTGGGAAACATGCATGATATGGGAAGACAATGCAAACCACTTTGTAGAGACCATGCTTTCATTTCTATGGGGAAAATCCTAATCCCAGCAATGACGACCTTACCCCCCACCCAGCCCTAACCTTAACCATAAGTAACCAAACAAAATACAAAACATCTGGCATTTTTTGTTTTTTGATCGCAGTCACAGATTTTTAGAAAATTGAGGATCCTCTTGCGGGAACTGAAAAAGTGCTCCCCATGACGAAGGAACAGATTTTCATCACATTGTGGGGTCATTTGGTCCCCACAGTGTTATATATACATAACCCCCCAACCCACACACACACACAAACACAGGGCAGGATTTAATCCCCCAGCCGCACTGGTCTGAGTCAACAGTGCTACTCCTACTCCCTAAGCAACCTCTCAGCCAAAGATGTCAGTGAATAATCCACCATCTTCAAACTGTGGCACACATGCTTGAGCCCACGTACACAGTAATCTCCTACCGAGGTGTGTTTTCACCCAGACAAGGGCTAACCCTTCGTATGTGTACTGGAACACCAGTCTGGCACAGCCACCATCATTCTTAGTATTTCACTTTGTTCTTCTTAAGACTTGACTACAATTAATATACCAACTGTGTGGACTTCATTACTCTGTAATCAGGAAAGACATCATTGGGATTTTCTTACACCCAAATGACCACACTTCAAGATAATGTATAATCTTCAAGGGAGCAGGACTGCAGCAAGCTTTAATGAGCTCTACAAATTATCCATGGCTACAGATCCAACTGTTTCGTGCTAAAGAAATTTGGGAAATCCCTGTCCCATATAGCCATCAAGCCTAAAGAACAATCATTTTCTAAAGCAAGGTCGACTAAACTCTGCTCAAACCACCGGTATATTGCCATTTCTTTTGTACACAGAGTATAAAACACAATATAAAACCAAAATGGCCACTACATTTACAAATCTTGATTTGTGTGAAACATTTATTTACATCTTAATAATGCAGAATGAACAGTATCATTGACATTCCAACAAAGCCAGCCTGCATCATGTGACTTCATAATTCAAAAACATCCAAAGTCCAATGCAAACATGACCAAGGCATGGATGCATCTAGAAAAAGGATAGTGCAGCACATACAAATACTGGGTAGAATTGGTTTATGAGGCCACACCCACATTCCTTCCTCCTGCTCTTAACTCCTTGGCATTGTGGAAATGTCAAAATGAAAAAGAATACTCATCATATATATATATATATATTACATAAAATACCTTACATATTACTGGAAACAAGGCTTATACACTTGGAAACCTAAGCCAAAACACTCACACGACACCAGAGTTCAAACACTCATCCGGCTTGCTGACCCACATTACGAACATAAGAACATAAGACATTTACAAACGAGAGGAGGCCATTCGGCCCATCAAGCTCGTTTGGGGAGAATTTAACTAATAGCTCAGAGTTGTTAA
>JAODLD010000069.1:27532055-27542944 GCA_026781065.1 Mormyrops boulengeri | reverse complement strand
AAGATCAATTTACCGCTAAGAACGTTGTATAAAAGTTGTTAGGAAAGAGTGCACAGGAAAAGGAAAAGATTGTTAGTAGTTTTTTTTTTTTTTACTCATTTTTTTTGTAATGGGGGGTGGGAGCTCAAAATAAAATTCTGCTTAGGGCCCCAATTTGCCCAGGGGCGGCACTGTTAAACATACACGGATATTTGAAGACTGGCCAGACTACTGTACCTTGGAATAAAGCACCTGACCAGAACTGCTCCAACGAAATACCCAAATAATTGTGAAAAATCATAAAATGCTTTGGAAAATGTGCCATTTAAGCAACGACTTATATATAAACACTTTCTCTGTTCTGGCCACTATGTGGGCGAATATAAAACGTTAGTTTAAGTGGGGAATACCTAACCTAACACAAACATGCTTTGTGACTATTCATGTTCAAAATAATTACAGATATTACATTGGTTCAAAGATTCCTAGTGTTATGTACATTTCATTTGCTTTATGTTGTTTGTAATATGCAGGTTTCACACAAGATTTTACATAATATTTTGCCTGTTCACTTACAAGAATACTGCTACTTCTTAAATCAAGATGCTTCAGATTTACAAAATTTTTTCTGCAATCAAAAGCCTTAAAATATAGTGAAGGCAACTATACTACTCGTCATGGAATTTGCAAATGTGAATTTACAGCCAAACATTTACAGAATTATACAATCTTTCTTTTGTGAAGTAACAATATAGCGAGGGGTGGTAGCTGGTTGTCTTCGAAGTGAGCCTGCCTGGGAAGATCCCTGAGATAGATTGCTTCTTGAGCCTGCCTGAGAAGATTCTTGCATCAGAGAGCTTGTACCTTTGCTGTAAACATAGGGCTGATTATAGTTGCTTGTTGAGCCACTCTGGGAAGAAGAAAAAGTAGAAATGTTTGAATGAGAAATCAGGATAATGTTTATTTAAAGTGCCTGGGCACTTGAGCAAATCAATGTGCCTTTTGGGCTAGCCTGAGCTTTTGGGTGAATCAAGGTGCCTATTGGGCTAGCCTGGGCACTTGAGCAAATCAATGTGCCTGTTGGGCTAGCATGAGCTTTTGGGTGAGTCAATGTGCCTGTTGGGCTAGCCTGAGCACTTGAGCAAATGAATGTGCCTATTTTGGGCTAGCATGAGCTTTTGGGTGAGTCAAGGTGCCTGTTAGCCTAGCCTGAGCACTTGAGCAAATCAATGTGCCTATTGGGCTAGCCTGAGATTTTGAGCAAACCAAGGTGCCTGTTGAGTTAGCCCTGAGAATTTGGGTGAATCAAGGTGCCTTTTGAGTAGGGCTGGGCAATTAATCAAAAATTAATGAAAACCAAAATTCAGAAGTTCTAATCAATGTAATCTTGCCCATGTCAGTTACTTCATTTTTTTTTATTATTCTGTTACATTTTTAAAGTGTGTGTTTTCATATACTGTCCCCTTAAAAACATACTGCCGTGTGTGTTGTCACGTGACTCTGCCCTGTCTGTGACATGGAAGCAACATGGAGGAGAACTCAAACACCAAGCCACCTGAGCAACTCCAGCAGCTTGTACCAAAGAAAAATGCCATGTCTGTCATTTGGACACATTGTGGCTTTAGTAAAAAGACAGCACCAAACAAATAAAGGTCAAATCTAAACACTGCAGAAAAACAATTTCAGCTACCAAAAGTAATACCACCAATCAGCTTCAACACTAGCAATATTTAAAATGCCGTGGAAAACGCTTATAGTGATCAGGGTTATAGTGATCAACTGCTTATATGGATCAAAAAGCTTAGGGCAGAATCATTCCTGTACAAATACATCAAGTACACTGCTTACAGTGTTCATGTTGGGTCTTCTTATACATAACAACATATGTAAAAAATTAAAAAAGAGAATTACTGTAGTTTTACTTGCCTACTTTGCCTTGCGGTAACTCATTTGTTTCTGGCTAGCTACCTGAGGCTAAAGCTGAATGCATGGAAAACATGATGGGGAAAAAGAACGTCATTTTCTCATAATTACAAATATAGACTCAAAGTTTATGATAAACTGCCAAAAACAAACCAATGAGATGCAGCAACGAGACTACAATAAACTATATTTTATGTACAGTACTGTACTATATTATACTATATTTCGATTATACCCAGTTTAGTAAATTCATTTGTGCAGTACTGTAATTTGAAAAGCGTTTGAAACAATTGCACTGCATTTTGAAAGTCAATAAAATTAAGTTAATAGCAACATTGTACGTTTTACTACCTTATATTCGTGTAATAAATATACAAATGTCAGTTAGTTGGCAATCTGCCTGAGACAGAGAAAAACAAAAAAAATCATTTATACTGTAATGATCATCTGCTTATATTGATCAATTTCACCCGACGTGATCACTATAAATGGCTTATTTCGTTTGCAAGAAATGCAAACAATTTATTTTCCTTTTTTAGGTACCTTGCTTTTTACATAAAAACTAAAATGTGCCCAATTTCATAAGACATTTTCATTTCAAGCAATTTGTGCTTTGATTTCAGTTGATCAAAATATTCAATAAATAACCATAAATGGTTCATCTGTGTGTTTCCTTTAATTATTTTAGAATCATAAAGATAAGATATACACTCTTTCATTAGAACAAATATCCCAGCTTTAATAGTTGAGCGTATTTACAGCACAAATTTTGTTAATGAAATATGAGGCCAAAACAACAAACAAACAAAAACAAAATAATCGTTCATTATAATCGTAATCAAGGTAAAATGTTCAATTAATCATGATATTGATTTGAGGTCATATCGCCCAGCCCTACTGTTGAGCTAACCTGAGCACCTGGGCGAATCAAGGTGCCCACTGAGCTAGCCTGAGCATTTGGGTGAATCAAGGTGCCTAATGAGCTAGCCTGAGCAGTTGGGCGAATCAAGGCGCCTATTGAGCTAGCCTGAGCAGTTGGGCGAATCAAGGCCCCTATTGAGCTAGCCTGAGCAGTTGGGCGAATCAAGGCCCCTATTGAGCTAGCCTGAGCACTTGGGCGAATCAAGGCCCCTATTGAGCTAGCCCGAGCAGTTGGGCGAATCAAGGTGCCTATCGGGCTAGCCCGAGTAGCTGGGTGAATCAAGTTGCCTCTTGGGCTAGCTTGAGCAGTTCGGTGAATCAAGTCGCCTATTGAGCTAGCTTGAGCAGCTGGGTGAATCAAGGTGCCTATTGGGCTAGCCCGAGCAGTTGGGCGAATCAAACTGACTGTTGAACCTGCCTGAGCAGTTGAGTGAATCAAGTTGCCTCTTGGGCTAGCCTGAGCGGTTGGGTGAATCAAGGTGCCTACTGAGCTAGCCTGAGTGGTTGGGTGAATCAAGGTGCCTACTGAGCTAGCCTGAGTGGTTGGCTGAATCAAGGTGCCTACTGAGCTAGCCTGAGTGGTTGGGTGAATCAAGGTGCCTACTGAGCTAGCCTGAGTGGTTGGCTGAATCAAGGTGCCTATTGAGGTATCCTGAGCAGTTTGATGAATCAAGTTGCCTCTTGGGCTAGCGTGAGCAGCTGGCTGAATCAAGGTGCCTATTGGGCTAGCCCGAGCAGTTGGGCGAATCAAACTGACTGTTGAACCTGCCTGAGCAGTTGGGCGAATCAAGTTGCCTCTTGAGCTAGCCTGATTGGTTGGCTGAATCAAGATGCCTATTGAGCTAGCCTGATTGGTTGGCTGAATCAAGGTGCCTACTGAGGTATCCTGAGCAGTTGGGTGAATCAAGGTGCCTATTAAGGTATTCTGAGCAGTTTGATTAATCAAGGTGCCTATTGGGCTAGCCCGAGCAGTTGGGCAAATCAAACTGACTGTTGAACCTGCCTGAGCAATTGGGTGAATCAAGTTGCCTCTTGGGCTAGCTTGAGCAGCTGGGTGAATCAAGGTGCCTATTGAGCTAGCTTGAGCAGCTGGGTGAATCAAGGTGCCTATTGAGCTAGCCTGAGCAGTTGGGCAAATCAAACTGACTGTTGAACCTGCCTGAGCAATTGGGTGAATCAAGTTGCCTCTTGGGCTAGCTTGAGCAGCTGGGTGAATCAAGGTGCCTATTGAGCTAGCCCGATCGGTTGACTGAATCAAGGTGCCTACTGGGTTAGCCTGAGCGGTTGGGCAAATCAAGGTGACTGTTGAACCTACCTGAGTGGTTGGGCGAGTCGAGGTGCCTTTTGAGCCAACTTGGGTGAATGAATATGTTGCTGTGCTTCCAGAGTACTGAGTAGTGGTGTTGTGTGTGGGGGAATATAATGATTTCGATGAGCTAGGGTTTGTGCTGTAGGAGGACTGTGTTGAATTGGAGGTCCAGTAAAGCTGTGTAGGTATAACATTTACTGACGACTTGGAAGAAATGGCACCAGATGAAGCAGGGGCTTGCAGTTGGTTGGACAATGCAGAGGAAGTGGCACTTGATGAAGGAGGAGCTTGCACTTGTTTGGACAATGCAGAGGAAGTTGCACTGGATGAAGGAGGAACTTGCAGTTGGCTGGACGATGCAGAGGAAGTGGCACTTGATGAAAGGGGAGCTTGCAGTTGGTTGGACAATGCAGAGGAAATTGCACTGGATGAAGGAGGAACTTGCAGTTGGTTGGACAATGCAGAGGAAGTGGCACTTGATGAAAGGGGAGCTTGCAGTTGGTTGTACAATGCAAAGGAAGTGGCACTTGATGAAGGAGGAGCTTGGACTGGATTGGAGAACAGAGAATAGGTCGTCACAGTATTTGAAGACCATGTATCTTCATCGTACTGGATTAGGTATTCAGGATACACCTGGTGCTTTTCAAACACCACAAATATTGAGGGATTTCTGACATCGTCCACACAACTGTCATAGAAAATGGTGTCTCCTCCATCCTTTGAGGGCGGGCGGGCATAACTAGGGTTTCCTTTAGTATACTCTCCCACCAGCACTCGACAAACAAACATAGTCTTCAAGCCTGAGGAGCTGGTGTAGCTGTGTGAGTACTTGGCATCCCTGGCAAAGTAACTGCCTGAAAGTAAGAAAAAAAATATTATTTCATATGCAAAATCTTGACAGCCTCTCTAAACATTTTCATAATATTTGTAAAGAAAAACATAAAGTTTTTTTTTATTATAATTTTAATTTACCAACAGCGCCTACTTTTTTAGCACAAACTTGCAGTATAGAATGAACCTGTAAAGACATAATTAGGACACATAATTTTCTGATTATCTGATTAATCCAACTTCTAGTTTGACTTGTGTACTACAAATGCTTGCTACTGTTAAGGCTGGTTCAAACTTACTGCATGCGCAGACACAACAGCCACATGTACATACTGTGGTGCAATGGCGGTTGTGCGGCCAAGTACCACTTGAAAATTAAAACAATGCAAATGGTCCATTCTGTGACGCGAATGTGCCTCGACCGTTCATTAGCCAGAGGAACAGTAACAAAAAGTCAGAAAGAAGATCAGATCAAAAATGGTATCTAAACATCTTTTCTATCTTGATCAGACTAAAACAAACATGGCTAGAGGATTTGGAGAAAGGTTGACTGAGGAAGTCTAGAAATTCAGATGCTCCTTGGCATACAATGGGGTTACACTCCAATGAACACATTGTAAGCTGAACATATCGCAAGTTGACTGTCAAAACTAAAGGGCGATAAAACACAACGTGAAAAACGTTTTGTGTGCATAAATATCCTACTCGTGAGTGCAAACGTGAAACTTGCGAGCATAGAAAGAAGATCTGTATGTACAAAGTGAAAATTTTGCCCTCAACGGGGCACGGGGGTGGTTTCGCTAGTTTGGGGGTGGTGTCATGGCTGTTTCTGTTGGTAAGTGCTATTGGCTGATGGTTCCTGGTTTTGTGATTGACTTCACATTACGAAAAGCTCCTCCAGAAGACAAAGATCACTGATGACAGTCATGGGAAGTCAGGCTCTTTGTAGTGAGCCAGATCATTTTAGTGATAAGAAAAAGGAGCCGGATCTTATAGTTACGTTCCTTTCTGAGAGCTGTTCATTTTTCTTTAGGGGGTGAGGATTACTAGGCTTATCTGTGAAATAACCACTAAGATAATGACAGAATAAGATTTAGATCAGACTCAGACATCACACCAATGTAATTTCATTTTGCATGAGTGCAGTGCCGCCCCTGGCCAAATTGGGGCCCTAAGCAGAATTTTACAAGAAAAATGAGTAAAAAAAAACACTAACAATCTTTTCCTTTTCCTGTGCACTCTTTCCTAACAACTTTTATACAACGTTCTTAGAAAATTTTAATTGAAGAACAGTCATAGATTACTAAGCACTTGCTGTAAGAGCGTCTGCTAAATGCGGTAAATGTAAATGTAAAATGCGATTTAGGTTTACAACCTTGCGGTGTCAGATTACTCGTCTCTTTTTTTTCTCTCCTGCCTTGGGCTGACTTGGTGCTCTACGCGCCCCTCACGGCAGCGATGCGCATCCTTTGCGCATTTGCACAGAATGCGTCCCCTTGCGGAAAATGGGGCCCCCCATGGATCGTGGGGCCCTACGCACAGCGTGTGTTCTGCGTGTAGGGAGGGGCGGCACTGCATGAGTGGACTAGGTTGGACTAGCACTAAACTACTCATATTGCCAAAGCTAATGTCAATGATCTGTACTGTAAACATTATACAAGGTGATATTTAAATGTTGTTCATGCAAGCCATGATAATATATTATTTTTGAAATTTATTTTGAAATTTTCTCTTTCATACTAACACGGTTGCCTTATGGACATTCCCAAAAAGGTGGCGTGATGCCACTGCCATGGTATGTCCTCTGGCTGTCCCTTGTATGTTGTGAAAGAATGTCCTATGGCTGTCCTCTGGGCATCCTCAGCCTAGTTTTTGAAGGATATCTTTATTTTTCATAGTAACAGGGTTGTCCTATGGCTGTCCTCTGGTTGTCCTATGGATGTCCTATGGACACTGATAAAAAGGGAAATGATGCGGCCATCTGAGGGAAGTTTTCCCTTGTTTCTCTCTCTCGAAGTACTGCTAAAATGTTAAATATTATTTATAAATAGGGATATGCATGGGTTTAATGTCCAAAATATGTTCTCAAAATGTCCATAATTTGTTCTGAGAATGTCCTTAGAATGTCTATAATACTCTAGACATCCGTAGGACATCCTTTAAAGTCGTTTCCAGAGTGTAAGAAAAACTTTCCATTCGGATGTTCTAAGAACGTCCTAAGGACATCATCCAGACCGAAAGAGGACGTCTTAAGGACATATTGCTGTTTGCTGGCCAGATGGAAACCGGCTCCTACTGTTCACGTAAACAGCCGACTTGACTCGTTCGCAACCAACACTAGTGGACAAAATGCCAACAGGTGGGACCGTGGCTTGGTGGATGCTGCCCGGCGTTAGTAGAAGTTATCATACAGCATATCACAAGCCAGGGAACAGATGAAAAATCGCGATGCCAGGCATGTGATGACTAGTGAATGTATATCACTACCTCACCATTGTCAAACCATCGTAAAGTGAGGAGCCTTGGTACCCGCATTCATACTGCATGATTCCTTGGTACGGGATTACAAAGTTCTATATGGCTGCAAACTAAAATGAAATACATGTTTGTAACCGTGGAAGCAGGTCCAGGTGCAAAGGTACTGGTCTGTGACCTTGCATAGTGCAAGTACAAAATGCACAGTTAAATGCATGTTTTTCAATATCTGTACCACACTTCATAAATGTGACTTAAGAGCAGCTTTGTGCACTGCGGCGCTTCCACAGTGAACTAGCGTGTAACAAGTATAACCAGTCATCAAAGTAATGCACGCAAATAAGCTTAATCAACCAGGCACCTTTGCCATAGGCCGTCCCGTGTGTTCCACAGATCCTCCAGTCAAAGTTCTGCTTGCAGATGGAATCCACGTGTTTGGAGTCAGTCCCGTGGAAAAGGAATTTCTCTACAGAGTATTTTCCAGTGTTGATTTTTTTCATCTGGTCTCTCTGCCTGAAATGGAATAGATCCATAATTGTTTAATCTCACCGAGTGTAAAAAGCAAAACACTCCAAAATAACAACTCTTTTCCCCATTTCTATTCAAACCAGAAAAAAATATATTTTTCAAGCTTTCAAAACCATTTTTAAAGTCCATTATACATTGTACAGTTTTCAAATTATATCACAGATGACGAATGTTTTTCCAAACTTTGGATATACATACCATTGAAACACTTCCCACAGAGATCTATTCTGGATTCTTTCTATGTTATGAATTTTGAAACCACGCATCGTTTTCTGAAAAAGATCCAGAATTTTCTGATATTCTTCTGTTGAACTCTGCAGCACAATTTTCTGCAAGGGAAAATGAATAAATGATTATATGTGCATATTCTTCAACTGCATTTACACTTAGACCATTATCCACAGTGGTCTCCATAGTTTACATTCTGCTCAGCACTGAACTCTGCTGGCAATTTAATAACATAACATAAGGATCATGTTCAAGGGTAAACAGCATGTTATATGTACAGGGTTCCGATATAATTTGTAAAGGCACAGAAAAAAATGAGAACTATTAGCCAGCATAACTTGAATGTTTCCAGAAGGTGGCAGTATTTCATCCCCTGAATAACATTATAAAAATATATGTATATATGTATACCTTGTGTCCAGTTTCAGGAATCAAAGACTTATCCCAGTGTTTTGGAAGTGCTTTAAAATTTTGGTTGTTGCTGGGCCTTTTGCTGAAGTTAAAACATAGAAATGATGTATAAATTCATGTTCTTGTAGATCTTAACTATGCAGTCATATTGCTAATATCTGCTTTCCATTGTGCATACTGTATATTTAAACTGTTAATCAAGATAAATACAAAAACATTCAATGCTAAAATGCCAAAAGTAGTTCTTTTTATAATAGTATACATTTCAGGAGAACCTTCAGGCTCGGTTCATCCTCCAAGATGCATCTTACGCTTCATTTACAAGCCATGTTTTTTTAAACTTTGGTTTTTTCCCCCTGTTCTGTATCGTACACTTTTGTATTATTAGTTATTGTGTTGGTATTTTGTGATGTCGCTGGACAACAAATATTTCACCCTTTGAGTTATATGCCTCTTATCTCCTTTCACTTCATGACGTGTGACCAGACAGACCTACCTGGTCCTGATCTTCTGTGCATCGGCCGATGACACGAACACAGGACGGCGTCTGATTCTCCTTACAGTGCTGTACTTCTCGTTTCTTTGTGACATATCTGCGCAGTGAGAAGCCAAGATGGTCAATGTGTAGCGCAGCTCAGTTAATTCACAGCTGGGTGTAACCGGTAAGATGGGTATGACAAAAAAAACTGCACACACTTTTATGTGCCTTGTTCATAGTTTTTTATCTACTATTTATCTATTTTGTTGTTTTTACAATAACTATTTTTATATTATTATTGTTATTGCATGTCTACTTAATTTTCGTCATATTCATATTCTTACCTGGGCCAACTGTAATAAAACCAAATTTCCCCCCAGGATTAATAAATCATTCCGATTCTGATTCTCACTCTGACATCAAAGCCCCACCTTTCTCTAGGACTCCCTTTTATTTTTCTAGTTAGTCTCGGTATTCATTGGTAACGTCGATGGAATTAAACGATCAAAGAAGAGTTAAGTTCCTGGAAGCATGTTGTTTGTTATTGTTTGCATGACAGCATCTCTGGGGCAGTGCGGCTTGGTGAGTCAGGACTCTAGGAATCAGAAGGTTGCTGGTTGAAATCCCAGGGTTGCCAGAGTGATTTCATGGCTGGACCCTTAAGCAAAGCAAAGTCTGATCCTGCCTTCTCAATGGTACATCACTTTAAATAAGACAATCTGCTACATAAACGTAAACGCCTGTGCTCCGTGGTCTCAGCTTGCATTGCTATACCTTGCAGGCTGACTTGATATGCATGATTTCCAGCAGTAAATTTGACCTCCACGCTGTTATCTTCCAGGTACTGCCTCTCCAGATCCTCAATGGTGATGCTTGACAATCGGTGCATTCCCTGCTGGTAAAAACGATATGCGTGTATAGTCAAGGAGGGATATGGGCTGTGTATTGTTGGAAAGCAGGAACTGGACTCTTATCAGATCTGCTGTTCGTTGTTTGTTCCCTCCACTGTTCTCTCAGATAAAATGACACATGACTCCAACCTCGGACATTCCAGTTAAAGTTGCAACTACTCAATAAACAAGGTTAGTCTTATACCTTAATTGTTCGCTTACTCAGATCTCTCCATATAACTGTAAATACTGATATACCCAGGACCAGTTAAAAGTCTGGACGCACCTGCTTTTATTGTGTTTGTCTCTATTTTACGTATGTTATTCACCTTGAAATTAAAGGCCTTGAGACAATGCAGAAATATCAAATACAGTATAATCCCGTTATAGTGGACTCGCTTATAACGGAATATCATCTATAATGGATGAGGTCCGCTGGTCCTGGCCGTGCGCCTTTACGAACATGCACAAAAAGCATCGGATATAGCAGACTCGCAAATAACGGAATTTCGCTTATAATGGACAATCAATTTGGTCCCCAGGGCCACTTTTCGCTGTAGTTTTGTTCGGCTGTAACGGACATGCAGGCGTGCCAGTGATATCTAGTGCAGATACGTAGTCGGGATTATTAATAGTCACGCTCTATAAATAGGCATGGCGTAACAGCAGGCCAACACTGATTGGTCTGTGTGGCTGTCCATCATCAGGCACGCTGTGCGTCGGCAGACAACGCTCGCAGCTGGAGGGATACAGTAAGCAATGAGGTCAAGGTTACTACCGTACCGAACATGTATAGCCACTTATAGGCCATATATACTTCCAACAGGTAAAGTTGGATCACTACATGTACAATATAATAATCTATACCACAAGTGTGTCTGCTGGGGTGTGGCATGAGTAAATGGTGTCCTGTAGT
>JAODLD010000069.1:27517203-27531955 GCA_026781065.1 Mormyrops boulengeri | reverse complement strand
GGGGTGTGGCATGAGTAAATGGTGTCCTGTAGTTGTGTTCTGGGCATACAGCAACTCTGGATATAACGGACTTTGGAAATAATGGACTGTTTTGCCAGATCCCTTAAAGTCCATTATAACAGAACTGTACTGTATTAAAATATTGCAACAACCAAGAGAAGTATTCAGCATTTCAAAATTTTCTCAGATTTTACACTCTTCAAAATAGCCCCCATTTGCTTCAATGACAGCACTGCAGACTTTCAACCAGCTTCCAGCCACCTGGAATGCTTCTCCAGCAGTGCTGAAGGAGTTTCCACAAACTCTGGGTACAGGTTGGCTACATGTTCATACTCTGTGATCCGAACCAGCTCTGTAGGGTTAGGTCGGGGGATGGCGGAGACTTGACCGTCCGCCACAGTGCTCCATCTTTCTTTGTTCATAAGACAATACAGTACTTACAGAACCTTGTGGTCTGCTTAGGGTCATTATACAAATGATTTTCAGTAGGTGTGTCCAGACTTTTGCCTGGTACTGGATAAGAATTAATAGGTGACTCTGATCTTCACCCCTTTCTTTAACTTACTATTGATCCATACTTGATCCAAGCCCCACACTCGTCCTCCCAGTACCAGGCCCATTCAGTGGTGAGAATAAAGTCAGGTCTTTGCACAGAGGAGACAGTAGACAGACGCCTCACTTTGGCCAGTCCTTGTGTCATTGTGTCAAAACACACAGGCTCATGCCCTTCACTGAGGAACCAGAAAACAACACTTAGTGAATAAACAAGACAAGCTTTCTGTGAATTTCCCTGTTGATAATCAGCATTACTTGCTATGGATTATTAATGTCCCAGGAGTTTGTAGTATTCACAAGAGCTTTTCTTTATCATGTTTCAGATTAGACATAATATACCTCTTTATCATGGCCGGGTTACAATAGTCTTTCTCAATTCCTTCATTGTTTGGAAGCGGTGACCAGCCCTTCTTGTCCTGCACCTCCCATCTGTAGGGCATGTTGAAGTGGACACGGCAACATCTGCCTTTAACAGATATCAAACACATACAGAAAACATATTCTTCAAATTTTGTATTTAAGTTTAGTCAGACCCTTTCAAACATAAATAAAACATTTTGATGACCCATCCAAACCAGTTGTGGGAGGTCGGGCCTGGAGCCTAACCCAGGTAGCACAGGGCACAAGGCGGGGGCGGAAACCTGTGGCCTGTACTACGAAGCGGGGTTACTGGTTTATCGGGGTAACTTGTCGGATTTAAGGTACCACAGTTTAAATGGACTTTATATTCGTTCACTTACATTTTGGCCAGACTACCTTAAATCCAACAAATTACCCCGATAAGCCAGTAACCCCGCTTCGTAGTAAAGGCCACAGGACACAGTACACATGCAAACACAGAAACTGCAGTCATTCATTCATCCATCCATCAATCCCAGTCTTCATACAGCACAAAATATAAATGCTAGTCACATATTCACACTCTCACCTCCTTGTTTGCAACTCCCCTTCACAAAATAAAGACAAATCTCAGTCTTTTCTGAAAGGAAAAGAGAATGAATATTATAGCAGAGAGAGAGAGATGAGCTCCATGGTCACTGAGAATCAATCAAGAAGCTTTTGTTCTCTTTTTTATTTTAATTCACTTGAGGCATTAATGTCCAGCTGTCTCACAGAAAGGTTGTTTCTGTACATCCCTGCAATCTAAATCTGAAAATCTCTTACTCGAAAGGTCATTTAAACATTTCAACATTTTTTGATAAGCCAACAAAATGTATTTAATGAATGATGACCTGAGACGGGTTTTGGCTGGTCTCGGCCGCCCCTCGTCACATTGTTTTTAAATCTCAAGGCCCTTATGTTCTGGTAGACAACCAGCATGGATGTGATGAGGTCAGTGGGTATTCCTCTCTCCTGCAAGGTGGTCATTGGGTGGGGCTCAAAGAAGTCATGTGATCTGCAGCAGTCTGCCCCCGAATCACAGATTCCCCGGATGTACTTGTCACAGACATGGAGCCTCCTACAGCTCTTTTCTTCAGGGCAGTTTCCATATTCCTTGCTGCCTTCGTTGAATGAGACACAGACCTGATAAGAAATGTGACCCATTTGTCAGGAAGCTGTTACGCAAAGAATCTAGACACGTGATCTCCCTGAGCAGTTCATATCTTACATCATCTGGACTTCAAGCCTGGTGCTATATCAGGACAGTTTCCTTTCTTCTCCATTTGCAAAAATCTGGTCTATGTAACTTTATTTTGTGACCCTAATAATGCAATATACACATTTCTATGTTACGTGATATACCTGGCTTCTTGAAGGCCACATGGTCTATGGAATTGTGGAATTATTTCCTGAAGGTCTTAGCATAACTGGGCTTTACTGTGATTTAAACTGTCCACTTTCCAAAAGTACATGTCTCAATGCACGCCTCATGTTTAAAACTCGCTACGAGAAAAAAATAAGCTACCGGTGGCAGGAGGGTGTTGTCGTTCTGGAGCAGCAGCGTCCGCAGTTCCTTGTTGTCCAACAGCTGCAGGTTATTCTCCGCGAGAACCTTGCTGTTGTGCGGCGAATTCATATCATGGCAAAAACGGCATCCGTTCCTGTACCCGAAACACGGCGATAGCTCACGTCAGCAAGAGAGGACACAAGCTTCACTGCCACCATCTTTCCTGAGGCCCAGTCCACATCCCTGCCAGATCTACATTATCAAACTTCATAATGTTATGAATGTGCCGTCGTTACACATCAGCGACACAAGAAAATCACTTTGTTATTGTATTGTCAACGTTTTTGGGGGATTTACACCATGTAAATTTATTTCGTGCTAAATGATAGTAAAGGTCAACATAGTGCAGTAAGGCTAAAATTCACAGGTCAAATAATTTATGTTATACATGACGCCATTCCCTAATAATGTAACTGGGACCCAAGAAAGGTTTCCCAAACCATGCAGATTTCTATGTTCAGTTACATTCTGTACACAACGTATTTTTCATTTTTATTTTAAGGTATGGGCTTTTACCTATTTGCTATTGTTGGTTAATATTGCCACATTAATTCCAATGGGCTTATTTGGGCCTGTGCAATTCGCTATTAAAAACAAAACCAACATTGTTGCCCCATATTATCCAGATCACGTGGGGAATATCAGTAAACAGTAAGCAGTGCCTAAACAAGTTATTAATAATGTAATAACAGGTATACAATAAAGAAGCAAACTTAAGACACCGATTATAAGGGTACAGATTTTGTCTCCAAGTTATGGTACACGGCATATGACTTACGAATGAGCGTGGGTTTCAATATAACTGAAAGACTAGATTTTATTTGATTTTTATTTACGCAAATAAAAGTGAAAGCTAGAAAAACAGCTGTTGTTATTGTTATTTTGGAAATTCAGTCCCTTACCTCCTCCTGCTGGCTTTGCAGTCTCCGTAAATGTAAAACTTGCACAGGTGTAAATTTGTACAGTTCTCGCATCCCCCTACTTTGCACAACCTAACGTTTGTTTTAGCGATGACTCTCTTTTTCCCGTTAAAAACAACAACAGAAAAGTCCCTGGTATTTCCGAAGACAATGTCAAAAACTCCTTTTAAATCCATCAGGCCTGATCCTATATCAACCAATTCATCGCAGTCCATCGCCCCATTATTGCCGCAAATAATTTTCATTATAAACGCCTCCATTGGGCTGTATTCGGATTTATAACGGCGAGTATTATGCTGAATGGCCGCTGTGCCTTATGCGAGTATGAGTATAAATGCGGCTGATAAACACAGGAAACACAGCGCTCAACTTCGCTGGAAACCGAAACTTAAACTCAGCTCCAAAGATCTTTCATACGCCAAGACCTCGGGCACTCCAGGATATCCACTCGTGCTGTTCCTGGTTTATGCCATTATATAATGCCTGCAAAAATAGAATGATGAGTCGACTTCCAATATTTGGAGTAAACAATAAAACGATACAGATTGCTATAGGCTGAGCTTCGCAAATATACCGGTATTCCTTTAAAAATGTATTTCTACACGCCAAGAAACTTCACTGCGGACAAGGAGCAGTCTTTGCTTTGACACAGACCATATTAGGAAGCACCAAAGGTTTTTTTATTTGTTTTACTTTATCAGTTTCTCCTAATGCTAGACAGTGGCGTTACTAGGATACCGCCCTGGGTTTACTGTATGTGTCACGTCCCGCACACCTGACCCTACTGTCTCCTCCATAACGTGGCCCTGATGAGCCACGCCTGGTGCTTGTTACCTCTCCTCAGTCCATGTATTTCAGTACCTGTTTGTATCATCAGGTGCAGTTTGAACCTTCCTGTTCCTTATGTTTGGGTGAGCGCTACATGCCATTTCGCTGAGCTGGAAACCAAAGTCCAACAGAAAAAAAAACCAAACCTTTATTGTCAAAGAGTTTGAAAATATGAGCTGTAAAAATATTATATATAACAGAAGCATTCAGACATTGATGTTACAGTCTTGCTTTCTCCAGCACCCATATGCATTCCATATGAACTCGGAAGTTGGAAATTCCAATTCCTACTCGGGAATTTCAAATGGATCGCCCCCTGAAGTTGGAATTCCGACCCGGGAAGTTGCAGGAACATCTGTGACCCGGACTTCAGAATCCAAGATGGCTGCGCGCTTTATCAACAGAAGTGAAAGCTGTAGTTATGTACTGTTTATTAGCAGTTATGTCTTATTTGTGTTTCGTTAACTCGGTCATACGCGCAGTAATGTCCAGCTGCTATGTGTGATAAATGATCAATCATTTAGTGTAAGTACAGGTACATTGGAATGCTTCTCTTCACCTATCCCATATAGCTCTCCATAGTTTGGCGGTCACAGAGCAGAGTGAGCCAATGTGCGGTGCTCGAGGGCCCACGGACATTTGGCTGTTTTGCGGAGGCCAAGGCTCAGATGCTCACCACCCCCACGAGTGGACATTTTGTAGGACAGGTTGCTGTGGACATGTTGCTAGGTGTTTGTATGGGCAAAATACAGCGTGGCGCGTTGTTATCGACTGATATCAGTTGAACTGTAACAATATCAGACGCTGAACTGTAAGGTGCACATACGGTGGGAGATTTACGCAAGCTAAATACATACAAGGATCAGACAGCGTCCACACAAGACACGGGCAAACAACATGCGACAATAACGAGATGCAATCATTAACAACATGACAGTACAAGAAGGGCTATTTACAATTGCACGCAGAGCATGCTGGTAAATGGACCCCGCCTGCGCTAGTATATTCTCTTTCCCAACTAGTATGTAAATTTGGAGAACGGCCCCAACTAAATAAAATAAATGTAAATAAACACTTAGAACCTTGTGTATTAAAATAATCAGCGAATAACTGCCAAATAATCATCAAATTATCTGTCTGATGACAGCTACACAGTGTACTGTATTGGTAAACAAAAATGTTTATGCATATAAGAAATTCAAATATATTTTACAGTGTAAAGCTGTGTACTCAGTTTGCATATGAATTTATATACTCTTCCAATAGCAGGATTATGGATCGTCATCCTATGACGAGTGTGTCCTGCCTTGTGTTCGTCCTGCTCGTGATGTTGTGTTAGATATACAAGGATGGAATATGGATGGGTGTCATGAAAGAATGGCAGTAGATCAGTCAGCCCAAATACCAAATTCAGTTATAGATTGCAATTTGAGCATCGTCTTTCTAAGTCTGACGAGAGCCTTTCTAGCATGCCATGGAACAGAATGGCAGAATACTAGTCTTCATTTATTAACAGACTGTGTATTTCTAGTCACCCTCTGCGTTGTAGTGATCCAGCTCCTGGGAAATATGTGAATGTAGCTTAATCCTGGACTGGAGGCCAACCCATTGCAGAACACTGATGGTTACCTTGAGCCTAGAGGTACGAAGAGCTGTGTGTATGTATGAGACTTGACGTTAAGCCATCTCAAATAATCACACTCATATGACCATGCTTATCTGTGTTTTAGAAGCACCCAGAGTTAAATGTGACCTTTAGACCGATACAGAGCTGAACATGAACACAGTGACCATAGACACTCACACAAACAATCACCCACGAGTGAATACGTATCCCGATGTGAAAGCTTAACATCTACGCAGCAATTACAGGAACACTCTCTATTTTATGTGATTTCCATGGCTTCCTGTTAGTGCAAATTGGCTCATACTATACCGTAGCTATACTGTAGCAGTAACCTTAAGAGAAACTGATACTGTTCAGTGAACAGGTAGTGAATGTGAGGGAAGGTTTTTCTGTGGAAGGACAAACTAGACAAACTCAGAGTCCTTGGAATGGAGAAGCAGCTTGCCAGATGGAGCACAGAAGTCATGAAGCAAACCAGAATAAGACAAGAAAGTTTGCATTTCAAAATTCTACTCCCTATTCATGAGCGACTCCCTGCAAAACTGGGAACAAGCATGCAGACACTCCAAATGTGACACTTCCTAAATGGAAGAAATTGCTTATTTTTTCATCAAAGACCAACCTTCCTCATCCTGTCAGAACTGGGCAGCATATTTCAGGTACTTGTGAAGGCATCAGATGCTCCTCAGACAGATGCTCTGTCCTGCCTTCCACATGGCCTGTTAAAGAATCAACTGCTCTGAGAAATTCATTACAACACGTCCTGTAGTTCTGGCACTGGTTTCCATTTCTAAATGTTTGCCATGCCTTAGATATATGCTGGAATCCCTTGAGTAATAAGAAATTGGTAAGACTTAAAATGTATGGAATGGATGCAAAAATCTTGAATTCACGTGACAACGACATTACTTCGGGTTATATACTTTATTTATCCTACAGTAAACACAATCAATGCTAATAAGGAAAATATAATATCCTTTAGGAAAAATATTTAATCATATTTTTAAACAACCAACTACCAAGACTGATGATTTGATCAGAACAAATTTCCTTCCAGAAAATGAACAACTCACTTTTAGCCTTAATGATTGAACCATGCAGGATTTGATGGCTTGTATCTGGTAGGACACCGGTAGTGTCTCACTCCTTCTTAAAAACACTGGTAGTGTCTCACTCCTTCTTAAAAACACTGGCAGTGTCTCACTCCTTCTTATAAAACGACGGTGAAGGTGAACATGCTGGACTTGTATTACAGCACATCTGCATTTCGATTCATCCTAGCTTAAGATATACTCTGGAGTGCAGTATCCTCCAGTTGTATAGGTTGATTATTTTAGGAGTTTCCAGCAAAGGAAAATATATATTCAATTCTTATTCACCACAGTCAAATTTTCCATCAAAGAAATCTAAAAGCGCTGAAGAAATACTTAATCAAAATGTGCACAATACAGTTGGTACAGCCTCATCTCACTGCCCTGAATTACATTAATGTTCATGTAAATCGATTAGTATGAATGTATATTTGACCTTAACTTCCTCCAGATATTCCATAATAAATCCAAATCATAAATATCTTCAGGGAAAAAACAAAAGATGTTTTACATCTGTCACGCCCAGCCCCGATCGCCCTCATGTGGACCACACCTCCTTGTTAACCCCGTGTGGAATCCTCCCGTGTGCCAGCTGTTGTTCATTTCCTGCTTGTTTCCTTTTGTACTTAGTCCACGTCCTGTCTAGTCTTCCCCAGATCCGTCATTGTAGTGTCATGGTGTATCGTTTCCGTTGCTGTTCGTCACCCGAATTAAACCCCGTTTTCCCCGTAACCTGGGTTCGCTCGCCTCCTTCCCCGCTCGCCTCCGCCTGATCGTGACAACATCATCTCTAGATAACAACTGTAAACTTAGCTTCACCCAAATATCTCGATGAAGGTCAATTTCTTTTACATTTACATGAATTTATTTATCAGTCGTTTTTATTCAAAGTGACGTTCTATTGAGAAACCCGGGTCAGCTTGTCCTTGGAGCTCTAGGGCGTCAGGGCCTTGTTCCAGGTCCCAACAGTGATACAATGTGATACAACAGTGATACTCTCTCGGCCACAGGATTTGAACCGGTGCCCCTCCATTTACAGACATACACTATTTCATGTTAAAACAGCAATTATTACTGTAAACCCATTCTTCGGTAAACTGGTAGAACCTGCAATGCATGATACTCACATATACATTTCTGTGCACCATAGCCAGACATACATTTTGGTTAATTATCACAGACACAGTCAAGCCATTTATCAGTACTGTGGTGATTGACGTCTCCTCCCATTTCATAAACATGACATTGCATTTCCTAAACCTTCATGACATGGAAAAAATACCAGAAAACAAATCCTATTCTAAAAAGGAAGATTTGTAACATTCTAAAGGCGCAGTTCTGGTGAAAATGGACATAGTTCCATCGTGACGTGTTATTTCACCTGCAAGCCAAAATTATTTTTTATAAAGAAACATACTTTAAGAATAATAAATCCCAGCAGTTAAAACAGAAGTTAAGATGGATTAGTGTCTATTTTTGCTGTTTTTCACTTTTTGGTTTGTGCATATCTGTAAGGCACAACAAAATGTTTGCAAATCACAACATATGAAATGTTTAAAATACTAGCAAAGCCGATTACTTAAAGTACAAGTCAAGAAAATGTAAATGATTAGACATACACAGGATTTACAGTAGTCAACTGGTTAGATCCAGCTATTCTGTTACACATACAGGTTAAACCCTCATTGCCATTTGATTTTAATAAGTCTGCATAAAGAGAGGAAGAATCAACTGATGACACAGGAGCTGTTTGAGTCGGAGGTACCTGCACTAGCACTGGAGCTTGTGTTTGAGTAAGAAGGAGTAGGGGGTACACTGGGGGCTGGCTGGGGAGCTGCTCTCGGTCTCGGTGGTACATTTGAGTAGCTGTTATAGGCACCATGTGGAGGACACATGTCCTCATAGTACTGGATGAGGTATTCGGGGTACACTTGATATTTCTCAAACACCACGTAGATGGAGGGATCGTTGACGTCATCCACACAGCTGTCGTAGAAATGGACGTCGCCGCCGTCTTTTGAGGGTGGCCGGAGGTAGCTGGAGTCGCCCTTGGTATACTCCCCGACCAGCACGCGGCACACAAACATCGTCCTGATTCCTGAGGACTTGGTGTAGCTATGTGAATATTTTGCATCACGGGCAAAGTAGCTACCTGTGAACAGTAAACAAAGCAATCAAATAAAGTCATATATCTTTTGCAATTTGACACGTGTTGCTATGACTAGCAACCGTAAATCAATTTTCCATAAGTGCTTATTCATCACAGTGGCACAAGCACAGGGAGATGAAACGATCCTTTCTTTTCAAATACCCAATATATTTCTCTCCTTTAAGACATACAGACATACAGTATATGCACCAATGAGCTGTTACATTTAACTACTCTCATGTGAACTGAATAATGTAAAAAGAGCGCATTTCAAGTTCTGGGATATATTTGATGGTAAGCTAACATTCAGTACTTGTAATCGACATGTCGTATGCAGAAGAAATGGACAGAGGTGAAGATGTGAGTGACTGTGACAAGGGCCAAGTCATTATGATCAGATGACTGGGTCAGAGGATCTCCAAAACGGTAAGGATTGTAGGGTGTCCACCGTCTGCTGTGGTCAGAACCTATTGAGAGTGGACCAAGGATGGAAAAACCATGAACCGTCAACAGGTAACAGAGCAGTCAGGACTCGTTGATGTGGGATGTGACTATAGGTTACCCTGTCTGGTACAAACCAACAGAAGAGCTACTGTGGCGCAAATCACAGATTTGAGCCCTGATGTGTATGGGGCTGCGGAGCTGCAGGTCAGTCACATTTCCCAAACTAGCTCCTGTCCATTGTTGAAAACACCTACTATGGTCACACAAGTGTCAGAACAGAACATTGGAGCAACTGACAAAGGTCATCTACTCCGATGAATCCCGTTTCCAGTTGCATCATGTAGAGGGTGGGGTGCCTGTCTAGCATCTGGGATGCACTGGACCAACAATTCCGATTCATGGCCACATGGCCCCATATGTAGCAGGACTCCAAGCACTGCATTGCCTATGAGCATCCGCTTACCATATAATATATCCCAGACATTGACACGCACCAATTTTACTAGATAGTCAACATTATCCGCTTCACATGTGGGCGACCATAATGCTTTGGCTCATTGCCAGCTTGGGGTCTGAGCGCAGGGTCGAGTAAATTTTCTGGTGCCCCTGATGCATTTTGGGGGTTAAAGGCCCGACAAAGATGTGACTATTCTGCCGAGGATGGGACTGGCGATCTTCCAATCGCAGGCATAACCCACTGAGCTACAAGACTGGATCTCAAATCCACAGCACTGTAGGTGTGTTTCACCTTTGCCATAGGCCGTCCCGTGTGTTCCACAGATCCTCCAGTCGAAGTTCTGCTGGCAGATGGCATCCACGTGTTTGGAGTCAGTTCCATGGAAAAGGCGTTTCTCACAATCTCTTCCACCATTTTTTTTTCTCATCTGTTCTTTCTGCCTAAAAATGAAATAAATATTAATGAAGTAAATATTAGATGATATTAGAATCTTGGAAACATATGCCAATCACCATTGGCTTCCACTGGACACAATCCTGTCTGTAATGTGAGACCATTATCATCATGATAGTCACAATACATAAATCTGTTCATGGGCTTCTGTTGTTTTAGACATTTCCCAATAAATGGCACCCAAAACAATGCATAGATCAATAACGGCTTAGACCTCAGAGAACAAGGAGTGCCTTTATCCAGTGTGGCTGTGTGACCAACGTGAATCATCTTAAATAATCACAAAATGACAATGTTTCTTGGCAGCTAAAGTGTTCCCTAAAGTACTTTGCAGATCAAGAACAGCCTCAGATGTTTACACAGGGTCACAGAGGGATCTGGAGCCTTTCTCAGGCAGCATAAGGCTCAACGCTGGAGTTCATTTTGCAGGACACATATATACACGCGCACTACAGGCACCTTAAAGGCATAAATTAGCCTAACTGCATATCTTTCTACAGTACACAGAGAGGAAACCTGTGTCACACAGGGAGACGACGAACTCCAGACGCAGAGAAGTGGGCTTCAAAACCTTCTGAGATGTGCGGCAGCAGTACTACCCAATGAGACACAGCAGGTTTCAGACAGAGCTAAAACAAAATCCTGCCATTAACAGACTTATTAATACATATCTGTGCACCAGACACAGATTCCATTCCTCATTAGATGTTGCACAGCGAGATAAACCAGAGGGTAGCTGAAGGCACAGTAAGAAATGACGGTTTCAATGACTTCCACGCTGGCTTTGCTATTAACGGGACATCGGAAAAACTCACCACTGGAAAACTTCCCATAAGGCCTTGTTCTGAATCCTTTCAATATGGCGTATACTGAAGCCCAACATGGTTTGCCTGAACAGAGCCAGGATTTCCTTGTACTCACTCGAGGGAGGGAGCAGAGTGACTTTCTTTAAAGAGCATAAGAAACCAAAGTGTCAAAATAGTTACAGGCAATTCGAAATGTTAAAGTGCGTTTTCATGACCAACCTTTCCTTTCATACTACTTTGGTAACATCAGCTGATACATAACAAATTAAAACTGTACCTTGCATCCTGTGTCTGTGACCTGGGACTTATCCCACTGTGCTGGTAAGGCTTTGAATTTGGGCTGCCTGTAGACTGTTTTGTTGCTGTAAAAACAGAGAAACGGAAGCTTAAGAAAAAGGAGTGGAAGGCCACAGTCATGGAGCGCCCGTTAATCGGTTACATTTCAGCTAACATCCCTCCATGAATCTCCACCTTATCATGGTGGGGGTGTTTGTGTGCCTCTGTGATCCTAGAATCTATGCTGTCCCTGGTAGGGTCTCCCAAGGCATATTGGTCCTAGGTGAGCGGTTAGACTAAGTGCAATTCATAAAGACTCCCATGGAAAGTTTCAGCAAGGATAATGTGACCCCACCCAGATTGGGGAGGCTGGGGCGCCGCCCTGGAGGTAGGCCGGCAGAAAGCACCGAGGCGATTGCATGGTGACCAGGTCTCAACCCCCAGGGCCTGGCCAGGTACGGCCCAAAGGGATTACAAGGGTCTGCCCTAGATGCACCGATCGTCAGCTACTAAATTTGGCTTTAGGAACATGAAATGAATTTCCAGCATTCCAACATTTCTACCTACAAACCAGACAAAGTAACATGTAACTCCTTTGCTCTGCATTACCTTGTTTTGATTTTCTGTACGTCCGTAGAAGACATAAAAACAGGTCGCCTTTGGACAAGTTTTTTGGTGCCATATTGTTTGTTTGTCTGGATCATGTCTGAAAACCGAAAGTGATTAAACAAATTCTGACATTAGCATTCTTGTTGCTATCATTATCAGACATCTCACTGTAGTGTAAATCAGGTCAAGAATTCTACATTCGAAAGCCACAGTCTGCTTTTACTGATGGAAATTAGAGACATGAACATTTGAGTAAAAAAAAACAGAAAATGGGGTCCAGGCTCCTTAAGACAAACCCAAACAAACTAAGCAAAAAAAGCCCCGAAACTAAAGAAACCCTAGCCTACAAGTAAATGTGACTAACTGAGAGGACAACATCTCATGCAGCTTGTGTGGACCATCTGAACCAACAACATACCTTGGAAATTAAGTTGATATGACTGTGAGCCTGCAGTAAACTCCACAACAGTAGTCCTGTCCTTCAGATACTCCTGTTCTAGAACTTCACTAGTGATCGACGCAGGTTTGCACCCCCCATTCTGAAACAGAGGGGAAATGCATGGTAAGGAGCTGCCTTTCAAAGGCTCCCCCCACCTCAATCCAGGTGCAGATTTACCATAAGGTAAGGGCAGGCAGCCACCTGGGCCCCCGAATACTAGATACTAGTTATGTATATTTCTATAAGATAATATTATCATTTAAATTACAGCAAGACGTCTGTTGTTTGTGTTTTTACTACTTTCCGGACACACGAAGTTGCCCCCCGTCCCGGCTGTAATGGACTATTCCTACTTTGAGACTTCACGCTGCCCAGCATTCTTTTCACACTGGACTGTGGTGGTAGGTTACTGGTCATTTCACTGCCAAGTGAATTGGCACAAAGTAACCCAATAGAATAGAAGATGGCTCAAAACATACAAGACTAACATTACATTTGCCATATCTTTGATACTATCCCGCTAAAGTGGTAGATTAATTGTGATAAACAGTTAATGAACATACGCAAAAATTCAAGAGAAATCTTGAGCGTAATAAGCTATAGGCTATAGTAGGCTGCAGTCTAGGGCCACAGCTAAAGAGGGAACGGTTAAACTTCTTAGATTTGGCCGACTGATCCACTGGCACAATACTCTAATTCCACCGACTGGTGATCGGCCAGTTTTAGCACTGGGAGCCTGCGCTTCAATTAGCATGTTATTGATATTCCATCATTTTTAATTCCCTCTCATTTCTGTTTCTGCTCCAAAAAATAGCTCAGATAGCTCACTAAGGGCCCCCCCCCCCATACACATGTCAGCCAAGGACCCCCAGAGACAGTTCAACCTTGCCTCCATCATTAGATCAGTAAAAGTGCAACATATCGACAAGGGGCTCACCGACGATGCATACTGGATCCAGTTCCCACACTCGTCCTCCCAGTACCAGGCCCATTCGGTAGTAAGAATGAGAGCAGGTGGCAGCACAGAGGACACTGTAGACAGACGCCTTACTTTGGACAGTCCTCGCGTCATTGTGTCAAAACACACAGGCTCAATCCCCCGACTAAAACAGAAGTGGAAACATTGTGAACAGAGATGCATTTGTTATCAGTCTAACAGATTATACCTTAACTAATCAAGTCACTAACAAGTCAGTAGAAAACAAGTGAATATATATGGGCTGTACTGACACACTTCACCGTAGGGAAAAGGACTATGTGAAAACCCTGTGTGACATACAGAAAGAGTCATACATGCACTAACACCTGCAAAAACACTAGTACAGTACTGTGCAAGTCTTAGGCAGTCAAAAGAAATGTTTAAGGCTATTTATATGGGTAGTTAGTGCACATGTGCTCAGAACAAAAACACAATCGAACATTAGAAAAAATGCAAATTAAATGCAACACAAATACTAGCAAAAAAATCTTCTGTTCTCCAAATATACTGGTATCTGGTTGGATGGCTAGATGAACACCACATCCCAAACCTCTCCTTGGGGGCACCTCAGCCATTCCAAGTATTTGTTAAATTTTACCACCAGCTCACTTAATTGATTAACTTAATTAGTTAACAAAAAAGTCAATGAGACACTGATTAGCTATATGAGGTGTGGGAGTGGTCAAGTTAAAAAATACATGGGTGTATTGTACGGCTGATGCACATACTGCGTTGATCTTAGCAGAGGTTTTGAAATGGCTAAGCTAACATACTTTAGTAGGCATAATAACATAGTTTTACACCAACATAAAGATCATTTAACATAATTTTCTTTAGCTGCCTAAGACTTTTGCCCAGTACTTTACATACAGAAACGCCTGCACATTCATACAACCTCAAACATCTGTGGAAACACCTGTAAAAGCAGAAAAATCCACACACCTGTGCAATCACATATACACAAAATTCCAAGTCATACATGCACAAATACCTGTACAACACTCATACACACAAAACACCTGTACATTCATACATCCACAAATATGCAAACATCTGCACTAACACTCATACATGCACAAACACCGACACCTGGAGAATCACACAAATACTCACAGACACAAACACCTACACCTGGAGAATCACACAAATACTCACGCAGACACAAACACCT
>JAODLD010000069.1:27471815-27493083 GCA_026781065.1 Mormyrops boulengeri | reverse complement strand
ATAGCATCCAAATAACAGGTTTTTATCACAAATGTCCCCACAATGTAATATATACATAAGCCCAACCCCCCCCCCCACACACACACACACACACACACACACACACACACACAAGACCTTTTATGTAGTAGCTATCTATCATGCGTTAACCCTTAACCTTTGCATTGATTTGTGGTCGTACCAAGATTTAGGAACAGATTCTGTGAGTCAGACTTTCAACTCTAATGGGGAAAATAAATTAAATACATGAATAACGCCTGCTGCGGCAGAAACCCAGCATAGCGTAGAACATTACTCATAACAAGGCCAGGCTATATCAACTAAAGGCTGCAGCAGCGCCTCTTACAGGCCTAATGTGTATCTGCATCTTGCCAATCTGTGTATCTCCAGCTCGGAAGAGAATTACGACTGTATCGGAGGGGAATATATCAGATGACCGATCTGAATGGATATAAAATAGCAGAATTTAATATCCAGGCACAGTGATGTGCAGCCTGATCTTTACACATTGTCTGGAAAGACTTTCTGTTTTCCATGTTTTCATTACTGGAGCAGAGGCCTTACCAAGTGGCCGTAGGTCTCCATAGTGTCGTTTTAAGTTTGTGGGGAACTTGGGTATCTTTGGCTTAGTCTGTAGTGACTTTCTTGATTTACTGTGCTGAATTCTTATTGCAAAAAGGGTAGAGCTCTGATGGGCGAGGCAGACGGGCAGCAGCCAGGACGGAGGTGAATTTGCTGGCAGGCAGTCGCCGGGGCAGCCCTGAATCACCTGTGCTCCCCTTTCACGTTCCCTTACAGGTGACGTTCTCTACGAGCTGCTGCAGCATATCCTGAAGCAGAGAAAACCCCACGTCTTCTATCCTTCTGCTTTCTTCTCGGGGAATTCCTTCCACTCGTCGGCAGAAGAGGTGTTCCAGCACCATAAACTTGAAGGTGAGATGAGGTTTAAAGGTGAAGCCAAGCTCACGTCCCCGGCCTGATAAACTGCTATCTCACACAGGCCAACAAGCCTCAGTCTTTTGGTCAGTAGCAGGAGCCTTTAGGTATGATCATCCAAATGATGACTTTAATAAATTCATTGAGAGGCATTCCATGGCTTCCTAAAAAGCTGTATCTGTTATCCTTTAGTTGTAGGTGCAGCGCTGTTTTTACACACTGTTTATAAGCTGCTAATTTCTCATCCACCCTATGCTGACTGTCATGACACACTTCAGGTCGACTAGTCGTTGCGACATTGTCAAATAAAACATCTTGACGCGCCTTAAATCGCTTCGGGAGTGACCGAATGGATTTAAACGTGTCTGGCCTTAAGGGAATTCCGTTGAGAATGCTTCCTGTGGAACAGTCCTGTTGGGATGGGTGTTTTCCATGCTCAGAGGTAGACTTTGGACTCTCGGCTACTCGGAAACTGGAATGTCGACCGCGAAACCGGTCGTACAAGGAAACGCGTGTATTTATAAACGCACTGAGGCTAGCGACTTCCTTATCTTTCCCATTTTTCGAGGTGATTTTCTTTTATCTTATTGATGAGCTCAGAACTTCCCAGTTCTGTTCCAGGTTGCTGTTTAAACTGATATTTAATATGCCTGATGATCAAAGTAATGTTGATAGAGGCACCATGTTTAGGACGATTACGTCTCTTGTGAGGGTGTCAGAACTTTTGATTTCCCTTGAAAGAACATACATCAACTGCATTATTAAGAAGGCGGGTGCGTTTTTAACCATTTGAAACGCCTTGTGAATTATAAGTAGTAACAATTGTCGAACAACCTGATGACTTTTTTTTTCTACAGAGCACCTTTTATTTATTGGTTGCAGGTCATTGATAAATCTTAAACATCTTAAACAATCCGATTCTTTGCCACTTACGAGGAAATGAGGAAATTAAGACTTGTAGGTGTGCGGTTGTTACTGGAGTTTGTATTTATTTATTTATTTATTCTTTGCATGCACTGCATTTCTTGCATAACTCCCTCGCAGAGCTATTTCAAAAATGCAAGATGAAATTGCTGTCAGCAAAGCACATCGTTAACCCATGGCTGGGACTGCCCATAGAAGCCATGAAATTTTAAGCTACAGTGCAGCTGTAGTCTACTAGCTGACTAATGCGGAATGTAGGATCATTCCACCTCGAGGGTGGATTTCTCGTTTGGGCCGGATTGCGCCATCTCCTGGTAGAGATTGGTAGTGTCAGGTAGAGATCTGTTTAAACTGTTTTGCTTATGAAAGAGACTAGGTCAGAATCAGAATGGACTTGGTCAAGTATGTTTCCACATACAAGGAATTTGTCTCTGGTTTTGTCATTGCTCTCAATGTATTTACACAGAACAGACATACAGTAAAAATATGTATAGATACAGATATACAACAATAAAGTAAAATATGTACAGTAAGGACTTGAGCCAAAGGACCATAGTGCAATGGTGCAAAGTGCAGAGAGGCTGATTACTGTATATACATGAGGTCAGTGAACCTGCCAGTATATACATATGCATGATATACAGTATGTACAACATGTATACAGCATACTCTGATTCCAGTTTGTAGGTACACTGGATGTTTAGCGTAAACAGATTTATTTTACAAGTTTTGTCTCTGACACTGTGTGACTGCTTTTAGTGCTCAACAGAGTGATGCCCTGTGGAACGTAACTGTTCATGTGTCTGGTTGTTTTGGTGTGCAGTGCTATGTGAAATGTTATTTAGTAATCATTTAAAAAACCAGAAAGAAATGGTTTCGTTCATGTGATGTCGTCTTTGTCTTATGGCTAAATGTAACTGTTATTTTTAAAATGGCTATTTGCACAATCGCGTCGTTTTGCATCCTAACTCACAGAAACGGTACGGCGAACCTCGCGGAATACAGAACCCCTCCCCCAGCACACGCCCACCATCGAGCTGTGCCACCGGCCCCGCTCACCTCTCCACCTGGGCCGTCCCTCTCCCATCCCCTGTTGCTCCCCCGCTGAGCTGACACACCATGAGGACCCCCTGCAGGCGTCTTCTCAGCTGCCCGACAGCAACCACCACCCCGAAGATCACTATCAACTGTCGGTGTCACCGGCCGATCGGAGCAATGGGCGCTGCACCACCCCCCACGAGGTGGCTCGGCCAGAGACCCCCGGCCAGGAGAGCCCGCGGGTCATCCAGCTGGTTCCCAGTGCCATTATGAACCCTCTCATCCTCAACGTCCGCCCGGGGGCCGCAGACTTCAAGCTTGGACGTGCCCACCCTGAAGATGGGCGCGAGGGAAAGGGCTTGCCCGCAGCCCAAGCCCGTGAGGACGTCTTCTACCGTAACCACATCATATTGCCCATGTCGCCCCCGAAAGAGCAAGCTGTGCCCATTGGCCGGATAGCAGGTGAGGCTTTGGATTCCAGAGGTCGCCGCTGTTGTGCCTTGATCTAGAATACCAGCTGTCATAATAAAATATCACATCTCATGACACTTCTATTTTTTAAATAGGTGTTTTTTTTCCTGCTGTGTTGGTCCTATTGCATTTAAACAATTTCAGCAGCTAGATGTAACACATTTATTGAAGGCATATGTCTTAAAGTCGTAAGATCTTTCAGGTTATTAAGTGCACGTTCAGTGGTTGTCAGGCTTCTGTTTTTAGAGCAGCTAAGGTACGATTGGCAGACCCTTGAGGGTACAGCCCCAGTGACAAGCAGAGGTACAAATCGGTGCTCTTTTTTTCTGACAGCCCTCTCTGATCTTATTGCGATCAGTAATCTTTTTGAAAGTATTGGAATTCCGCTTCTACTTGCTTGCAAGTAGTATTTTTTTGTGAAAGTGAATAAAGTTTAAGATAAAACAAATATTAAAATATGGGTCATACACAATTTTGAGAATTTTTTGAAAAAAAGAGTTCAAAGGAAATACAATATATAATCAATTGACATTGTTTTTTTAAACCAATTTCCCCAAATAGGTAATCAAAATGCAGAGTACACAAAACCTAGATAAAATGTTTTTCAGTCTTTCAACTTTATTGCACAATAAAAATCTATTTATATAAACGCACACACACACACACAAACATAATATATATCTATATTCCCCCCCCCCCTCAATTCTTGGATAGTTTTATTTTTTTTCTCATCTTCTTAAATCTTGCTGTGGATTTGATTAAATACTTTTGTTTATTACAAAATATATAACAAAACTAATTAACTACCCTGGAGGCAAGAGCTGTATAATTTGACTCTGTCTTCAAACTAATTTTAAAAATCAGAGAAAATTGATTTTACAGTAATGAGTTTGTGAAAATGACCCGTAAATTCCCCTTTGTGTTAATTCTGCATTAATTTAGGGCTTCAATGTGTACATATTTAGGATTGTAAGGTTTGATGTTAGGCACAATTAATCGTGATTAATCGCAGATAACTGTGTACATATATGTAGTATGTTAACATGTGTCTAATGAATTGGCAGATGTATAATATGTATTAACCTTAACCTTCTGGGTTTCACATTTATATAAAGGGACTGTCACATAGTCAAGTACTTTAAGACAGTAATAAGTAAATACATCTTCAAAATGTGGTGTATGTCTGGCAGTTCTTCATAGGTAAATGGAACGGTCAGTGGTCATTATATCATTACAGAGCGGGGCAATGACATCATAAGGATCTTTGTACACATGAAGAGAAAGGGGGTTTGTTTACACTGTTCCTGCTTCCAGACTGCAGGCTGCTATGGGACTATGTGTATCAGCTTCTGTCCGACAGCCGGTACGAGAACTACATTCGCTGGGAGGACAAGGTCACAAAAGTGTTTCGGATTGTGGACCCCAACGGCCTCGCTCGGTTGTGGGGTAACCACAAGGTAACTAATCCTGTTGTGGTTTTGCAAGGCAGTGAAAGTATTGTGCATGACTCACTTTAAGACTAGTAATGTTTTTGCTAGGGCTAATTGTGATCATTTCCATTCTCTTTGATCTTACTCTGCCATGAAATAATAGACTGATGGAATCCCCCTTTAAACTCTCCATCCCAAAGTTTCCGGGCCAGCTCCACTCAAAGGGCAATGTGTTCTAGATTCAGTTAAGTTTTGTACTCTGTTGGGTCACATTCTGAGGCCAAGTCAGCTTTGTTGTCGTGTGAAATTCAGAACAGAACCAACATGACGTATGAGAAGATGTCACGGGCGCTGAGACATTACTACAAGCTGAACATCATCAGAAAGGAGCCGGGCCAGCGATTGCTCTTCAGGTGAGAGGCCTGACCCTGGCCTGACCCTGGCCTGACCCTGGCCTGACCCTGGCCTGACCCTGGCCTGACACCAGCCTCCAGAAATGATACAAATGGGCTGCTGTATCTCGGTCATCGCCAATCTTCAAGGCCACGATAAAATGTTGACTTAAATGAATTATAAACCCAGAGTAGCTAGTACATCTTACAAACCCAGGCCACTTGACCTGGACCAAGCATTTCCTCAGTCTTCTGACCCCCCCCCCCGATACTCTTATAACTTTATCTGTGTTTTATTTGTTTGTTTTTGAATTCAGTCATTATTATTCTTGCTAATTGTTTAAGATCTTTGGAAAATCAAGTTGTGGATTAAAAAAAATAATCCTGAATTCTGTAGTTTCTCATTTATGTAAAAGACCCTAACAGGTAACCAGACCAGTTCATTCACAAGTCCAGTTAATTAACTCGTCCCTGTTCCGCCAAAACCCATTTGCTTTTTATAGTCGATTATGGTTCGTACAAAGTTGTTGATGTGTAGCTAAGAGTCTGTATCTTGGTTTGTTTCAGATTTATGAAAACCCCGGATGAAATAATGAGCGGCCAGACCGACAGATTGGAGCACCTGGAATCTGACCTGGATGAACAAATGTACGTTAAGGAGGAATGCTGAAAATTCCCAAGGACTGCCTTAGAAATGGACCAGGCAGCCTGGTGGAGCATGGAGCAGGTAATCGCTGGGAAGCCAGGAACAGAGACAAGCACAAGAATTTCGTGGTTTCTTGGGTTATGGCAAAGGAGCTTGTTACTTGGCCTCAGACCTAAGATTTTGTTAATGTTTATAAGTTTTTTTAAATTTTTTTTTTAAATGTTAACTTAACATCCAAAAGACAATCCACTATATGTGTAAAAACATTCCATTTGTGCCATAGAAACTTCCAGAACTGTCATTTTGGGTTGTTGTGTTTTTTTTGGTGTTGGGTTTTCCGAATACTCCTTATTCATTGTGGTGTTGCTATTCTGTGCAAATATTACTGGGGGCAGAGTTACAGATTTTCCAGTATATATACAGAAATAAAACTGTTCAAATTTGGCTGTGACAACGGCTGATCCTTTTTTTATTGCTATTTGTTTGAATTAAGATGAAATTTCGTAGCGTTTATGGAGTTCTGTGAGGAGTGTGCGCACTGCTCCTACTCACTGCCTGTCTTCATGGAGTGATACAATCACGTCATGACTGTGAGGAAATTAAAAAAAAAAAAAAAAAAAGACCTTTGACTTTTGTATTTCATTGCACCTCTTCTTGGGGGTGTAGGGGGGCATTAGTGGCACTGGAAACAGAAGTGATATGGCAAACATGAGATCCGGTCTGGAAAGAAACCAGTACAAAACCCATCAATCAAACCTACAGTTTTCCTACGAGATTCCAACATAAACTCCATGTGTCGCTTCTTAGCATAGGGCTACCCTACAGATCCGTGCAGGACAGAGCAGCCGACAGCAAGCTAATCAGGGGTGTTTACCTGAAGGGATTTAGCCTGAATTGCCACAGTTATATACCCATCTGTATAATAAAACCAAAGTCAACTTTAGATAAGATTCCATGATTCGACATGTGATATTTCAGCTTCATGATGCGATAGCGACACACTTTCAGCAGTCGACTTTGAATTTTGATCTGTTCCCGGGCTAGCGATACTTTCTACTGATGCTGGGTGATGACAGCATCCGTTCAGCCGCGTTTCTAGTCTCTGTAGCAATCGCGAGTGTAAACATCTCAACACTGATTGACAATGTACAATGTTGTTTTTTTAAGTTTGACCAAATAAACTTTTCAATTACTGGTATTTAGTTAGCTGCAGTAATTATTTATTGACTTATTCAATGACAGTAGTTATTTATTTACATATCATATCGTATTCAAATCCGACTTACAGCATTTTCCACTTACAGTGGGTTCACTGGAACGTAACCCCCCCCTCTCAAGTCCAGGAGGACTTGTCATCTTGAGTTACAAATGTTACGTTAAAAAATGATTTTTGAATAAAATACAGGTTTAGCCAGGACAATGTAAGATTCAAAAACCTCAGGCAGACTCCAAGTGGCATGTTCCGCCCGTGGTCCCTGCAAAGCCACGTATACTGGATGATGGTGTGGATTTCCCTCTCTCGACTAGGCTGCTTTCCTGCTCTCTAATTCTCCTGGGGTCTTCAGTACTCGAATGAAGTTCAGTCCTTTATTTGGCCTTTGCTCGCTGTCAGTGAAGAGTTCCAAAGAATATGAATCCTCAGACAGATATCTCCCATATGCTGCTGATATCCAGGCAATGACTTAAGTGCTTTTATTGTGCAGAATGTTCTGGTTAATCTGTTTTCAATGAGGTTTTGGAGCTAGTTTGAAGAATTTGATATTCTCCAGGACTCTCTCTAAATGTCGTCAGGTATCTGTCATTTCTGGGGAAGTGATTCACACGATACAGAAAAAGGAAGAGTCTGTGATGAAGAAAAGCCGGTCTGGAGTGGCAGGTGAGTCACAGGAAGTATCTGTTTCTGCCCCGGGAGGGGGGGAGGGACATGGAGGAGCGTCGTGCGCAACGGATATGTTTTTAGATGTTCCTCTCGGAGCTGCAGTACCCAAAAACCATCCTCTATGTTGTCCTCAGTTCCACCATTTCCTCCTCTAGATCTCCCAGCAGCCTCTCTGTCTCTGTCTCTCTCTTGGTCTCTCTCTCTCTCTCTCTCTGTTTCTCTCTGTCTCTCTCTCCATTTCTCTATCTTGGTCTGTTCTCTCTCTCACACTGTGTTTCTCTCTCTGTCTCTTTCGCTATCTCTCTTGCTGTCTCTCTCTCTTTGTTTCTCTCACATGGTCTCTCTCTTGGTCTCGCTCTATCTCTCTCACTGTCTCTCTCTCCCTCTCTCTCTCTCTCTCTCTCTCTCTCTCTCCATTTGTCTCACATGGTCTCTCTCGCTGTATCTCTCTGTTTCTCTCTCTTGGTCTCTGTCGCTGTCTCTCTCTGTCTCTCTCTGTCCCCCTCCATCAAAGCAGGCCCTGCGGCCGGAAATCCTTAACGACCCAGCAGTCCAGTGTGATTTTCTGCGGCACTGCGCCCTGCTCCATGTCATCACACCTGACAGTCGTTTATATTCTGCTTCTTTGCCCCAATCCGACTGCTGCAAGTGGGAAGCCGGCTGGTGAAAAATCACAGAATTCTCCTCAGCACTTCACATGCTTCCTGCTTTTCTCATTCCTAAGCTGTGGGTCAGCACAACGCGTCACATGGGGCCCCAGACATCCGGTCTCTAACCCGAACCTGAACATCTAGTCTGTTTGTCTGGTCTGTCTTGTCTAATCTATCTGTCTGTCTTTTCTGTCAGTCAGTCAATCAGTCAGTAATTAAGCCCACAGCCTAAATAAAATGTGCTTTTTTTAGCCAGACCTTGCCTTATATCCTGCTACTGCTGGCACAAGCACTGCGTGCCAAAGCCGATGGCCTGGCTTTCCCAAAACGGGCTCTGTGTTTTGCGTTCCCCATTGATTATTTTATCCTTGGGTTTTCTTGGTTTGCAATGGCTTGTCTGAACAGGTCATTGCCAAGGTGTGCCCGTCTCATAAAGCCTATTACTGTTCCCAGAATGTTCTCTGAGCAGGATAGCTGCTTTACAATCTCCACAGTAAGAGGAAGTACTGACCTTGTTTCCTCCCAGTAGGTGATGCATTCTGGTTTTTTTATCGTCCTTTTTCTGTTTCGTGCTCTGGAATGGTATTGGTGCAATGAAAATACAGGTAGTATCGGATTTTTACCGTTGCAAAGTTACAGTGCCTGATGACAGAAGGTAGGAAGGATCCCCAGTGGCGCTTCTTAGCAATCTGGTGAAATCAGCCAGTGGCTAAATGATGGGTAGTGCTCCAGGGTAGCGCCCCCTAGAGTGGAAGGGCAGAATTGTTCATGATGTTGTTAAATTTTGCCATTATCCTCTTTGCAAATGCTTCCGTGGGGCCAGGGTCAGTCCTGTGATGGAGCTGGCCTTCCTGATGGGTTTAATCAGGTATTTAGTGTCACCTGAACTGATGCTGCTTCCCCGGCAGAGCACAGCATAGCAAAGTGCTGGCCACTGCGTGCTGGTAAAGCCAGCTGCTTGCTACACACATCAAAAACCTGAACTTCCTCAGAAAGTAGAGTCCGCTCTAGCTTTTTTTATACAATGTTGCTATGTTGTTTTCCCAGTCCAATGTACTGTTCAGGTGGACCCCCTGGTACGTGTAGCCCTGCACCGCCTCCACATGCTCCCACTGGATCGTGACTGGTCTCAGGGACTCCCTCATATATCAGAATTCGACCACCGGCACTTTTTGCTTGCTGACGTCGAACTGCAGGTTATTCAGAGTCCTAAACTAGTCCTCTGTACTCTGGCTTGTCTCCGCTGCTGATGTGTCTTACAATGGAGAAGTCGTCAGAGAACTTCTCTGCATAGCAAGAGCTGGTGTTGTACTGGAAATCCGATGTAGTGTATAAACAGAATGGTTTCTTGAGGTGTCACCGTGTCACTTGCCACAATCTCACACATGGTTCAGGAGTATAATACAATGCAACCACAAACACTGTGTGATAGCTCCCCTTAGGAAGGCCAGGGAACCTGTCAGAGAAGATCAACCTTTTGTTTGATGTAGGAGAGTTCTCCATTAAACTACAAAAACCTGTGTATCTAGTTACAGGCATCTATCATAGATATTCATATGCTTTGTTCTGATGATGAATTATAATTAAATATAATTGATTAGAATTTTTTTTCAGTATTTTTTTTCTGTGGAGAATTCCATGTACTATGTAGAATATCTCAAAACTGCAAAAGGGGTGATTACTGTAACAAGGGGAGTCGGAAAATGATTATTCATTGTATTAGTAATGTATAGCCAACTTGCTACCAACAGAAGGGGCTTCAAACCTAATAAAACTTAAAAAAAAAAAAAAAAAAATTTTAAGATGTGCAAATACAGTAAAGAGCTAATGTAGTGCACATTTTTAGCAAATCATAGTTATTTCATTTGAAATTTTGCATGTGGTAATATATACTGTAAAACAAACTTTTTCCACGTTTATGGTTAATCGACTGGCCCATGTGGGAGTCTTTCACAATCTGCCCAGAAACATGTTTCAGACCAGGAGTCCAAACCCCGAAGGATTAATACTGTGAATATTCTGAGAAAGTTTCTTGGAAAGGAGGTTGACTTTTGGAATCCTTGGAGTAGCTTCCACTTTTAAAAATATCGAACCCTAGTCTCTGGTGATATATAGAGGTAAAAGACTTGAAAATAAATAATTGCTAGCGGTGTGTGTAGGGTTGTCAGGAATTTAACAAGGCTTTATAATTATGAGCTCCTGCTGACATTGCTATTTAAGCACCAGGTTCAATGAGGCGCGGCTCAGTGTAGAGTGATGACTAATATACACCAGCAGAGTTTTTAGCTACCTGTAATGTCCTGTATAAACAAAACTGTAAGTCAAAACAAGGTCGTTTCCATTCCATGTCCATTTCAACATCACATTTCAATTTCTCTTTTAGTGTTTTTCTTCCAGTATATATTATAATTTACACCAATAACTTTCATCACCAATAACATTTATTTATCAGACATTTTTATCCAAAGTGAAGTTCTTCTGAGAAAGTAGGGTCAGCAAATCCCTGGAGCACTTGTGGTTAAGCTATAGGCACCGCTCAAGGGTCCAATGGTGAAATCACTCTGCTGACTATGGGGTTTGGAACTGTTGACCTTTCGATCACAGACACGGGATCCTTCCCCCTGAGCAACACATCACCTCATTCAACTGAGGATCCAGGGGTCAAGAAATGTGCCACTGACCCTTGACAGATCTGCGGAGAGGGGTCTAGAAAAATGATGTATACTGAGTATTCGCTTTATTAGGGGCACCTACTGGTTAACACAAGTTACAGACTTCTGCTCTAAACAGCAAATCACGCAGCTGTAAGTCAGTTTATACAGCATGCAGACTGGTCAAAAAGTTCAGCATTATAAAGCATTATAATGACTATGGCGTGATTATACACCTGATTCTGAAAATGGCAGGATTGCTGGAAGTGGATCCAATGGACCCAGAATCCCAGAAACCGGCCTCCTGCACTGTCAGAAAAAGAGAGCATCAATTTGTACCTTTGCTAGTTTCTGGGGCTGTACCCTCAAGGGTCTGCCGATCGTAGCCTGGCTGTAGGTAAATGTACCTTTTAAGGTACAAAAAGGGACTCTGAGCAACATCCCCAAGGTACAAATAACATGACTGTACCGCCAATGGTACAAAAATGTTATGCATAGTCAGTTTCTGTATCTTACAATGTACATTTCCCCTTAAGGGCATAGACCCAGTGACAGCAAAGGTACAAACTGGTACCTTTTTTCCTGCCAGTGTGGGATTTTCACACACTACAATGTGTATAATTTATGGAGTCTGGTCAGTGGCATCTCTGTGGCCAAAAACGCTCTGCTAATGAGAGAAGTCAGAGAAGAATGGTCAGACTAATTAAAACTGACAGGAAGGTTAAAAGTGCAAAAATAAGGGTTCAGAACAACTGTGGTGTGCAGGAAGGCATCTCAATAGGCAGAACCCTAGAGATGGTTCTCGAGACAATTAGTTCCTAACTGAGACTGTGCTGGGGTACCTGATAAAGTGGCTATTAAGTATATCTTTAAGAAGATTGAAGCTGTCTTATTCTGAGCGTATTCTTAGAATACCCGGTGTATTGGAGAAGATAAAACTTGGAAAAGCTGAAAACAAAAGAGAAAGAAGCGACTAGCAACAACTGCCAAAAATGTAGTGCGATATTAATAAATTAACTGTAATCTTGCATTATCGGGTAACACTGTGCGTCCTGAGTATTTACACACGATGGCGCTATTGTACTGCTCTTAATTATACATAATTCCTTTTCTCATAGGTCTTTCCTGACATGTTAACAATCCCGCATTAGGCAGCTCACTATAATATTAAGCATTCATATTATTATTATTGAAAAGACGTTGTAGTTATTTTATTAGCCTGTGTATTCAATTACATCAAGTTATTCTATTACTTGACTATTAATTTCATAAATGCTTTTTGGCAAATCTTACTGGAAGATGCTGGAGTTCAGTATGCAACGAATACTCCTGCCTTTCCTGCCATAAAGGGAGTAAACTCTACATTTTCAGCAAATACACGTGTGTGGAAAAGAATTTCCAGTAATTCGGCAAAACATCGTCGTGCGATTCTACTGATTAATGTTACGCTGCGTGCATCTTATGCTTTGCCAGCGTTAATATAGACCTAATTTAACTGAATTGGAAGTTATTCTGGGGTATCGCACAGTTTAAATTAACCAGTCAAGTGCGTAAGTAAGATCAGAAATAGTCGTGTGTTAATTATCCATTGTAATCAAATGTGCCTGAGTGAATGCTTTTAATTAGCGGCATGAGTGATCTGTCTTCACTGGTATATTTTTTATTAATTGGAGGCGGTGCTGGCCAACCTCTGGATGCTGTTGATAAGTTGGTGCGCCGGAGACGTGTCGGCTCAGTCTCCGGTGCGGCGCCGTAGAGAGAGGAGCGCTTTTGCTGTCAGCGAAGCAATCGGGACGGATTGATGTATTTCACTTGTCGCTGTTACCATTTCACTTGGCAAAGTGCCTTTGACATAACCAGTAATTTCACTATTTTCACTTTTTTGTGGTTCACGTGTGTTGGCACACGGAGGGTTGCCTGATCGGTTCTGCTGCTTCGAGTTAAGTAGAAAAGCATTGAAAAGCCCTCTCCAGATAAGAAAAAATAACACACAAATACCATATACAATAAGAGAAGAGGGGAGGACTGGGCTCCGTCGCTGCAGATGTGTACGTGAACAGCCGGATTGCGCCGAGCGGCCGCTCGTTCGTGATTTTTAATTACTTTAAAAAATCGGATTGTGTCTGTAAAAGGAGCGGATGCTTTCCACTGGGTCCTGGCTTTTTAACATTTGTCTGGGGCTTTTCGAAGTCTCAGCCTGATGAAGGGAAGATAGACAGAGTGGTTTTCGGGAGAGCAGATGGATTAAGCGTGGCTATTTTCTGAAGTCAAGGTCGAGAGGTGGCAGCGGGGCACCAGGTATGTAGCCTATCGCCCGCGACGGGAGCTGGGATTTTACTACGTCTCTCTGATCTGGGTACTGTTTTTAATGAATGACATCCATACAGATCAATCCGATCTACCTATGGTGAAGTCGCTAACGAAATATATCCTAATCAAAGGATAAACCCAGATCTCTCGCTACTCTCGGAACTAAATAAACTCGCTGCGTTAAATAAGGTGTAAATGGGGTGTAACGCCAATTATCAAGTTGGTATAAGTACAATTTATTCAAATTAAAACGCACACAATGATATTTGCATTATTAATCTCATCAGTACGCTGTAAACTGAAATAATAAATACCGTAATTTTCAGGAAAATGTTTTAACAATTTTATCTTGTTCCTTTTTTTTTACCGACCTCGGCTAGAATACCCTGTATATAATGTTGTGTTCACTTCTACTGCCAGATTATGGGTTTGTTATTTTTTCCTACATTTTAACGACTTGCCTTTGCTTTATGTCGCACACCGTGTCATAATAAGAAATCCGATTAAAGGTGTGTGTCAGTAGTTATTTTAGAAACTCTCGTTAACTGTATGGCTGAAAAGCCGATTTTAGAAATTGTGCAGTTAAGAAACTTTCAGAAGTTATTTACAGCGAACTGTTCATCTTGAACTCAATGTTGCTATCTGTTTAATGCCATAGTTGCGTTTGCTGAAGTTACATGGAACAACACGCCTACTGATATACTTTTGTAATTTTATTATATTATTACATGCCGGCTACATAAAACAACAGAATACAATGAAGTTTTCAGTCTTTTTAAAACGTAATACCTTTTAAATCATAAATAATAAACTGATAGGTCTGTTACTGACAAATTAATACTTACATTATATATTTGACCCTTGACATCACGTACATTAAACTCCTAAGAATCACAATTTCGTAAAACACCCGAGAACGAAAGATATAATAAACTTTAAATGCACGTGATTTTCACGCTTGGTTTTACATTGATTACGATTTCCAAATGTTATTTACAAAACAGCAATATGAGGTTTTTTAAAGAGGCCAAATAAATAAATGGTGAAACGTGTCCAGAATCGCTGGAAGCACGTTTTTGGGTGTATTGCCGTCTGGTTTTGTTCTGTAACACACGTAGCTTCTTTGGCGCTCACCAGAAACGCAGTGTGTTCTTAGCCGGACTGAAACCCAAAAACGCCGCATCGGAATGCGTCTTACGTGGTGGTGTGCAGCTGTTTCTTTCCCCAAAATTAATGCACTTTTTCTAGATTAATGTACACGCAAACCCATATGAAAAGACATAGTAATACACACTAGGACAGCAACCCCGATCACACATACCAGGTGGTTCATGGCAATTCATGAAAATGCATGTGCATGTTTAGAAATCGGCCCCATGGCTGTTTTACTGACATACTCCAGCTAATGTTCTAAATAGTGTATCCAGACCAAATGTGTGTCTCCCCCAAGTTTAACAGTAAAATTACAGCAAAATTATGAGCTTAGCAGCGCTAATAAGGCAAGTCATGAGCTGACATTTTGTGTTCACTTGTCGCATGTCAAAATTTGGTACAATGGAAAGAAGGACAATGTAATATAGACCAATATGACTGCACTTTTGGCACTGACACCGAAGAAATAGAAAAGAACATATCTGTTACACGTGATAGTGAGAAGGCCGTTTAAAAAAAATCAGTTGTCTAGGATTGTCATAGAAATTATTATGAAAATGTGGGGAGTCATTAGTTTGTTTTTTTTCCCTGTTTTTATTGTTGGGTTTGAATAAAATCTCATTTTAAAGGTATTTTTAGGTTAATCGCATTCAAAGTTCAACATTTCGAATTCATTGTGACACGCAGCTGTGTATGAAATTAACTTCTCAGGGGGAGTGATTTATAAGAACATTTTCCTTTCAATACAAGTTTCCTGTGGACAGCTTGAGTATATAGCACATTATATTGTTAGTCATCCGAGTGATATCCAGAAATACACAGATGTCTTCAGACACTCCCATAGTATGCCTTAACACTAGAAGCCTTTCCCTGTAATGTGTATTTAGGTGTTCATCTACCCGGGTCGGTTCACATCGGCTCTGATGAGATTCCGCAGACTGGGGCCGGCTAGTAACGGCCCGTCGTCGTCAACAGCACCTACAGGCCCGCCGATGTCCCAGCTCTGTAACCAAAGCCTCTTTAGACCCGATCTGTGGATTGATGAGGTCGGCCTTTGGCCCACGATACGTCGGCATCGCCGATCATGGCCTGCCGGAGCTAGCTGCCCCGTGGGACATGAAGCGAGCGTGCGGTGAGGCAGGCCCACTGCTCTGATGTTCTCCTAGGTCCAGGGATGGTACCAAATCCCACATCATTCCTGATAAGAGCAGTAGGCACAGGTTTCATATAAACTTGATGCTCAGGTGAGGCTTGGTTGGTGATGTTATGGGGAATTCTTGGGAAAACCAGTCATGGAGTGACCTGTTCCACTGTATGTTCCTTTTGCAGACCTGTAACGACAGAACACCAACAGCAATATGTATCTTTTGGTTCCCTTCATTGGTACTGAGTGTGTTTTTATGCTGGGTTCTTTTAATTAATATATATGATTTTACACTTACATTTAGGCTAAGTTACTTCCAAGGGTCATACAGTATTCGGATATTTTATTTTTGTATTATGATGATCAGGATATAACCATAATAATTAACTTGGTATAGACCACAAACTCAAATCATCAAGGGCGTGAGGTTGGGCCAACCTATTTCAACTCTAATTTCTGTAATTTCATCCTTTGTTAATATTTTGTTGATGGAGATCAGGCTATTTATTCAGGCTTATTTAGTAACATCTTGCGAATGGAAGCAACAATTTATTATTATTTTTTTGCTTTCTTTTGCTTTGTTCCCCTTTGTAAATGTAAAGAGAGAGGGAATTTGTGCACCATTCCCATAACTATCCAGACCTTGCTACGTTTGACCCTTCATGCAAGCTGCATTTAAAGTCATTTACCCGTTTACTCGCTGTTTAAGATTCTTTGTGCATGTGTTTGAAAGGCCTTTAGCGCACTGTGGGTAGCAGTGTGTCTGTTGGCATTAAGCCTGCCCTGAGCGTCACTGCGACGTCTGTCCCCCGGTTCAGCCGGCGACCGTGTAAGCGAACCACTCTCCGCACCATTAGGTCAGTGGAATACGATCCGACCGCAGGTAATGGTAACGTATCGATCAGCCATTTGGGGTTATTGGTACACCTGTCGGCCTAGCCAGGCGAAGCTGAAGTGTAGTTATACTGCATAATTTGGGCGTACACCATTCCATATAAGGCATGCTGAACTAAAATAACCCCTTCATGCTGAAATGAATGGTTTTTCGATATGGTGATCATGTTGGAGAATGGCGTGGACAGTTCACAAGTAAGAGGACCACAGTGAGCAGGCTGACTGAAGTTATGTTGTGTTTACATTGTGATGTCACCATGAATTTTTTTCTTCATGTTGTTAGGGCTGATGTGATGCATGATAATTATTTTGATAACTGAATGCAATAATAGTGTGGAACTAAGTGCCCTCTATTATGGCAGTGTTTCCCAAGCCAGTCTTCGGGGACCCACAGACACTCTCCCTCCCAGCTCCCTCGCTCCCTCCCAGCTCTTGAGCTAAAATGTGGACTGTCTGTTAGGGAGCTGGGAGGGAGCAAAAATGTGATCGAATGCTGGGAGGGAGCAAAAATGTGGACTGTCTGTTAGGGAGCTGGGAGGGAGCAAAAATGTGATAGAATGCTGGGAGGGAGCAAAAATGTGGTCCCCGAGGACTGGGTTGGGAAACACTGCCTTAAGGTTAAGATGGGATAGATAAACTTGGACACCTCAGCTCCTCATCATCCTTAATACGTAAGAAAGTTGAGAGTCATCAGAGAGTTTTGTTGGACCGATATCCCTGCAGGGCCTGTTTGTCAGCGTTACTATCCTTGTGACTAGAGGATCTGTACACAGAGACACCAGGGGACAGACACACCCTTAGGCTTCACTGCTTACCAATCTGTCTCCATCCCCTCTGGTGCTCCCAGTACTTCCACTGCCTGTCCGCCTTCCCAGCATCCGCCTTCCCAGCATCCGTCATCCTTGCCCGACACTCGGCTCTGCACCGGTGCCCCATGGAAGCGGCTGTCACCAATCGGATACCCCTTCCCTGTCTTGGCAGCTGCTAATTGGATTTCATAATGCAGAGCATGTGCAGGACCTGCCCATGAGCTGGTGATGTCTACACTCATTTTGGATGTGATGCGGGAGGCTGCCTTTTTATAAACCACCACTTATGTCAGTCACAGAGGGAATAAATGTTTATCTCTGAACTTAATACTTGTAATCACAGATTATTTTCATCTAGCTCTGGCAAATTCTTAGGAGCATCAAATACATGATAATGACCCGATACAGCATATATGGTAGAAAATGATGGATGGATGGATGGATGGATGAATGCATGCATGGATGGATGCATGGATGGATGAATGGATGGGTGGATGGATGAATGGTGTGGCACACTGGCTCAGTGAGCAGCACTATAGACTCACACCTCCAGGGTTATGTGATTTCCTAAATTGCTTGCAGTGTGTGTCTTCTTGGTTGTGTGCCTTTCAATGCCATCCAATGCGTTCCTCGGCCCAATTCCCTGTATTTCCAGTATTGCCAGACTTCACATGCCCCTTTTTGGGATAATTGCTTATGGGACATAGATCCATGTATCATGCCCAGACTACTGTTTGCTTTAATTGATAGTGTGCAATTTCAAATACCACTTTTATAGATATCAGTGGTATTGAAAGGTCATGCTCTTAAACTTTATTGCTCGGGAAAGACTCTTTGGCTGCTACATTCCATGCCATTTCTCTGCCTTGGAGGTGTAGATCTTTCTTTGGTAATAACTGCAGCCAGCCCTATCTTCAGGTTTGGTGAAAACACAGTTATCTTTCCTTATATACATGATTTTCCAAGCCAACCATCACTTGCCATGAATGTAAATCTGGAAACAGGTTTAGACACTGAATGAAGCGGCATTTCGATTATTTATTCACGTATTTATTAGCATATTTCTTTCTACATTCATTTTTCACATCCATTTGTTTTGAGTGCCTCCCAAAGGTTATAGCTGGTCCCCTTCTTTCTTCTGGTTATCTGTTGTGTGGTAGGTATGGTAATGTGAGGTGATGGAGGCTGTTTCCTTTGACTTAGAGGGGCCACGCTCTGGGGGGAGTCGGGGGCGTGGGGGGGTCTTGTTTTGCTTGCTGCGACGAACAACAACAGAAGCCGTTCATTTCTGCTTGTCATGGTATCCTTTGCAGTTTTCCTTATTTCTGGCTTATTGTTCCTTCATTGTAACTCAGATGATCTGAGCGGAAGCGGATTCTTCTTCCTATTACGCTCATGAAGTGATGACCAGCACGAGATTTAGGAAACAGCTGCGAGGAAAATCAGCATTAATTTCACTTCCATATGCATGAGGCGAGCTACAGCGGTGCCCTCCAGTTTGTTTCATATGCATTAATAGCAGGCAGAGGTCTGCTCTACGCTGGAGAACCTGGTAATCTTGCCTCACCTCGGACGAAAGCTCTCCTCCAAATACAAAGGATAAGAAACAAACATCGATCCATGTTTGACTAGGGTTAAAAGAGCCACATGCTGTTTCATTGTGTCAGGCTCACACGTCAGCCAGATGTTCACTACGGAACCTGAGGCCTACTTTGAGAAGGTTCTCCAATTGTTTTTTTTTATCTTGACAACCTGTCAGACTGGTGCATGCACATCTGCTCGTCATTACCTGACGGCGTCCTTTTCCATCTTGTTTGTGTAGCCGTGTGTGTGTGTGTTTCCGAACACAGTTCTTCTTTAGCATGTTCTGCCCTTCAGTGTGAGGCCAGATGCCCATGCTGCGCTGGCATGTCGCGAGCGGCTTCTCTGCCTGGGGCCATCTGACCTTGAGATTTACCCAAAGGTGCATTCCATACACAACCAAGCGTTGAAAAAAATAAAAATGACCAGCTGCTAAAACTACAAGATCCCAGGAATGTGCCATTTTAATTGCCTGCGTCATACAATGAGGAGATACAGAAAAAAACATGAAACATGATAAGGCATGCACATGAAAAAAAAATCTAATATCCTGTAAGGAGGGGGGGGGGTGAAACCCCCGATAGCAATGCTGTCGATAAGCTATGTTCCTCGGGACTCTGGTGACAGTAGGACGGCGTGAAGGAGGCTCCTCTGTGGCTTCTCGCCGAAGATGGATCCTGTGTGGCCCACATTGCTCGAGGGCTCGTTCCTACGCTGCAGCCGACCAGCGGCTAATTATCATAAGTAACCATCTGGAACATGGTGGGATTTCCGCGGCTGATAAGAGTGCTAATCTCAAACCTTGAGTTCAAAACTGTTTCCAGAGAATCCACTGAGCTTGTCGAGTGCTTCCAGTAGGGCACAAGGGAATCCAGCGGACTTGGCTGTTTAACCTGATATCCATCTGAGGGAATATCTGTATAATAAAAAATAAACATGCCTATGTAGTTTGCTGAAAGCAGAATGCAGCTGTGAAGGTACTGTACTGGTTGTGTATGAATGAACCAGAATCAAGTCTATTGCCTGAGTATGGTCAAACAGAAGGGAATTTGTCTCTGGTTGTCAGTGGCTCACGTACATACAGTAGATACACGCACAGTAAAGACAAGACAATGGTGACATACAATTCAGTTGATACAGAGATGATTGTACACTGAGAAGTTTGGTCCGACCTTAAACACACTATTAGTTGCTCTTTGGGTAACATACCCTCCTGTCGTCCTATCTTCCTTTCCGCAATAATTTTTTGTCCTCTGTACAAAAACTACACATGCCACTTTATTAAGTCCTATTGGTCCTTAAAGTGGAATGTTAGGCCCTTCAGATGACATCACAAGTGTGGGGGTGTGACCTTGCCAGCTTCCTCTTCCTGTCAAATCAAAATTTTAATCAATAGTAACTTTTTTTCCCCCTGGATCTCAGGATGAATCCATTGTGTAAGACAGATAAAACCTTAAAGTCCAATGTTGTCCATCTAGGCTCTAACCAAAATCTTTCAACATCAGAATTTCGATTTGTCAGTGTTTTATATTAATACATGAAGCACTAAATCTGTGTGGTTTAAACCCCAGACTGCCACACCAAAGAGAGCTAACTTACCGCTCTGTTAGACTGAAGCTCCTGACAGCATCCGGAATGACTACAGTATCACTCACACTGAAAAGTGATCAGTTCTAAAGCCTGGCTATGTCTTAAAGTAGCAAAAGCTTGTTTGTTCCTTGGCACTGCAACGGAAACACCCCCCCCCCCCCAAACACACACAATCTACACGATACTCTTCTGTGTGTCGAGTTTTCATTTGTGAGCCACTTTCCTTCTTTTTGGCTTTTCCTTTTTTTAACCCAGTAATCTGATTGGATGTGAGTTCTGTTCCTACCGACCAATTACATTTGTACTGGAAAATGATTTGGTCATAATTACCTTTTTTATTGCAGCCTTCATTTTACAAGACTGAAATTTTGTTGAACAAGTTTGAGACACATGTGGAATGCTCAGTCAATTTTTTCTAGATTTGCTTACGCTTTTTTGTATGTATATGTGGTATGTATAAAGAGGTGTTTTAAATCATGTGTGTGCGTATCATGAACTGGGAGCCTAATATGCTTTGTGCTACCCCAACTCCAGTCAAGGTCTTCGAATGATCTGGCAATATTGCCACCAGAGCAGATATAACTCAGTAATTATAGTGAGTCCGTAATTTTTAATCCTGTGTCTGAAGAGGATCACTGGCTCTTTATTGATATTTCCTCCCATGGTCTGTGAGGAAATTTGATTTTGCGGTTGTTTAATTGTATGCCGGGGGGGGGGGGGGGGGGGGGGGGGGGGGGGGGGGGGGGGGGGGGGGGGGGGGGGGGGGGGGGG
>JAODLD010000069.1:27460877-27471715 GCA_026781065.1 Mormyrops boulengeri | reverse complement strand
TTCACAGGTTCACTGGCTCTTTTTTGATATTTACCCCCATGGTCTGTGTTCAAATTTTATTTTGCGTTTGTTTAATTTTATTCCAACCCCCCCCACCCCCACCCTTGCTGGAGTAAGTCACATGTCTTGCTGATTATACTCAACAATAGTAAGGAAGCAGATAACAGTTGATAGCTGTAGGAAACAGAAAACAGCGGCACCGTGAGCAAAGCATTTCAACAAACATCCCCAAGGTTTTTCCTTTGAAGAAATTGCATGTGAATGACCTTATATTGGTGCTTATTGTGTGTGTTTTATTAACAAAATAATACTTACACTTTAGTATCACTTTTAAATTATGTAACTATATAAGTTAAATATATTTTTTTCAGGATTATGTGGAATGAAACTATTAATATTTTCACTGCTGTCATAATCAGAACATTGTTTTGTGACTCTATCTATCTATTTATCTATCTATCTATCGTAATGGTCTCTAACTTATAATCTAAGACTATGTGGAATTGTACAAAATCTTTTTTAATTTCAAGGACAAAGCTTCCGGTGGATTTAATGTGGTGATTGTACTTTGATAAATCTGTGTAGTTGCTTGTCAGCTATTGGTGACAATTAGCAGACTGCTTTTGTTTACGTTTTATACAGTCCTTGGGGAGGAAGGGGTTAGTCATTATTTTTGTTATGAATTATGAATTTAAGAGGTTGATTTAAAAATATAAATGCATATCAATAGTGATGTGATGTGTTTAAACAAAGTATGCAGTAGGTTGAAACTGCAACAATGCAGATAATAGATTTTAATTCAATAAAATATACCTATATATATGTATATTGTATGTGTATGTATATTGGATCGTATAGACCTTAACTTCAACAAATCAATGAAGTGCAGATACAGTAGACACGTCTGAGATCCTAGGTTCAGCCAGGGCAAGAATAAGAAAGGATTTGCTTTTGCAAATTGTAGTGTAATGAATGATTTACTATACAAATCACCAAACCAAAAAATTTAAATATTAGTCCCGCACAAATTATTTAAAAACCAAAATGATTATGGGGATTCTGGACCGCTTACTCTAGTTAGGAAAGAGTACAGATATTGGACAAATGAATGACATACCACATAATTTTATTAGCACAAATTGATAGTTTTGGTTATAACTTGAATTCAGCCCAATAACATAACCTAATTAACCTCGGCCCCAAAACATAGCCTAGTTAACTACTTCGAACGCAGGACAACCCCGGAATTTCATTCCACCCTTTGTGATGTACCATCATTTATGTTCCCTGGCATGGGATTGGTATGCTATTTGGCTGTCCAAAGTTCGTTGAAATCAGAAAATGGAATAAATCGATGCATAAGAGATGTAGATACTTTAAGTGGCTGTAAGCTGCCCTGAATTGATTGATTACGCTACACGGAATATCGAAGGATAACGAAACATAACTCCGATTTATAAAAAAAACCTAGCTTTACCCAAAAAGCCCAGTAATATTAAGGCTGAGGCGCAGGCTGACTCTGTTGAGAGCTGAAAATTACGCTCACCATATCTGAGCACATTCCTTTTTCCAGTGAAGCTTAAGATTGCTGCAGCTTCGCATTTAAAGACCCTGAATTATCGCTACCGGGTGCCGTATCTTCAAGGCAGAAAGCAGCAGATGTGTTGGATATAAATGCCGATTGATTATGGTCTGCAGTGAAACATGGAAACAGCGGGTGATAACAGGTGATAAGTGAATAGTGAACAGAGGTTACTAGTTGTCAGTTTTAATAGGCCTATAGCTATTTGGAGGTAGGTTTGCGAGAATGAGGTGAACAGGCATATTCTGCAGGGACCGGTTTTTGGGTACCGTCCCTCCATCCCAGAGGGTGGGGAAAATAGCACCTTTGCTCCTGTCCTTCTATTTTCCTGTCATATTTAGCATCCCTAGACTCAACATAAAGAGCACATTCATCAGGAACTGATTTGTAAGGCAGAGATGTCCTGTACAGCATTAGATCCACGTACTAGAGATGTCTGAATGCCAAATACACACTGAAGGTAGTTTTTTTTTAATCTAACTTCGGATGTGTCCCTTGGTAATATATTAAAAGAAAATCGACTGCATTGATATTCTGCTTTAAGGTACATTTTCCATATTTGCGTCAATATGCGGCCAAAACAATTGCAAAATATTTAAATATACCCCGTACACCCTTCACATTCACAGAGGTTATGGGCAAGAGACCCCTGGCAATGTGAAACTTAGTGAATAATACTTGCCCCCCCCCATCCTCAACCCATAACAGTCTGCTAGCCTGAAAGATGACATACTGTAAAAGCTAAATTTATAGCTAATTTCTAAATAAACATTACCGTACTGTACTGTACACCTTGGATGTCAAATTGCTTTGTCATTTTCTATCTGACCTGTATGTTCTGTATGCTATACAAACCATCTAAATTATGCTCCTGTACAAAGTTACTATACTGTGCGTGCTGGGGGCACGACGCTTTTAACTCATTATTAGTAATGCAAAATTAACGGCACTGAAAACTTTAAAAGTTACTGGGAGAAAGCTTCAATTTGCACTTGAAACACTGAACGATAACTACACATAAAGATGAAAAAAATCACTCTTTATATAAATGTATGCTAAAGTCTTAGGCCATGACAATAAGGGTTAAAGGCTATTTATCTAAGTAGTAATTGTATATTTACATTAAAAAATTGTTTGCTAGTTACTGATATCTAATTGGATGTGTATAAGAACAGCATTTCAGTTCCCAAACCTCTCCTACGTGGCACCCTAGTCATTCTATGTATTTGTTAAATTTCACCACCAACTCAATTAATTAACTTAATTAGTTAAATAATTAAGCCATAAGTCATAGTTTTACACCAACATGAAGAATGTTTAAACATAATTTTCTTTGACTGCCGAAGATTTTGCACAGTACTGTGTATCCACACAGAAAAGACCATTTATATCTCAGAGATCACCTGAACACGTCTTTGAACACAGACTGACTTTGGAGCATGGGGATACTCAAAATAATACCTAGAAAAAGACCCCCAAGGGGTGAGACTGGACTCAAAGTCGAACCCGTGACCATGAAGGTGTCAGGTAACAGCGTAGCCAGTCGAGCTGCTGTGCCGCCCTCTGCTCTCTTTATAGAAAATAATCAGTCCATGTAAAATCCTTCCCAGGTGATCACTGTTCAGGAAATGACACATGTTCCCCTAGACGCTTCCACATGTGGCAACAACCTCATCTCACCAGCCATCCTTAAAGGGCCAGGCCCCCTCCTCTGGCAGGTCACATGACATTTTAGTTGCTGTTTCTATTGTTAGGGATACAGTACAATGTCACAGAGTTAAAACGGTGGGTTTGGACAGAGCCTCGCAGACTGTAGCCTAGTTCATGCTCCACTTTACTTTGTGCACTTACAGTCTTCGCATGGTTGTTCATGTAGATGGTTGTGTACATACTACATTTGTTCATGGACATAGACATGCACACGCGTATTGGCATACTACTGCACCAGATCATGAGAACACAGACGTATTGCATCAAACACGTCTAAAAGCAGTGTAGTGAAATGGATAAACTTTTATGAGCAGCTTTAAAGTAGTTAACTAACCTTGGGCACTATTAAGGTAATATGGCATAACGTATTTTGAAATCCTTGTGGCTCCCCCCACAAAATGCCTGAATAGTATTGGTTTTGAAAATACCGTATACCACAGTATAATGTCTGGACAGTATGAAAAATTAGATATGCCAGTACCCCCACACCTCTTCATATAGCTGCTCACCATAACTACAACTACGCAACATCTATTCTTCTTCCACTCTTTCTTCATTGATCTCTGCTCTGTAAAAGTCAGTGCTGCCACCTGCTGGATACACCTAGTCATACTCCTTACACATGCTCAGTCAACACGTACTGACAAACATAATGTCTGCCGGATCTGGGCTGCATGAGCACAGCTCTCCAGATGCCTCCCATGACAAAATTTACGTAACGTACCCTGTGCCCAGACTGTAAGTGCGCTGAGAGAAGTGAAGTGTGAATTGGCCTTGATGGTAATTGATTTAAATCCCAGTATGTTCTGCCTTTGCTGAAGGTACTTAATTTGACTGTCTTTGGATTACAGAGTCGTGCAATGCAATGGAATACTGTAACCCGGACATCTGCGTTGCAGATGGACATATTGATGACCTGATTGTCACAAAAAAAAACATGAGGCCTGACTTACTGAGGCCCACCATTGCAATGAGAGCAGCCCTATGGGTGACAGCCATGTAGCAAACCGGAGCTGCTCCATAACCTGTGATCTGTCACACCCCCATGTAACCTGGTGGAGCCAAAGATGACTTGGCAGGGTGCCTTGCACCCTGTTCTGGCTTAATACGGCCTAAAAACGCTGATGTTTTTGCATGAATGGGAAGGAGAAACAGGTGCCGTATTACTAATAACGCCAATCCACACACAATCACTCCCTGCTTTCAATGTCTGGTCTGGTATCCAAGTAGCAACTTTTAATTTTGCAAAATGTTCCTCCCATTAGTTCCGCTCTGCGCCAGTACATTTCCATAGTGTTCCATTTCTCCATTTCAGCCTGAATATCAGAGCAGCTCTGGAATTAATTCTAACTAATCCCTCTATTTGGAATTTCCTTTAATTACTTGTCCTGGCTTTAGACACCATGAACAGTTTGCCGAAATAACTTATTTGTAATGGCATCCGGTACAAATTCAGAAAAACGCTTTTCCCCTCAGGGCTGGATCCTGTAATCAGGGTTAGTGTCGTCTTTTGAGGGATGCATGAGGCTGACTCTCACCGCCGTGAAACGCCCAAGCCTGTATCTGACCTTGTAAAACGCATCTCCACCGTCCATAGAGAGGATGGGACCTCTGTTGAACTTCCTGTGCCTTCTTAGTGCTCTTTAATAGAGAAATCCGTGGCGATATCAATGTTCGAGTGAAACCTTGTTAAAAATAACATTAAGACTGTGCATGAACATAAATAATAAAGCGAATTTATTCCTTATTTGGTTTGCAGCAGAGCTCATGAGAGGACAGAATACAATTAGAATGCCTGTTTACTATATTGTTATTATTTGGAAATTGCTATTTCATTTCTATGCTTCCATGCACACACCTCTGTTGAATTTCCAGTGGACTCTCCATAATTAGATTCATTTTTTAGGTTCTCTGCTCATGCCATTTGAATAAACACGTGCATTTTAACCCCTGAAGGAACATTTGGTCGACAGATGCCTGTAAGGTTCTTACGGTAATTAAAAATACAAAATATGACTCTTTGATTGGTTATCTCTCTGAACCAATCATTTATTCTTCTACCCTCACAACATTTTTTGTGTGATTACAATTCCCACAAGCTGATTTCTCATTTACTAGAGTTATTCCTAGGTTTGGAACATTACTAGACTGAGTTTAAATAGTCTAAATATTATAAAGCTACCGGACTGTTCTGTGGAATTTATTAATAGCTTGGTGCATCAAATGTTGTTGTACAGTCCCTTTAGATGTTAAGGCAACATCGTACATGCAAGTGCTATTTCAGAAAATGAGCACGGCATCTGGCTGCAACATTTACTGTCGCATCTGGTGATGCATTGGTCAGCATGGTGGCTGGATTATCATTCAGAACCTTTAGATGTGTTCCAGAAACCTAAAATTTATAGCATTTTCTTGTTAAGTGTCTCATAAACCAGTAAACTAATTTTTGATAAATCTTACACACAAAATCATCCTGTTTTCATGCGCATTTTCACTTAGCAAAAATAAGCTGTACTTAATGACTAATTTCTGCTAGTTAGTCCCAACTATTCTGGAATATTTACAAAATTCAACAGATTGCTCATTAGTGATTTTATGAACTGGGTACAATTTGTGCGTAGATGTAAAATTAAGTGAACAAAAAACAAAAACAACATAGGTAGTTGTGCACCTGCAGAGGATGCCTTAAACAAAAGGTTTCTGCTTGAATATTAAATTTATTTTAGGTGAAAGAATCAAGAAATTAACTATTTAAAATATGCAGCACGTTGGGAACGGCCTCTATCCTCCACCCTGAGCACTTCCTACAGTATGTGTACTCCTGCCAGTGTCTAATTAAAACCACCGCATAATCACCTGTCATTTCCCGGCTGCCCTTGATATGAGGTATGAATTTCATGAAAAGCCCCTAAAAATAGCTTTGTCTCACTCTGTTGCTTTTCCACACCTTTTGCCAAACAGCCTAAAATACCAGCAGCGAACCTGCACCCCCACCCTCCTGTCCCACCGTTTCTTTGTCTTGGATCCCAGAAATCTTCTCATTCGGGGGCTGAATTGGTGCTTAAAACAGAAACGTCAAAGGAAATGTTTGTCTGTTGCCTATAAAGCGTCGAACCATATAATTAGCATGAAAACAGCCAGGCCTTAAAGATCCTCGGCATTTCTTACAACTTACTGCAGGACCATCATACCGAGGAACAAACCTGGTTAAAAACCCAACAAGAGCGATGTGGCTCCGCCCTGGGTTATGATGCCTGACACAACACCACAGCACAACTTTCAGGTTCAACACATCCAGCTCATTAGTACTGGGGGGATGCATGGGAGTCTTTGAATTAACACCAGAAATGTGCATGAAGTCTTTGATTTAACACATGCAAGGGGGTCTTTGATTTAACATTGGGCACATGCAAGGGGGTCTTTGATTTAACACTGGGATATGCCTGAGATCCCCCTTGTGTTCTGCTCTGTATGCCCTAGAATCAAGTGCAGATATCCACAATTTGTATAATACCCCTTTTTGAGTGATTTTCAATGTAATATTTTAAAGGCTATTGTTTGATATTGCTATATTTTAGAAGTAGGTTAGAGATTGTTAGCCAGAGGTTAGAGATCGCTAAATTTGGCCTGGTCTATTTGAAATTAACATCAGACAATTTTACCTGTATTTATACATTTACAATGTTAATTACACAATATTAATTTTCATTTCAATAATTTCAGGAGTAGGGACATATTTTCGTAAGAGGAGACACTGTGTTCTCTGTATTAAAATCGGCCATATTCCTCATGTCGCCGCCACTGTGCTCTGTGGAGACTTGCAGATAAAAAGGGGGGGGGGGGGGGAGGAGGGGGAGCGTAAACTTGTGACAGCTCTCTCATCCCACAGCTCAAGCCTTCTGAAATAACCAATCTGCCGACAATATAACAGCCACAAAATCTTATCATTCACAAGAAATGGCGCCATTTGAATTCTGGCTACAGGAAGCCAGCGCACCGCGCAGGGTTGCATCATCCAAGGTAATTTCAAAGAAATGTCAAGATTGTTTTTTTTGTTTAGTTCCCCCCCGCCCCCCACCCCCCATTCTGGCATTTCCCTGCGTGCAAATGCTATTCTTACTGGCTAGCAAACGGCTGTAGCTGGGACCCTCATCTTTGAAACCAGTTTGGAGAAAATTTAAACCAGGCAGGGTCACTTGCTGAGGGTGATGGAGGCAGATCTCAGCGGAGGACACCTTTGACTAGTGACAAAAGGGCCATCTTCCTTGTCTCTGAAGGCAAGAAGCTTTACTTTAGTGTCGTGGCTCACATGTGGCACCCTGCGCTCCGCACTATCAAACACAGCACTATCCCTTACACTTTCTGGAATGACCTCCAGGCTCACTGTGATCCTGCACTGGATAAGCAGTTATAGATAGATGCATGGATAAGTAACAACATATATTACGTAAGCTTTTACTTTATCTCTGAGTTCCTCTGCTGATTTCAGCATAACATCAGCAACACTGTACATCATTTGTTGCATGCTTGACCTTTTATAAATATATTTCTTGTTGATCATTTTATACCGAGTGATTTATTCTGGCTTACTGGAGATATTCGGCTTAAATATGCTACCTATGTATTCCGGGGCCTGTTCAGATGTTCCCCTTCCTTCTGATCTGTGTTACTTGATGCAGGCTTCAGCCTCACTGTCACCTTATACTGGATAAGTAGTATGGAAAATAATATATTCACACATGTACGTTTCTTTATTCAATATGCTGTGTATATTTGTTTCTTTTGCACATTTGCACATAGCTTTTATCGCTAATACAGCTCGGGAAAAAATTAAGAAACCACAGCAAAATATTCAGTTTCACTCATTTATTCATTTATGGGTATGCTTGTGTAAATTTTTTTTTTTTTTGCAAACTCCAGCTTGGCTCTTCCCTGTTTCTCATTGATGAAGGGCTTCTTCCTTGCTTTATGGGTTTTCAGTCCTGCTTCTAGGAGCCTGTTTTGAATTGTCCTAGCAGTGCACTTCACACCACTTAATGTTTCTCATTCTTTTTGAAGGTCACTTGAGGTCATCCTCCGATTTATGAGGCACTGCCTGATAAGTTGATGGCTCGTTTTTGTCATTGCCAGTGTCTCCTGCTTCACCTTGTTCTGTGTCCTGCTGTCTTAGAAATGTTGAATCTGGAAGCAGCCTGCTGCTCAGCATAGCCTTATGCCAGCAGAACCAGATTTAACCAGGATTTAAAAATGCATATTTTTTAAAAAATATAGAGTGGTCTCTTAATTTTTTCAGAGCTGTAGGTACACCCTTTATCTACCTTTTTAGAATGAAACATATCCTTGCAAATAATGCGTAACAGTATCAAATGCAACACTCAGTAAGTATAAAAGCAGGTCAGAGACACAGTGCCCCTAAGCATTGATTTCTTTTCTAGAGACCTCCCTGCCCTTACGGACGCTGTAATGCAGCGCAATTGTCATGGTGTCCCTTCCCCTTTCCTCTGCTCTCACCTTTAAAAGTACCGCGAGATATACGATGCCTTGCCGGGGTCATTCATAATTCATCCATCCTTCATAAGTGAATATTTACTGCCAGGTCAGAAATAGATCCGTGTGCTTTTCAGACCACAGCTGGACGGCTTGACACTCTGATGTTAAATGGGTAAAAGACTGCGATTTATTTGCATCACATCTCTTAATCGATGATCGGTATTAATCGGATTTAATTACAAAACTGGCTTGGAAAGGTTTGCCCTGCATTGAAAATAAAATACAGCATATGTTATGAAAAATGGAAAAGAACAAGTTTTAACCCCCTCCCCCCTCCAAAGTTTCATTATACCATAATAGATATCACATTAATACTAGGGGGTCATTAATTCATAGGATCTGTGTTGATAAACACTGGGTCATATGGCTATGTAACGTTTGCATATCAGTCGCCTATTCCTCTCTGTATCCCGATTCAAGGCCGTTAAGCCCACTGGATGGTACCAGCGCTAATAAAGTATATCGGTAATACGGGGTGACAGTTATTTTGTATAAGCTGGATGATGAATCTGTCCTAGTTGGTTTCACCTGTCATACTGAATTATAAAACTTTTTCACGTAATAGCAGGGAAACCAAGAACTGCCGTGCTTGTAATTATTTTATTAATGCCATTATCTCGAGATAACCAGACAATTGTCTCGCTATCTCGAGATAACGCAGCTCGTTTTTTCGAAAAACCGAGATATCTTTCTCGTAATACTTCTGTCAATAAACATGTTGCGGCACCGCGCAGACCGAGGTATCCCGGGAGCGGCGAATAACGACGACAAGGCGCGGAATTGCACGAATTAAGCTGCTCTTTTAATAAATCATTTAATAAATCGTCGCATTCAAGCAACAATGCAGCGAAATGACAAGACAGACTCACACACGGTAGGATAATTACACAATGGCTAGGGACATGACAGGATCACACATACAGCACTGGTAAAGGTACACGCGACACTTCGGAAATATAACGCAAGCATTAACACTAGAAACAATTACCCACTGGGCCATTTACTACAGTGGCTCACGAGCATGCCGGGATATGGTGTACACTATTATGACGCCACAAGGCTGTCATTCCATAGGCAGTGCCGCTCGCATTTGTACTGTAACTGTGTTACTTAATGATTGCATCTGTGTAGGCTTATTTAATGTTGAAACTGAGTCTTGTGCCCATGTGGCATGTCATGTCCTGTCACTGAACACAACATATCTAGATAATAGCTATAGGAAAAATACTGAAAAGAAAAATCCTGAAATGTGACATAAACAAACCTTCACACCCACGTTCAAATCTACACACATTATCTGAATCTTTAAGGGTTACGCCACTAATTGAAATGTGGGTTATCTCAAGATAATGGTATAAAAAAAATAAGTGCAATTAAGCTCAGCCGTTCTCGGCTTCCATATAATAATACAGCATAACCTATAAAAACACTGCTAATTTTATTTCTGCATATTGGCTGGCATTCACTTATGAACAAACTTTTGTATTTCCTCTCAGGCAAAACATTTACCTTGACTTTTCCCCTATACCTGCATTTAAAGGGGAATGCAGCCTGAATCCGTAATGTATCCGAGGCCTTTTTCGGGGGCTTCTACAGCGGCGTCCTTTACAGTGCGTATCCTTGAAGGAGCCCGCTCAATATGCAGGCTCCGGCAAGGCGGTGATGCCTTTCTGAGTGTACGTTTTCTTAGCCGCCGCGAGTCCCACCAACCATCTGTCTCTCGTCTAGAGAGATTAAAAGGTGAGTCATCATTCTGAAGAAGAAGAAAAGCCAGTCTGGAGAAAAAAATCTGTTTGTCGTCTGGGGGGAGCGGTGGTGATATTTACTGTTTGAAACACATCATTTTTAAATGAGGTGAAAAGGTTGGTGTCTGGAATTAAGACTAAAGCACGATGTGGGGGGGGGGGGGGGGGATTTGTGTGGTTGGGTTGGGTTTAAGGTAAGTATGGTGCTTTTGGCTGTTTTATAGGCTGTGATGAGCCCCCAAACCAAGGGG
>JAODLD010000069.1:27428677-27450706 GCA_026781065.1 Mormyrops boulengeri | reverse complement strand
AAGTTCTCCCCAAACGAGCTTGATGGGCCGAATGGCCTCCTCTCGTTTGTAAGTTTCTTATGTTCTTATGTTCTTATCACCCCAGAAGACCTGCCATTTTGGAGATGCTCTGACCCAGTCATCTAGCCACCACACTTTGGCCCTTGTCAAAGTCGCTCGGATCCTTAAGCTTGCCCATTTTTCCTGCTTCCAACACATCAACTTCAAGAAGTGACAGCTCACTGGCTGCCTAATATATAATGACATTCTTGACAGATGCCATTGTAACGAGATAATCAATGTTATTCACGTCACCTGTCAATGGTTATAATGTTATAGCTGATCGGTGGAGATTACACAAATTATAGTGTGAGGAAAAGGTATGAAAAAAGTTGAAGTCAAAAGAAAATCAAAGTGCTGCACTGGGTTTAAAGTTCAACTTTTATCAGACCTTCCTGGGACAAAAGTGAAATAAGTGGATTTCACAGCTCAGTGATGGTTGTGAAAAGACCACAATGCAGCAACGAGGAAACCACCCATCATTACAGGGGCTGAGAGTGACGGCCACGGTGGTGTTTTGCAAAGTAATGTTTGATTTGTTTGTTTGCTTATGTATTAATCTAGCCGTGATCTATCCTGCTCGTTAGCCTCTTGCCACATTTGGCCATGTGTCTAATGCCTGCTCATGCTCTCCGCTCCTCCCCTCTGCTCCCCTCCCCCAGCCTCCATCGTGGAGCAGAGGTGGTGGTGTCAAATGCAGCCCTGCTTGGATGGAGAGGAGTGCAAAGTTCTGCCTGATCTCAAAGGCTGGAGCTGTGCCACTGGTAACAAGATCAAGACCACCAAGGTAGGTCCCCAGATGGCCTGGGGAGCGTCTGGCCTGAGGGGACGAGGGGACGTGTGCCGGGGCTCCGGGCGGGACGCGCTCCAGGGCTGCTCGGTATATTTAGCCGGGAACATGGCATGGGCACATACAAAAATACATCTTTTCTCCAGGGTTCAGCAACATTAAAAAAGTCTGAAGACACAAAAGTTACATACTAAAAAATAAAAAGGGGAACTCTTCCCCAGAGATTTCTGTGTATTAGATTAAAAATATGGAAAAATCCAGACCTTCTATTGGTCTATTTTGAGGTTTTCCCTATTTCCGAACTTTTTACTCACTGAGTGGGGCTGAATTTCTATGTCAATAAATTACTGTTATTGCTGAAAAAAAGCCTCAAAGAGGCTTCCTCCTCCTCTTTCTGCTCCTCCACTATAGCCATGGCTTTGCTTGCACCCTTTTCCATTTTCCCTCTTCCTCCATCTCTTTCTCCCTCCGTCATTCTTGGCCTTACACCAGAGGAAGCAGTATCGTCGGTAGGCTTTCTGACGGTGCCGCGCTTGCACTCGTAAGCTCACCGGGGAACTGACGTTGCTGTTTTAACGGGGCCACTCATTTGGTCGTTCATCATGCTAATATGTTATTTACGTTTCTTCGGCTTCCTTGATTGAACAAGTGTTGCCGTCCTCATTACAGTAATTGTTGCTCCGCAAGAATGGTTTTCCCCTCACCCTGATATAAATATTCATAGAAATAGAGATGCCGTTACTCAGAAATAAATTCAGGTTTAAAAAAGACTATGTATCTGCCACACCTATTCAGTACCTGGTTGAAATATGCTGAATTGTGAAGATTTACCTAGTGTTTGTCATAGGAAATTAAAATGGATTTTTTTTCTCCTCTGCTAATGTACAATTTTCGTTAAGATTTCCTCGGACAGAGACCAGCTTTGGTAACCTTGACATCGCAAACTTGCAGTCCCAGGTAAAAAGTTTCTTCTATTACTCTCAATATTCACTCTGTTCTTGTTAGTATTAATTGCCCTTTAAAAACTTTCTTGTCAGAATATCTCACTGAAGTTTGGTTTACCGTTACAGCAGTTAATATGAATTGTGGATTCCATGCTTTTTCATTGTCTATAGTCCAGTTGTTTGCATTACGTACAATTTCCAGCCAGTCTTTAGTTCTCACCCTTGTGTAAAGTGCAAAAAAATACAAATTATAGAAACCTATTTATGAAACTTCTGCATATATGCAAAATGGGCCCTGTGCTGCTAGTGTTTATTCTAGCTATTTCTGTGCATTTGATTTCACAACTCAGTTCAGTTCCAGTGAAAGTAAGTTTATTTTTGTCCTGGTTGCTATTACACAAGACAGCAAGTCACAAGCTATAATCATATCATGTTTCACAGTGTTTTAAACTCATATTAATGCAACTGCTGAATGCAAAAATAAAATGTATATAATTTTCATTTTAAAAATTCTTTGCTATTTAAAAATCAGTAAATTCACATTGGATAATGGAGGATATTAGTTGACAATTGAGGTTTAGTGTTTAAGATACATTTACATAATGGATGTCCAGTATTTATAGCATATAGTATATTGATATATTGACTTAAATATCAAATATGAGACCTGCTTATTATGGGTCTAACCTTAAACTTTAAAGTTTAAATCATTTTTCTTAAACCTCCAGTATACAGTTTCGAATTGTCTTATTTAAGTATGTTCTCAAACTTCATTCAATATCTCCTTTTTAAAATAACAACGTTTTCCCACATTTTTTTCTGAATATTCTGGATGGCTTCTGCAGACACCAATACAAATGTGTACAGGAACCTTTAACAGGAACTTTATTAGGAACCTCTGCCTGCTTATGCCAACAGCCTGATCCTACTCACAGAAACGCCACAATTCATCACACAAAGCACGTGGAGCAGGTCAAGAGGTTCTCTCACCACTTGACAAAGCTTTTGAATGGGCAATATGTGTGAAATAAGCAGTATTGAATGTTATAATTGTTGCTAGCAGGCTCAGAAACAGCCACCGTGCTGGGATTTTTATGCAGTACGTAGCGGAGGGTTTTATGGAGGATGGGCCGGATAAATAAAAAAAAAGATCCAGCCGGAGGAAGACCTGAGGGCGAAGAACACCTTGTTAATGAGAGCGGTCAGAGGGGAATGGCCAAACTCGTTAAAGCTAACAGGAAGGCCACAAGTGTAAAAATGCCATCGACCAAACTCCAAACTAAGGAAAGTTACCCCATAAGGAATGTTAGCACCTTAATGAATCCATGCTTCGAAGAATTCAGGCAGCTGTGTAGGCAAAATGGGGGTCCTTCTCAGTACTAGACAGGTGTACCTAACAAAGTGGCCACTGAGCATACATAATATATTTTTGTTTTCTAGCATCCCTTAAATTATAGGGTTACCTGTCAAACCAAACCAGGCTTATTGTACTCTTTGTCTTTACAAGCTGACAATGACTGTAAGTCAATCTTTAGTTTTAAACAGTTTGGGAATTTATCATTAATCACAATGACATTTTGGAATTAAACTGTCTCTGCATTAAAGTGGATTTATTGCAACTGGCACATGGAGACAGTGCCTCGAAATATGCAAGTGACGATGCTAACCCTAAATAGCAAAACAGCCGCTGTCTGGGCTTTAATAGGTTCATTTCGAACCGTTAAGCTACCATTTATCACAGGCAATTTTCAGCGCTCATGTTTTCCAGTGAACTAAGGTTGATATAAACAGCAGGACTATGAGAACCTCAAAAGCCCTAAGATGCATTTCAGTGTAATTTTATGTTATTCGACATTTTTAGCATGCAGTACATGGCTATTTTGCCTCAATTAAGATAAATATGAGATCATAAAGATCATAACATTTATGCTCATACCATATACTAATAACTATTTTTACATTCATTTTTATTACAGTGATAATGTTTGCGAAATAATTGCGTCCTTACTGGCATTTCCTGCTGCCACTTTTGTCATCTTGCTCTTAAGTTGTTGGCCTAGACAAGCATGCATTTTATCTAGTTTTATTTATTTAAAAATAATTAAATCACCTTAGCTAGCTTTAAGTTTTGCTCAAAGCAACCCTGTTATGCTCATTTTCACTGTTCATAATTTTATTTTTGGGGTTTACCAGAATAGACTTACATGCTTCAGTGTTTCAAAAATGCATTATTCTTTTCATACTGTACTCTAGTCACTCTGTCAACTGTAGTAACTCTAAATGACTGAAATGCTCTGTTAGAGCTTTAAGCCCCACCCCCAATAAGCCCAGTCTGCTCTGATTGGTCAGCTTGCCCTACACATTCCTTCCCTGTCAGAAAAAGTTGCTGCACAGGCTGTGGGTTGTGTGAGGGTGTGCCAAACTTGCAGGTAGGTGGCCAATAAGGAGTGTGTTACAAGGTGACCTCACCATGTCATGGAAGTAAGGGCTGGAATTGCAAGAAAACGTTTCAGGCAGATTAGAGAAGAGTGAGTTTTATGGTGAAAGTTACTCCCTTCAGTGTGTACGTTGGGCCTTAAGACTTTGCAGACCATTTATATGCATATTAAGCTATATAACACACTAAAGGAAAGGGAAAAACCGGAAAAGCATTATAGGAGCCCTTTAACACTTAGCATTTCCGGCTGTAGGCTAACACAGGTCTGCCATGTCTCTTTGCAGGTAGAGTAATGCGACGGCATCAATCAACTGTGTAGCTCCAAGTTTACTGTAAATATAAGTGGTTGGCAAGGTGAAGACCCCGCAGCCTCTTGGCTACTGAGATGGACTGAACAGACCACATGGAGCGACTTGGAGAAACACAATGAAAGAAGCAACGATCAGGAAAGGAGACTGTCCTCTACCATTCTACGGTCTTTGCAGCGTTGGACAAGTTTATGTCTTTTATAAACAAATGACCAGTTCTTCTCATAGTGGTATTTCTAATGGTAATCCTAAATTGTCATTAAGTATGGTGGTGAACCAAACAACTAACAACCCACGTATACATAGTAACTAAGTGCTCAGTTTGGTTATGAAGCTTCTTTCGCCGAAATGCGTTATGTGTATAAGGAAAGCCTAGCTGCTCCCCAAAAATGTTTCTGTTTTATGAAGATGAAACGATAAATAGTAAAACTGGCTTTAATTTAAGGAGCCAGATTATTGAAAGCCGAATAATTAATATATACTTATTTAATGATGCTTTTTCAGCTGGTTGCTTTTATCTTTACCTCGCTGATGCATTTTTACTTGTGAAGTGATCAATAACATTATGTAATAATAAATTATGGTTGTAATCATTTCCTAATGTCAACGAATGAATGTCTTTATTACCGTCTTTTGCTGTGCACGATGTTTTCATGACCTCATCAGCACCATGCACCTCAAAGTGGAATCACCAATCTTACAAAAGCAGGCCCCACCATTCTTCTGTCCTATAACTGCACCTGCCCTGTAGGTGGCGCTGTAGTTCAGTGAGGGTATCCAGGTTGCAATCACCAGAAGAATCTGGTGCGGAAATCTCCCTGACAGTTACATGCTTCCACGGCACCTGGTTACCTTCGCCTATCTCACTTCACGTCAGATAATTAGCAAGCTATCGTCAGCTCACTTTCCTGGTACGCTGAAAGTTACACAGCTTTTGTAATTGGTCTATAATATTGCCTCTAATTTTTCCTTTCACACATTATCTGATATACACTCAGATTTCCATCAGCATGACTCTGAATGAATGACAAGCTTAATTAAAACATGTCATTGGGTTTCTGAAATTGGGGAATACCCAATATCAGTGTCATATTTAAGTGCTCAGACCACTGCCCCCTCCCCCAAAAAAAAAACAAATTACATGCCTTGTTGTGTAAATGTATCACAATGCCATCTCCGGTATGTTGTATTATGTAAATGATTACTAAAATCAACCAAGGGATGACTAGGAACTTCTCTTTGGTGCATTACAGCAATGTTACAATATGTTTAAATAATGCCATTCTTTTTATTAGTCTTCTTACAAGACATAAAAAAATCCATTTTTCCACACACTGAATATGTGGCCAGTTAGGTAATTAGAAGTGTTGTCTTGGTAACAGCGCTAACTAGTTCCATAGTTCCATTCAAGGAGACACGTAAACCAGTGACAATCTCATTGCTGTGTTTGTCCCTCAATTTATTCAATACTTCTACATAACAAGGACTTGGGCTGTTTTTGAGAACAAAAATTAAAAACAAAAACAAAAAAAAAACATGGACCAGACTCTAGAATAATTTTATTCTCTCTTATAATATTCCACTGGAGAATTCCATGTAGTAGACTTATAACAGAACCTTATGGAGAGACTAAGAGCTGTCTGTCTTTTTCTCTCAGTGCCTTAAGTACAGTCTCCCCTTTTCTTGTGATTAGCAAAACTCGTCTTTTCGTATATATTCCAGCCCTCCACCCCCCCCCACCCTGTTGGCTCCCTCAAGATGGCTAACCTGTTGCATAAGTCATGTAGGAAAAACTGTAACCCTGCTATTTCGTTGGTAGATATATAGGTACTCTCTCAATTCTCCAGAGGGCCGAAAACAATCAGTAGATTTGAATTAATTCAGTAGATCTGAAATAACTTCTTTTTGATTCACAACCAGCACTCCTTGCCCTCTCTCCAACTCCATCCACGCCTCTGAAAAGCCACACATAAGTATCAAATGCACAAAAGTATTATAGTACATATTAAACATGGACATATCACATTCTACTTTTTGTATGAACATAAAAATATGAATCAATTTTTAAACCCTACAAAACTATCGCATTCTCAGACAGACAAATTAGGTCAGTCAGTTTGCCTTGATTATAAGTGTTCATTAATATTATTAGGCTTCACAAAACAAATGCCTAAATTTCCCATCTGACTGTTGTGAGCATAGCACCGCTTATATCTATGGTAGGGCTCTTAAAATCAGGCCTTGTTTTCAATTCTCCCAGGTAGTTAGTTTAATAATTACTGATTCTGATTGGCCACAGGCTTCACACCTGGCTCACAGGTAAAGGAAGGCTGGAAAATCAGCAGGGCTCAGACCTTGAGGACCGTGATTTGAATAGCCCTAATTTATGGTATTGTGTTTGATGATGTCCTGTAGATGTTTGGTGCATTGCATGCAGGTATAACACAGAAGGTAACTGGGAGCAAGATATACTCCCTTGAACTGCACATCTTATTCGAAATGGTCTGAGAAGAGCGTCTCCCTTTATAATGATCTAGGAATATGTTATATGATTGCAACAATAGGGCATGCTTAAACCAAGCGGGTACGCATTTGAAAAACAAGACTGCATGAAAGAATTAGCCGCATGAGTTTGGATGTTGCTGTAGAATAAAGTTCCATTAACATGTAATTGGGATAATTAAAATATGAGAAATCTCTATAAATCCCGGCAAAGCGAATTCCCAGCACTCGGGGAAACCACAGTACAGTTTTGTTTATTTCTTCACTTACAGAGATACTGCAATAATGAGCATTAAAATAACTGCACCAAAGTTCCACCAGATTTACCAGCAAAAACAACGTTCAGCTACAGTCCCCAGGTTAGCCATTGAAGAAAAACAAATTTGCTAACTATAGAGATTAACACTGCATATTCCCAGAGTAAGAGACCGATGCGTTAGTAAGTACTGATAATTCTATCACACTGGCCAAATGTGTGTACATTTTTCAAATGCTTTGTGATTTTTCCCTTTTGTCCCTGGAACTGCACCTTTGTTACCGTTGAGAATCCAGTGAGAAAGAGGCCGAGACTCATATATAACCGTACATGAAACATATGTACACACTGTGCCAGTGATCAGTATTCATGTTAAACATCAGCTCGATTTTAGAAAGTCATACTTTCATTAAAAATTTACTGCCATATACTGCCTAATTTACTGGCTATTCTGTATTCCAGACAGCAAAAGGCATTTCAATAGCCCCGTAAATTCTACAGGGAGTTTCACTCCATCCTTTGCTAATCAGCGAATGGTGAAGGGGTCACTCCTTCCTGGTTCATGAACTCTCATTTCATTACTATTGTACATATTACTTAAACTTATGTTTTAATAATACGACGATAATCCGATCCATGATGATCCTGAAACTCCATTTTGAGAGTTTATCAGTCTTTACAGTTTCAAATGGGATAGACAATATCATCTTTTACACAAATAATCTGTAAATAATAAGGTGATAATTTAACAGTAAAAATGATAATAGGTGTGAATTTATTTCTATATTCACAGCTTAAATGAAACAGACTCTTCTTCTGTAGGGTCACCGGAATCTCTACTTTCATATAACGCTTTGACAAATAACTGTGACATTATTACCCTTTAGATTACATTGGTGTAGTTGCAACCTGCTGCCAATGAAATGTGCCATATAGAGCACGGTAAAGTAAGTGCAGCACAATCTCTGTTTCACCATTGTTGTGAAATATCATTCCTCAGATACCACAGCAAAAACTGTTACCGGGTTTTCTGGCATCTCTTGTATTTTGTCCTTTCCTCAAGTGATACTAGACTTTAGTATCACTTTAGTAACCTGCAGTAATTTATTCGGAGCCTCAGCCCCTGAGCTGCGAGGTGACAATGTTGCCACCTAACAGGAAATGGAGCGCGTGAATGCTGGGCTTGGACATCTGATTTCTGCCCCAGTGCTGTGTGTCTATGCGGAGAATCCGCAGCCTGTTCCTGGCCTCCCGTAAGTGTCCTCCGGGTATCCCAGTTTCCTCCCACACTCCAAGGTGAATCTTGCATTTAACTTGCTCTTAGTGTGTGATTGTCTGTGTGTGTGTGATCCAGATACATATTACACTGGGAGGACCAAATATCCCCACAATGTGATAAAAAAAAACTGTATTTTGACGTTGTGGGGACCATTTTTTCGGTCCCCACAAAGATCGGTGAATGCAGTCAAAAAACTAAAAATAGTTCATTAACTGTCATTTGCATGTTCGGATTCCCTTTTTATAACACAGAAGCACGTTCATTATGAACATCCATCGGCCATCCAAACCGCTTATCTAGTTCAGGGTCAAGGGGAGCCTGGAGCCTATAGCAGGAAGCAGATGAGACAGAACAGCAGGACTGGGGGTTCGAGTTCCAGCCCTCCTCTATTTGCATAGAGCTTGTATGTCCTACAGGTTCCATCCAGGATTGCTGATTTCCTTCTGTAGTTGACAGACCAGCTATAAGGTGAACTGGCATCTCCAGATTTTACGTTGTCCATACTATGCATGTGTGTGCCCTGAAATGGACCAGCAGGCCATCCAGGGTGTCGCCTGCCCTGTTCTTGTCCTTCCTGGGATGTGCTCCAAGCCCCCCTGCTACCCTGAGCAGGATAATCCATTGGAAGGATGAATACTGGATGGAATTCACTCTAAGTTTTTGGAATGGGGGGTGAAAACTGGACTCCCGACAGGAAACCCATACAACAACATTCGAAATGAACACACACCGGAAGGCGGTGGGATTCAAACACCCACAAAAGGGGCAATAATGCCACCCACTAAGGGAATTTTTTCTTTTTTGAAATGTAATATCATCTTTAAACCGCATCTGTTTGGGGACTGTTACCTGCTTTGTGCCTGTTTGTGTGAGAACTAACTTTGGGTAAAAGAAGTTTAAAAATAAATGTTCCTTAACCCAACCAGAGTCAGAATGGGGGGATTCAGTGGGGGTCAGAGAAGAGTTTGCCGGCTCGGATCCCTTCATCTAATTACTGCATCATTAGGGTACGTCTTTGTCTCTGTTCCAGACACCTTTCAGAAGATAAAACCTTGACAGGGTTCTGACCTGAGATAAAAGCGTGGGGAGAAAGTGAAGATGGGGCAAGTTCACGAGAAGTTCCTGTTGGTCCTTAGCTCTCCGCGTTCCACTCGCACAGTGCAGATAATAAGCCCGGAAAAGCTGCTGCTCTTTCATTACAGGTTCTGTGGTCCACAGGGACGTGGGCCGGGCAGAAGCGGATCGACACCTAATCCCCTTCGCCGCCCCGGCTGACGTGCTGCTCCTTTTGTTCTTAAGCCAGACAGTCTCATTATATGACTCTATCTGGTGCTTGCGCCACCCCACACGTCCGCAGGCCTGTTGTGGGGGGGGGTGGGACATGCTGTGCTCAGCAGGGTGAGAAGACAGGGATGCATCGCCCTGGAGCTGTGTGTTACAGGTGCGACGACCTGCAGGTGCAGACCGAATCTGGGCTCATTTACATACACAACCAGCTAGCCTGTGCAAGTTTACGTACATGACCGGCAAACAAACAACCTACGCATGTACAGGTCCAGGTCAGATCATAGCCCTATCCCAACCGCTCGTTTACCTTCCGTAACTGCTTAAGGTGGCTGCATATGACGCTGTATGAGCCATAATCACCGTCTTGGCACACCACCTGTGCAGGGTCCCCAAGGCGAACTTTTCGTTTGTGCTGATCCCGCCCACTGTATACGATTGATTAACATAATACAACAGCGTAGGGTTGGTCAGCGGGACTAATTATGCAGTGACCAGCATGCACTGCACTGCACCCCATTTTAAATGGTGTAAATTAATATGCATATCTGTGTACTTCTGTTAACAGTAAATGTCATAACTGTATAATGTTTGCCGTGGATTGCATGTGTTTTGTTAGCATGTAAGTGTGAGTATTGTGCAAATCGTTGGCCTCCCTCTGCCTCTGCTAGTATTAAACCAATAATGGCTGTTAATACAGCGAGCAACTTCCATTTTAAAATGACACACAGTCAGCACAACACATTTATTTGACCTCTGTATGTGGGCCTGCTGCATGAAAAACATCCTGCGTTCTCTAAGGTTACGGCGTGACGTAGAACGAACAAGGTGGCAGCGTCGTTTTAAGTTTGCGAAAGATTGTTCTCACCAATGCGTTTGATTTTACTTTGTCCAGAAGTCATTTGAAGTATATGGTCACATTTGGGGTGGTGGTGAGTTTGGAGCTCATCCCAGGAAGGACAGAGGTCTGAGGCAGGGAACGCCAGGAGCCACAGTCACATGCTATTGGCAGTTTGGAGATGCCAGTTCAGCTAACAGCATGTTTTTGGACAGTGGGAGGAAACCAAAGCGCCTGCTGGAGACCTGTACAATCACACAGGGGCCACGCAAACCGCAGGTACAGAGCTGAGACGCCATCTATCTACTCATACCATGGGCGTAAATTATGGGAGGGATGGGGGTTGTAACTAGCCAATACAACCACCCCAATTATCATGTCTCCCTCTCAGTGGGTGGAGACCTCAACCCCCCAATGTTCAAGTTACGCCCATGATTCATACCCAGAAAAATTGCGCCATTGTTATAAACAATCAATCTTTACTTATATAGCACTGTTTTAACCACAAGGTTTACGAAGTGCTTTACATACATTTTAAAAGAAGAAAAAGCAAGAAATTAAAATCAAAAATATAGCCCCTACCTCATAGGGGCCTCTAGCCCCTACCTCACAGGAGACTCTAGCCCCAACCTCAACAGGAGTCACAGGACCTATTGCCCCGACCATGCCGGGAACTCTAGCCCCTACCTCAATGGAGACTCGAGACCTTATCTACCGGGAACTCTAACCTCTACCTCACTGGGGACTCCAACCCCTACCTCACAGAGACCTTTAGCCCCTACCTCAATAGGTAGAGCTAGACCGTACCCCACTGGGGCTTCTTGCCTCTACCTCTTCTGGGTGGAGCAACCCTCCATATTCTCCAAAATAGTATATTAACCTGACAGTCATGTCTTGTCATATGAACCTGACGATCATGTCAGAGGTGTTCTATACTAAAGAGGGAGTTGACATCATTACAGCATAATGATGCTTTTTTTTCAGATAAAGTATTAAAAGTCTTTAAAAATCCTACAAGTGAACAATGGTGGCTACATCCATTATGTCAAATCAGGTGTAAATCCTAAAATGATACTTGGTGGCAAGCCTCTGCTAGCCTGCTGATGAATTCCAAGCTCACTTGGGAACCAGAGAAAGTGAATAAAAGGAGTGAAATCGGCATGAATGATGGAAGATATTCCCATTATTTCTGGTGGAATTGTGACACAGTTTTTGTTATAGAACAAAATCACCTGCTCATATTCTTTGTGCTGGATGTAAGATGATGTCTTGGGTGAATTTGTTTGTTTTATGATAAACAAGGAGCTTGCCAGGGCACCTGTATGAATACATTACTGAGACTAATTCACATTCACAGGATGCTCTCTTATACGTCACAGTTCTTTTCAGAAAAAGGTGGATAGAGGGCCTCCAGTTCGGGAAATGAATGGTACAACTTGCCTGCTGTAGCAAATTAAAGTCAAACAGTGCATTTAGATCGTGGTTAAAAATATTACCTCTCGGGACGGGCCAGAAGTGCAGAGACCCAATGCTAGTTTCGCTTGGATAAAAACCAGGCATTGAATAAAGAAACATGTACATGAAAGCGTCAGCGTTTCCTGGGACATCGAAGGTCCCAGTCGTCTATGGATCTGCTGTGAATCCAGCGTCCACTGGTCTGTAACTTTAAAGGCTTCTTTTCACTCAAATATAAAAGGAGAGCCTTAAAGGAAACTTGCGATAAGGAATGGTGAGAAGGAATTAAGTATTTGGTAGCTGTGGAAATTGGCCAACTGTGATTTACTTTTGTATTGTGGCCGCGCCGTTCTGTCCCCTTTTCCCTGGGAAATGTGGGTCTGGGGACTGAGACATGCTCCCATCTCATTTCCATCCGTTGGCCATTTTGTTTGTTCATAAAAGCCGCCTATTCCGCCGTATAACCGCTAACCCTGGCGGATACAGATAAGCTGATTGAGCTTTTTTGGTCGGAAAGTTAGATTAGCTATAGAGGGAAAACAGTAAGGAATCATAACAAAGCTTCTCCAAAGTACTTTAAATGGACAAAAGTACTGGGACACCTGGCCATTACACCTGCAGGAACTTTTATGGTATGTCATTATAAATACATAGGCGTCAATATGGAGTTGATCTCCTCTTTGCCCATTCATCCAGAAGAACATTTGTGAAGTCAAGCACTGATACTGGACGTGAAGGCCTGAAGACTGACACCTGTTCATCCCCAAGGTGTTCGATGGGGTTGAGGTCAGGGCTCAGTGTGGCCCAGTCAAATTCTTCCACACCAAACTCACCCAGCCATGTCTTTATGGACCCTGCTTTGTGCACTGGGACACTGTCATCCTGGAACAGAAAAGGGCCTTCCCCAAGCTGTTCCCACAAAGTTGGATGCATAGAATTGTCCAAAATGTCTCATTATGCTGAAGCGTTCATTAACAATTCCCTTCACTGGAACTAAGGGGCCAAGCCCAACCCCTGAAAAACAACCCCACACCATAATCCCCCCTCCACCAAACTTTACACTTGGCACAATACAGTCAGACAGGTAACATTCTCCTGGCAACCGCCAAACTCAGACCTGTCCATCAGACTGCCAGACAGAGAAGCATGATTCATCACTCCACAGAACACGTTTCCACTGCTCCAGAGTCCAGTGGCAGCGTGCTTTACACCACTCCATCCACTTGGCATTGCACTTGGTGATGTGAGGCTTGCATGCAACTGCCATGGAAGCTCATTCCACGAAGCACCCGACGCACAGTTTTGTGCTGGAGTTAATGCCAGAGGACGTTGGGAATCCTGTGGTTATTGAATCAACAGAGTGTTGGTGATTCTTACGCACTATGCGCCTCAGGACTCGGAGACCCTCCCCCACTCTGCTACTTTACATGGTGTGACACATCGTGGCTGAGTTTCTGTTGTTCCTAAATGCTTCCATTTTGCAATAATCCCACTCACAGTTGACCATGGAATATCTAGCAAGGATGAAAATTTCACAGACTGACTTATTGCAAAGGTGGCATCCTATGACAGTACCGTGCTTGAATTCACTGAGCTCTTCAGAACGACCCATTCTTTCGCAAATATTTGTAAACCTGACTGAAGGCTAGGTGCTTAATTTTATACACCTGTGTCAATGGATCTGAATGAAACACTCGAATTCAATGAGTGAGAGGTGTGTCCCAGTACTGTTGCCAATAAACTGTAAGAATCTAAAACAGGTTGGAGAAATAAAGCTGTAAACTGCTTCTGTGGAAGAAAATGGAAGCCAAACAAATTTTTCTCATCGATTAGGATTCATTTCTAGGACAAATTAATACAACAGGTTGAAACAGAATTTCCCAGTTTCAGTTTCGCCTTTAACAGTACCTTTACAATGTTTGCCTTCAGATAAAATCAAAAAGATCAAAGAATCAGTTCATCACAATAACCGTATTTATTTTGCACCCAGAGAGACCAGAATGTCTAAAATCAGATTGTGTGAAGTAAGCAAATTGCAGACACATAAAGCAGAGAATGAAATGGCAGAGAAACAGAATCAAAGATGAACTGTCAGAAAGGAAGTGTACGCACTGCAATTTCGTTAAGGGCTATAACGTGATAAGCTGTTTTTGTCAGGGTATGGAAAGCAGTCTTGGCAGGAAAAGAAGTTCCCGTTGCATCAAAAACAAATAAATTGATGCAGCCCTAACACCTATAATAGAACTGGTGATGAAAACCCTACCCTTGATAAAGAGCACACACTCAGTCATCCGGCTAGAAATTCAGTTAGGAAAAAAACCTAGACTCAGCAGATGAACTGTCCCTCAGAGGGGTTGTACCAATGATAGTATGGACTTTCAGATTATCTCTTATAGTCTCAGCTAAGTGATAGACTTTGAGGATCTAAATCTCACTGCACCGATCTATCTGTTGGTGGGGGGAGGATTCTCCTTATTCTCAGGCCCTGAAACCTTTACAGTCTCTCTGACATGATTAGTTAAAGGTTAAAGTGTCTAACACCGGTAGCAAGTCACGCTCTTCCGTAGATTGGGAGGTGCTGACATCGTAATAAACTGTTGTCAATGATGGTATGCAATACAATCTCCAATAGATAAGGGAAATACAGAAGGAATGAAAGGAGGAAAAGATTCAAAAGGGTTTTTGTCATTTGTACTAATACCAGTAGCGAGTACAATGAGATACTTGCTTCCTGCAGACAGGCACACTGACAGGTAACAATACATACTGTAGGATAAGCACTTAGTAACAGGTCATAAGACAAGCCTTAGGTAAAATAAATATAAATATAAATATGGAGATATGGGTGTATCTGGAAGAATACATATGGCGTAGATATGTACAATATACATGTGCAATATTGCAAACACTGTATACTGCAGTCAGAAAATACTAGGGGTTCAGGGGGGGTACCACAAACTTGAGGTAGCAGGTTAGCAGCTAGTGCTCATTCAGTGATTCAATCGGGATACCTGATCTGTTTGTATGTATTACTGTGCCATCCAGGATGCCTCCTGGGAAAGTCTCCAGACTCTGTACTGGATAAGTGATTATGGAGAATGGAGAAAGGATCTGTAAATAAGTAACTTATTCTGTTTCAACACTAATTTGTTGTTAATCTTTCCTATTTTCACAACACAGTATGCCAAAATGTAAAGTCTGTAAATCTGCCATTCTTACCAAGACGTCTCAGTAGACCCCACAAACCGAGGATCTTTTTCCTGCCATGATCTGACACAAGTTCTGCATTTAACGGGCGTGGCACTTATGTCAAATCTCCCACCATTCTCAGATTTTGTGACATTTCTTTAAAAGTTGAAGGCGCATAGAATGCCAGTCCTCTAATGATGCACTTTTACATTTTTATGTTCAATCTGTCGGAGGAATCTTTTTTTTGTGTGTGATTGACAGTGTTTATTAAAAAAGATGCAGTTAGTAATACTTGAAAATAAGCCACCTCCACACACATGCTTTATGTCAGCAGTTGACATTTTTCCTGTGAATGAATCCTGTGCATTTTGCAAAAAAAAATAGGAAGAAAGATGATTAGGGTCAGTGTCTCTAAGAAGAGGATTTGAAGGGTGAAATTTTCGGAGGTACTCTGAGCCAAAGAACGTCCTCCAGCGCGTTTTAATTGCCTCCACAGGGGTGGAGGCCAGGGTCATTTGGCATGGCTGTGTTTTCTGCTGTGTTTGCATTGCTCTCTCTGTTTTTGCACTGGGACTTTGAGGCTCAATGATCCAGCCTGGAAATTGGCAGACATCCGGGGATGTTAAATCCTGGTACCCAAGTCGGCAGCATTGTTTAGTCTTCGAGTTGAGGAACACGCCCACAATGTCGCCTTCAAAAGTACCACCATATAACCAGAATTACAATACTAAAGAATAAAAAATCCACAAAATCTTCATGGAATATAAAATCACAGTGACTTTAAGGACGACACAGCTCCCACATATACAATATGTGGATATATTATAATTGAACAGAGTTAAAATTATAAAATGATGTGTTGTGCTTTAGCACCTTCTTAGTTGCAGCCCTGACCCCTGCAGAGGCCCTTGGCCTTGTTATGGTCTGGCAGGAGTTACCCCTTACAGTCTATTTAAAGAAGTATTGCAGAGCAGTGTGAGAGGGAGGTGGCCATTTTGCTTTGGGGCGGCGGGATCACTGGGCCCTCCCTGGATGTGAAGCAGCATGTCACACCTGATGCGCCTTAAAGCAGAGCTGTGGTGGTGATTTTCAACACATTGTAGTTCTGCTCGATATCACAGGGGAGATATGACAATGTAGCCCAGGCTTAAATAACTGTATGTTTGCTTACATGTAAAATGAAAATAAATGTGGATTAAAGTCTACAAATGTCCCCTATTTCGAAATTATTTTTATTTCCTCCAAGCAAAGAAAGTCAGGCTAGACAGCTTGGTTTGAACTATTTGCTTATTATTTGTGGCCAAACACAAAAACCCTATGAAGAATCACATTCCTTCTTCTATGTCATACACAGCAAAATATCTGTGTCGAACAACACCGGGGCATGTCGTATGACTATGCTGGGTATTTCTGGACATTCTGAAAACCAAGCAGCTCACAGTCAATACAATAAACCCGTACGGCTACGCGTAATCCATGTTATTGATGGAGACGGAAATTCCAGCTTTCGTTCACACTGTAAATATGAAAAGTGCATCAAGGTTTTTTTTTCTGCTTCTTACTGACTGCACTTAAATCACAAAATGCGCATAGCAGAACAGAATTGAGTAATTTGTGTAATAATAAAGGTTGTTTCACAATTTTGAACACTGAGAATTGGCACTGTTTTGTTTTCTCGTCTCAGGGCGGCGGGGTCGTGTAAATTGTTTTTAACTATTTCCCCTTCATTATGCACTTCTCACCTCTTTGAAAATTAATTTTTCAGACTGTGAATTGTTTGAGTGCTTGCATAGTACTTCTACATGCATTACACAAATCATTTTACATTACACATTACACATTTTACATTACACATTTTTGCCATTATCCATCTTCCAACTGGGGGGTAACCCAGGCACCACAGAACTATAATGGCGCTTTTCCACTGCCACCAAGAACCAAGCCGTTCCCAAGCCGTAACCGAGCTGACATGGCCCACAGTGTGACCAAACAGAGCTGGCTGTGTCACCATTATCTGGTTGGTTGAAATGCATGGAGATACCAGTGTTCTGCACATGGATTATCTGAAGGAAAAGTGCATATTCCGTATATTATTCATTTAATATTACGCATCACGATACATTCTAACAAACTCGGAACTTCAAGATATCCTACCTCGTACTTAAAAAAATCAATAGAACAACTAAAAAAATAAAGGGATCGAATGCTAATTCCTTTAGCGTTTGATGCTACCATAAGTCAGTGATTCTCACAGAGGTGCTAGTGGAACTTAGCACATAGTAAATCATGATCGTGTGCACAGTAAATAACAGTCTCTTTGATTTTACGTCACTGTCACTCTCCAAACCCAACGACTCCTTCACTGAGCCAACCCTGCTGCAGTGGAAAACCAAAGCGAGCTGAATCCACACTGTAACTAGTTTCTCTTCACAGTAGGGGTCGGTTCCTGTATGCCAGTGGAAAAGCACCATAAGTCGAGGTACACACTGGGGCGCTGCAAATGGGGAACTTCAGGACGATTCCAAGGGCCTAAAAAAATTGGAATATAATTGATCGGGGGGGCAAAACCTCTGGCTGTACCCTTGGATAAATACAGTATGGTTCATTTCCAGATGCCAGTTCACTAACGTACACTACAGTAGGAAACCATGCAAAATCCCCACACCAGGAGGAGTGAGGCGACAGTGCTATCCATTGCACCACCACTCCACCCAGCACACAATATGCATTTTAAAATTCAAATGGCCCAAAGCTTTGCAGAAGCATTTATAATATGAGGACACTTTGGGGAAAACTGTCTTTAATTTGGTACCGAAATCCCTGCTTTTCAAAGATAACTTCAGCAGAGTATCGCGGTAATACATAACTGTCGACTATGACAAAAAAATCATAATCATGATTATTTTGGTCAATCTCACGGTTATTTAAAAATACGGCTGTACGGCCGTACAAACGCCCAGTTCCCTACGTTGCTCCTTAGGTGTCATGCTACGAAAATTCGTAGTAATTCGTGCGCTGGAGTTACTAATTCCATCCATCGAAATAATCACCAATCAGAGAGCACGAATTACTAACTCGAGCGCACGAATTAATACGAAATATTTTTTTCCCACCACGACACCTAAGGGACTCTGTAGTAACCTCATTCTCTGCACTATGTTAATATGTAGGCAGCACTGTTTACAGTCAGCCCAGCTGCAGCTTGATTAATAGCAGCCACGCAGCCACCGTCCAGGGGAATTTCTGCTTCCTTCCCCAAGTGTGAACTCCATTCTTTCATAATCAGTCTTAATCCTGCTTTGCCATTGCTCGATAATTTAAGCAGGCTTTGCCGCAATATGCACCGCGCTTTCCCGTTTCTACCAGGTAGTTAATACATGTGTTAACAAAAGACTCGTTTTATCTGTCAGTTAAACGGTAGGTGCCATCCATCGTCCATTAATAGGCTCTCCGGTACAGGGTCTAGTGTCATCGTTAAACTACGCAAAGTGTCAAACAGTTTTAAAATGTGAAAAATAATTGTTTAAAGTAAATCTGACGATCTGCTTTGCCCTGCGTGGAATTGCATGGAAGCGCGATCCTTGATCGTTTGTCATAAAAGCACGGGATCGATGCAGATGATTTAAAGCTGTCTGCTCGGCTTGGGTTTGATGGTTAAAGTGCAGCGCTGGCCTACTCTCCTGGGCCCCTCGTCGCCTTGTTTACCCTGCTTCTCCCTGTGACTTTAGCAAGGTCTTCCGTGCCTTTTTTCCACCCTGCGTCTCGCTCCTTGCGTGAGTTGTCTCATTATGTTGATGTCAGCGAACCGCTCAGCTGAAAGACCTGCTGGGAAATAGGCATTATGTCGTGCCTTATACGCCTGGCAGCCATCCGCCTACCTTCCAAGCTGCAGACAGGAGAAAAAGCCAAGCTAAATGTTACGATTAGGCTGCGTTTTTCTTCGCTGAAGTTTATCGCTTATGATCAGAACCGCCGCAGTCACAACAGAGAAAATATGTCAATTATCATAACAATGAATGTGAATACAGTACACCAATCCATCTTCTAACCACTTATTCTGGTCAACCCCTACCCCAGAACAAAATGACGCTATGGTCATTATTATTCATAACCAGACAATTAACTACCCCCAAGTTTGTTGCTTTTAAAGTAGTACTTGTGTCCTGTGATTTTTTTCGATAAAACAAAGTTATCTGTATCCCCGTTAAGGTGAATATAGTATGAGAGTAACAACTACCATGGAAAGAATAAAGAGAAAAATATCCATCCATCCATCCGTCCATCCATCCATAAACTGCGTATTCTGGTGTGGTAGGCCCGGGCACAAAGCAGGGCCCCCTGGATGGAATGTCGGTGGGTCTCTGCATCCTTTCAGTACAAATGACATAAATATAACTTGGCCTAGATTACCGCCACAGCCGACTTGAGGTTATGGTACATCTCCCTTTTAAAAGAAGGAGTTTTGATTAAAAGTTGTACAAAACTGAAAGACCAGAATTAACTTCACATTAAGAGTAATTATGGTGTGGATTCTACCATTAACTCTCCAATCATATTATGCTGGGAGATTACCCTTAAGAGACCCATTAAGAGGATAAACCAGCATGGTATCCATTTGTGTGTAACTACCTGGCACATGTTTGCTGGGTATTAATATTCGAGACTCGTGTGGGGTGTGCGACGCAGACATGAAGGTTAGTAATTAGATGTAACTCTGTCACTAAAGCAGCTGACGGTCTTGTGGTTAGAGATCTCTATGTGTGGTTAACATAATAATAATAAGTCAGTTGAAATACCAGAAAGGAGTTCTAATGAACCAGTAAAACAATCTTCACGTGTAATTCTGCAGTCCTTATTCAAGGGTGGTGTTTGAACCATAACAAACCACAAAGAAGAGAGATGAAACCATGATCGACAATGGAAACCTGCAACTTAAATACATATTAAAAAAATAAATACTTTGCGCATTATTTACATCTCATTTGACCGTCCCTGGCACAGAATCACAAAGGCAATTAGAGCTGGATCCAGACAGGTGCACGTTAGCGTGGGGTGACCCCCCACTGCAGCCTATCGAACCAACTGAGATGGCTTTCGCACAGAGACGGGGAGAAGAACAGGAGGAGGAGCAGAAAGGATCAAGCCAAAAATATGAAGAGTAATGGCTAATTCACAAAACAGACACCTCCTGATGGTCCCAGTGTGAACTGCAGGTGAACTTGCTAATTAGCAGACGAATGAACAAGGAGGATCTTCCGGAATGATATGTCACATGGGTGAAACTGGTCTGGATTACTGAAGAAAACACTTCACTGAGCAAAAAAGCAGAGGGGTCTGGTATTATGTCACTGAATAATTCTGAGGCATGGACTGAAGATTATTAGTTTATTATAGAATGTATAATTCCGCGTTGGGAACTCCCCATTGACTCATTTTGTGTTCTGCCCCAGTGAACTGCTCAATCCAAATGGCAGAAAGGGATTTAACAAACAGATTTCACCAGCAAAACAACAGCATGCATCTGACCTTTTTGTACATACATCTGGAACCCAGACATTTAATTCGTCCTACATTACAGTTCATTGACCAAAGAGTTTGAATATTATCGTGGTACAATGATAGTGATGTGCTAGAAGAGTCCAGAACCTTCTGTTAGAAGTCCTGAAATCGATGCCTTCGCATAAGCTTTTAAACAGCAGTTCAACATGTCACACCGCAACGCAAGCAGTGTTTTATTGCTAAATTAGTGTAAGGAACACTAATTATTTTCTGTGTAATATTTTTTGCTGGTTATCAACTGGAAAAAAATCTAAGGAATATGAAACACTGGAAGGAAGTCATGGAGGAGCCAAATATCTTTGTATTTTTCTAAGCTGAATAACCTTAAATACAGAAATACCCACATTGTTGTCTTCATTCCTTGTTTAACTGGTATAAGCAACATCACATACACAGGTATGTCCTTCTGCTGAACAAATTCTAGCAAAAGAAACCGAAGTAATAATAATTTTAAATATTTAAAAACCAAAAGAATAACAATAATAATATCAACAATAATAATAATTATTATTATTATTCCTTAAGGAGAGGAAAAGTCAAAGAGAGTCGTTCACTCGTAGCTAATGTGTGACTTCAGATTGCAGGTTTGTGAACCACACATAAGTTTGCAGTGACTGGAATCCTTATACATTCTCTTCAGTTAAAACAAAATGGGGATTTTGCTCATATTAACATTTGTGACATTTGCACAAAGATAATCTGATGTTTAGTGATTAGAACAGAATCTGTTTACTCAATGTGAGTCATTTGAAATATAAAATATACTTTACCTTAATGACAGGTTGTGAAAAATTCTTTGGACGTAATATCAAACAGAACCACGTAGTTTGGCAGAGGACATATGGGCAGTATTTGCTTTTTAGGGCTAAAAGTGGATGTGGAGAGTTCAGGGACATTGCACAATAAGTGTAAATACCAGACCAAGGAGCAGACCTGAGTTACTGGTGACTGGTGTCCTGTGTGGGCCATGGGATACTTGGAACTGGTGTCCAGTGTGGACTCTGGGTTACTGGGGACTGGTGACAAGCTGGAATCTGGGTTGCGTGGGATTAGTGTCCAAATTGGGTTCTGGGGTACTTGGGACTGGTGTCCAGCTTATATCTGGATTTCTGGGGACTGGTGTCCAACCTAGACTCTGAGTTACTGGAG
>JAODLD010000069.1:27411106-27428577 GCA_026781065.1 Mormyrops boulengeri | reverse complement strand
ACTGGTGTCCCGCTGGATTCTGACCTTCTGGGGACTGGTGTCCAACCTAGACTCTGAGTTACTGGAGACTGGTGTCCCGCTGGATTCTGACCTTCTGGGGACTGGTGTCCAACCTAGACTCTGAGTTACTGGAGACTGGTGTCCAGTGTGGGCTCTGGCTTACTGGAGACTGGTGTCCCACCCTACCCAACCCCCGTTGTGTTTTATTCATTTCATTAATGACTCGTTCACTTTGGTGTCTTCCCCACAAAGTTTTCAAATACCCCAGTCTTTAACTTGATTTTTAATTACAAGTTTGTACTATTTAGCTCAAATGTTCTTCAGCATAGCAGTCAATTAAATTATTGACTCAGCCAAGTGACAGGCACATATGGGACACATACGATTATTTACTTGAGTGTTTTCTGTAATGATAAACCAGAAAGATTCACTGGTTATTAACCATCCAAGGTCAGGGCTATCATATCCCAACAAGCTGTAATCTAAACACATCTTTGCCAGATGTTCTCATTGGCAATCCAGGCCGGCTGATGTTGTTAAATCTTTGCTGTGAAATAGATTATACTGACTTTCAGTTGTGTTTCCACTTAATTTACGACATCTTCTGTATATCCATCACATCTGGATATATAGTAAACAGCAGCCGTTTAATTTTATTCTTGAATCATAAATGTGAAGCAGTGTGAGTTTTTTTGCAGATGGATCCTGAAAGGCGTACCACAAAGACAAGACCACGAGAGTCATGTGCCGGCATGGAGGTGTCATGCACTTTGATTACTTGAACGTCTTTCCATCGATCGAGCCCCTGGGGTCTCAGTTTCAGCTCCGGCTTCTCATGAGGAGATGTGGGGAAAACTGACTGTGGGTGAGCAAAAATGCCTAATGCTGCCGCCCTCCGTCTCACCTTACGCGGAAGGACGCTCTGAACTTGAGCCTGGTGGACGATCGAGCGCTGTCTCTCATGCCGGTTACCTGGGCGACCTTCTGTCGGAGCTTCGGGGGGTGACCGAGGTGGGCCCACTTTCATCCACGTCACAGGTGTGCTTCCCCGTGCCCAACAAAGAGCGTTTCCTGAAGCTAGCGAAGTCTGCAAGCTGTTTCTCTCCTCTTTTTTTCTGAAAGTAACCTTGACCCACTCGCCGGTCACTTATATAACATCTGCTTGCTTTCATTCTCCAGGTCCCTACAATGTGCACAAGGCAGGAAATTTGATGTGTCAACAGACAGCCTTGTTACTATACTAAAAATAAACTTAGATTAAACTTAGGTAAAACTGTTTTTTATTGTCTACCATGGGGGTTGTTTAATAAAGTGCTTGGTTATTTCAGCGAATATACTGGAGTTACTGCAGAAAATATATATTTTTGATATTAAGCACACTCAAACACCTTACCTTAGGTATATTGATTTCACGGAGGTAGATAAGGGAGAACCAGGACGCAAGGAGATTGCTGGCCGTGAGGTTTCTTGACCAGGTGGGGGGGTTGTCAGGGTGAGGGGGTGGGGGGTAGATGACGCGATAAAATTTCCCAAGCTTCTTGAAAGTCGAATGACATGACATGTTTTTTATGGCATATATTTAGGTATTGACAGTCCACCAACGTCGTGGGTGTACTGTGTGTCTTTGAGGGGGGTGAGGGGGTGATTCGGTTCCTACCAAAGTTGAAACCAAACCTGCACCCTTTTCTTTGATTCTTTGTGGACAGATTTCCAGGACATTCATGGGTGTCAGGGAGCTACTGTCCCCGGACCTTCCAGGAGAGGTGGGATGCCCACATATATTATTCAGGATGCCTGCCATTCCACTCTTCAAGGATTATTCAAATGCAGAAAGTAACTGAGGGGCAGAGGACATGCATGTGTAGCCACAGTTCGCTGGTGAAGAGGAGTATTACTGTTCTACCCTTGAGCAATATTCTGAACTTGAATAACTTCACCGAATTCCTGATCTATATAAATGCAGACTCTAAAAGATGTGAAAATTGCTACGGTGAATAAATAATTGCAGAGCAATAGCGTCTCTATGCCGGCGAACATTACGTCTGTATAAATACATAGCTAATGGATCTGAGAAAGGGAATTCAGCACAGACGATTGACAAACTGATATTCCTCAGCTTGCTCACTAGTCATGCTCAGTCATAAACACGGAGGTTAATTTCCCTTGGAGTAAATGAAGCAGGTAATCAGTCATCAGAGGCCAGACTCTCCAGCGTGAATCAGGGAATGAAAACAGCAACACGCAATTTCTCAGGACTGACCACAGTCTAAGGCCATTCGCACATATAGCCAATGTATTTGTTTTACAGCTGAAAAATGGCGCTGGATTACAGCCCCTCTTTAACCAATAATTGTCTTTTTCACTAATCATTAAGGTATTGGGGAAAAAAAAGAAATTTGATCTTGCTGTTTTCTAGAAAAGCTCATGACCGGGGACGTTTCCTATTACCATTTTTAAAGTTATTTTCACAATTTGCAAACTGAAGTACCCTGGGTTTCAGAGCGACAACACCAACAAATGCGTATTACTGTTCAAAGTTGCACACAAACTCTAAACATATATTGTACACAAATAAACTGCCCTTTACTTGCGATCTAAACACTCGTGAAGCAATTTTCACGTGGGGAACTCGCCATCTCTAGAGAATTTTCTGGATGTGCAGACTTCGAGCAGATTACAAGATGCAATTTTCACAATCTAGATAAGAGCGGGTGCCTCACGTGTAGCACTCAGCGCGCCGGGACCGATCGCGCTGCCGCAGACTCCGTGTGGTTCACATAGCAACGAGAGCTCCTCAGATCCGGATATCTCTCTCTGGGGACTCTGGCGGAGCTCAGCTGTCTGCCCTGGCAGCCGTCCAGGCGGGGCGAGCGAACCAGGAGCCCGCTGCTCACCCCAACTCCCTCCCCCATGCCTGTCTGCCTGAGTCTGATCTCACAAGATAACATTATTTTCCCACAAATACCCCACTCCAAGTCTCGATGTTTTACTAGGTTAAACTAAACATCTGGGAAGGGGAAATCCCAGTGGATGCACTTATTCGCTGCTTAAATTACCGGCGTTAAACGAATAATGTCCTTGCGTTTATAGGGCATTAAGAGATTAAAATAAGAAAAAAAAGCCTACACTTAAATAGTCGAGTGTAAAACAGTTTCTTAAATGGCACAAGGCAGAGGGGTGTCATCGTAGCAAAGTGGCACAATAAGAAGATAGTATTCGGACTCTGCAGCCTGTTTGGTTGCGTCATACTTCCACAGTTGCAGGTCTGAATCTGATCCCAGCTCCGTTTTTGCATTGAGAGTAAGCCGTGAGGTTCTGGCAGTATGAGACACATTTAATATCATGCATCGAGTCACAGTTCATTTCACAATTTTTGTTTGTTAATATGATCCTTCATAATACTGTGCAAAATGTGGAACCAAGTCCTGTAATTTTAATGGAGTATATTTTAGTAAAGTGTGTAGCAGTTGTGCTCTGAGGCCCTGTAACGCATAATTTGTTGCGAATATCAACAGACAGAAATGAATCTGCAGATTTTTATATTTTGTTTATGTGCACGTTCAAACTGGGTTCTATCCTTGTACTTCCATTCATGAGTCACTTGCCATAAATGATGTTATTTGTAGATGGCATGGTGGTTAGCACTATTGTTTCATACCTCTTGGGTCAAAGTTGAAGTCTCTGCTGTGGCTCCATGCGTGTGGAGTTATCCCATGTGTGTTATCCCTGTGTCGTCATGGGGTTTCCTCCAGGTACTCTGGTTTCCCCCCAAGGTCGACAAACATGCTGAGGTTAACTGCAATTACCAAACTGTTCATATGGGTGAAGGATGTGTAAGTGCGTCCTATAATGGGTTGGCACCCCTTCCTCAGTTGTTTCTCTGCCTGTAGCCTATAGGATCAGCTGTAGACCTCCCCCCCCCCATGACCCTGAATAGGACAAGCAGTTACAGAAAATGGATGGATGGATTTGTTCTGTAGAGTATTCTTGCTGAAGGTTGTCCCAACTTAGAGTAACATTCATTTTATAGTAATAAGGCAGACACCTCACAAAATTACACAAGAGTCAAAATATCAAGATTCTGGCAATTTATTGTCATATATTCAGTGCCTAAACAATGCAATTTTTGTTTGCTTGAAAACAGGAGACAATAGCACAGAAAGCTTTTAAGAAAATGCTGTAGATGACTAAAGACTGGGAACTGGGAAGACTTTTGGTAAAATTTAATAATGGGTTGGATTGCCATACCCTGTTAGTGACTGTGAAAGCAGTAAAGAACTCAATGGGATGAGTGTACCAGTTTACCCCTTAAACACTGTGAGAAGTTTAGCTGAGTTTATTTTCATTAACCCAGCACACAAAATGCCCCCCCCGCCCCATACCTTACAGTATCTGCTGCCGTAATTTTAATCATGTCTCAGAAATTAAAAATATAGAATTATGGATCCGCTGCTGGGCTATGAGCGCGATGCTCATAAAATCAATTATGAACAGCAAACAAAACAAGAGAAGTGATAGTACTTATTCTGAAGTGTGCCTCATTGATCAGCAACTTAATAGCATTAAGTTTGAGGTCACATTGCATATCGCTGGTTATTGCAGATCAAAGTACTGCTACATGCACATTGCAAACAGAACACATTTTCTGCTTTTGTTGACGCGGTAAGTGCTATTTACTGTCCCATATGAACAAATACTGTAAACCCTTGTGGGTGGCACTGTTGGGTAGAAGTACACTGTGCATTGAGATAGGAATCGTCCTTTCTGACATGCAAAGGCTCTGCCTGCAGGGGCCATCGGAGAGACTCAAAACACTAGCAGCTTTCTGGTGAATAGCACAGAAATGGGCATTTTCAGAGGGAACCCTGGCACTGATTCCTAACAGTACATCACATATTAGGGTCAGAGGATCATATCTCAGCTGTGTGGAAACGGCATGTTTCTTTTCTGTATTCTCCAAAAATCACATGTATGCCCTATCCCATCCGTCCATCCATCCATCCATCCATCCATTCATTCATCATCTAGCCATTTGTATAGTACAATGTTAGACTAATTGGCGTCTATAAATTTCACATATCTGAATATGTGTGTGCTTTTGTAGCGATAGATAGATAGATAGATAGATAGATAGATAGATAGATAGATCGATCTTTATTATTCTTGAAGGAAACTGTCGGTTTGCAGTAGCACAATGCGCACATTTAAACAGTAAAGACAATTACGCATTAATAAATAATAACAATATCAATGAACAGTAGCAGTATATTCCTTGTGTGGACTGGCATCCCGTCAGGGGTATTCCCCTACCTTTTCTGGGATAGGCCCATCTGTGACCCTGACCATGATAAGCGGAAGAAAGAGTGATGGTTGGATGAATTTGTATACCATACTGACGTTTCCTACTCAAATGCTTATTGTTGCACCACAGCGGTCTTCCTGGTAGTGACTTTGAGGCCACGGAATAAAGACTTTTAATACAATACGGCCTAGAATAAGCAAAGACCGAGCAGATGGGGCGCCAGGCCGCCTCTGCAGCCTGTTTGGTTGCATCGTACTTCCACAGTTGCAGGTCTGAATCTGATCCCAGCTCCGTTTGTGCATTGAGAGTAAGCCGTGCCGTTCTGGCAAGTCGAGTGGGTCTCCAGGGTGATGCATCCTTCACACTGCATGATCCTAAGCCGGAAATCATTATTCATGACGAACAAGCGTCTACCAAAATTTAAAGTTAAAATGCTGCATTAGGTATAAAACATTTTTGTCCCAAACAAGCAGGAATATAGTGTTATGCAAAAAAACCTAAAAAAAGTAGAGTGCAAAGCCTGTTTGTGATGCATTTTTCTCAGAGGTAAGCTGCTCGTTTGATTCTGCGAGGCTTAACTGACTGTGAGACTCCAGAAAAAGGAACCCTTGAAGACTACAACCAAACACTTATCACTGCACACTTCAGTGCAAAATCCCCTCCTTGAGTCGGAGGGAAGCGGGGAGAACTCACACGCATATCTGCCTGCCGCAGGTTTAATCTGTATACAAAGGGAAAGTACATTTATCAAGCAGCAATGCACATCCCAGAATGTTTAATTAGGTGCGAACAGATTTTGCTCGTAATCTAATGAATGTCGCACAAAATGTGTGCTTCTGAATCCCCCCCCCTCCCCACCCCGATCCCCCGCTCCTGCAACAATTCTATGTGCTCAAGGTTGTTTGGGGTGAAATACCAGCTTGAAGAATATCAGGAGGAAAACTTCTGCTTGAAAAGAGAAACTGAGTGAAGGGAAAAAAAAATCAACAACCTGACTAGTAGTTTTGCATCCACTTATACAATGTACTTTATATACTTTCGATGCTGATTGAAAGTGAGAGTTGGTCAGTTGTTGCTATCAATCAAGTTATTGTCACAAAATATCACTATTACCGCCAGTTAAATTAGCATGTGATGTTTAAGATGTAAAATCTTAACATCTTAACAATTATGCCTACAGATTTATTAAAGCTGGCTGAGAAATAAGATTTTGGTGTATAATTACACAAGACTACTTCTTCAGTAAACAAGAATGGGTATTACTAGATCACTCAGTAAACGGGTAGCTGTGTTGTGTGGAGGAAGAGGGGACTGAAGTGGAAAGAGACAGTAACTGCTCTCCAAGCTTAATATCCTGAAAAGCACAGAGATACACAAGAACATTATTGGAAAAGGGAAAAAAATGGACATAAAATTGTTTACATAAGTGAAGCAAAACCAATCTGGCCTTTCATTACTGCAGAAGTAATAAAAATGTTTAATTTTTTAACAACAGAAAATGATATATACATTGAAACAAATGTGATTTGAGAGAGAATTTTGCTTTAGAACATTTAAAACATATTTAAGCTATCATATCTAATTATTCAGAGAAATATGGTGGAAGAGGCCTTTCGTTTTCAGAGAGAAAAATCTATTCTCTTAAATAAATCTGGAAGTATCCATAATTTGATCAGACTTTATGAAAACATTTTCAGAGTGATGTGAAAGTGTTACTATGTAACAGAGTCAGATTATTACATGTCTGAATATACCAACCACACTGACACACAGTATAAATTATTGAGCTTTTATTAGCAAATCTGATAATGAAAGAAAACGGTTTGGAAGGTTTGGAAAACGGGAGCGTCGTGGGATAAGTGAAGGTTCGAGACATTAGATGGTGAGAAGTAACACTTTAATGATTAAAAGAGTTATATTTTTAACTATTTCTAAAGGCTTCCCACCCTTATCATATTAATTCTCATTAGTTCTAGTTACAGCATCAAATATTGGGCTAGGTAGGCGGGGAACCCCATGTCCGTATAAATTGGACAACGCCCACCACCGACTTTTGAGGACGCTAAAAAGACAATGTATCCAGGGAGATGGGCAAAGATGATTTAAATGCAAAAGACCTTCCAGTTCCTCTCAAAACCCGACCATAGACAAAATGTTTGACTCATAATCGTCATAGTAATGACTTCCCTGTCAAAAGGCGAACCAGAATTATTACCGTGGTTTTATCCTTCTGCCCAGTTAATGTTATATATGCCTTCGAGGGCCCCCAAACCCCCCCAAATTGTCAGGGCAGTTGGAAAAATTATACCCAGGACCTGCCCTAAATGTCGCACAAGCAATTTGAATAGCAAATGACACCATTTAAAGGGTGGTGCCTGATTTCAAAGGTCCCCCCTCTTCATTTCGCGATAACTGAGAAAGACAGCACGCTGGGATCCCCATTTTAATTAAATCGCACACTCTTTGGCTCGGATACTGATTACCAACAAATCTCACTGGCCTGCATTATTTGCCCATTGTTATATCTGACAGGATGCTCCAATGACGGGGGGGGGCTTTTCCTTCTCACACATATTTCATAATTTCTTTAATTGCTGGGGGAAGAGTTGATATGAAGAGATTTTGGGTGTGAGTGACTAAAGTATCACCCCAGCTGTGTCAAAGATCAGAAAAAGACCTTGAAAAGGGTGATAAATGCATCAGTTTCCTTTCTGCAGCCCAAATGCATGGGGCTGCGCCAGTCGATGTCCTTAATGTGTGTGTGCATTTGCCGTATGATGAAATAAAAGTTCCGCAGTATATAATAGTGATACTTCATTCATCTCCGTGGAGGAATCCTCTTTTTGCCCTCCCCATTTTGCTCCGCAGGAGACACATGTAGTTGAGAGCAAGTTTGGGGGCCACAGTGCAGGGTCAGTCAACGTGCAGGGAACCCTGGAGCTGCGGGACAAGGGCCTTGCTCAGGGACCAAATGACGGCATCAGTCTCTGGGCCCCAGGATTCAAACTGATGACCTTCTGATCACCGACATAAAGGCCAAACAGGCGGAGCTGCATACTCCCCCCCCCCATAATGAGCCCTTTGTTCTGGCATGTGGAAGAGCTATACCTGTGCCGCTGTATGGGTGTCAGACTAGAACCTCTCATTTAGCCCCCTACAGTAGATCTTCCATTTACTTCAATGCCCCCCCCCCCCAGGTAATTCCTCCGGAGAAGCAGAAGAGAACGCAGAGCGTGTCTGTTCGGGGGTCAGACAGCAACGCATTCTTCTTCTCTGCACTGTATTATCTTTCAAATATTACACTGTTTCTCTGAAATAATTAACACATTGCTATTTTTAATAAGAGTCTGCCACACATCTCGTTATTAATTATGGATGAACTGTGAATTTGCTAATCTCCAAGCTTTGCCGCGATGAATATTTCTGAAAGCTGTTTGCTTTCTTATTTCAAATAGGCAACACGTTTATTTGTGATTGAAAGGAAACAATGCCACAGTGAGAAGTGTAAATAAAAGACCACGTCCAGTTTTGGTCTGATGTTGCAGGATCATGCCATCTGTGTGTTTTATTTAATTAAATTCAAGCACATATTATCCTTGTACGTATTTAGCAGGCATATGTGAAGACCGGAGAGCAGGGTCGGACAGCAACCCCAGACCAATTAGGGTTGAGGGTCTTTTTCAAGGCATCAGTGGTGATAAGCCATGGGATTTGAACCTTCCAATTATAGGTCCTAACCCACAGAATCACATACTGGGGTCTTGCTTACAAACCCAATAGGCCATCAACTATATAACTGAACAAAAGACAAGATATTGTAAGATTATCTGTAAAGCATTCCAGTTACTTTTAAAGAGGGCGGGGCAGTGGCCGTCAAGGGAGGGTTAGGGTTAAGGTTTATGCATGAAAAACTAAGGCGGCGTTGTGAAACGTAGCAAACGGAGCCATTAGTCATAAATTGATAAGACACTTAAAGATGTGCTGTATTTAAAGACCCCTGACAGCACAGATGCCTTTCATTGATGCCTTAGATATTTGCTGTAAATGCAGTGAAGCAGAGGGAGTCATATGCATGATGAAATACAGTCTTTAATGTGGAAACCAGCTCCATTTAGCCTAAAGTCTGTTCTAAGAAGGACAGGACAGGCAGGATATACTCTGGATGAGATGCTAAATAATTATGCTATTATTTTCAGTTATGGTACTCTGTACCTGTTCTTCGTGTACAACATGACAAGGTTCATAACTTGTTGTTATTACAGTGAATTATTGCTGCAACAGTGGGAGCATTATCCATCCTGTTTGTGAAGCTTCTCAAACACAGAAAATTTTTGTATTTTTTACAGATCTAGATGAAAATGCAGTATAGTTCACCGCCAGAAATTCGGTTTCAGTGAGCCAACGCCGCCGTTAAAGTCCCCTGTGTTCTTTTTCGTATAAAGTCTTGGCGAGCCTCGCATTGCGACTCGCCACGGAGTGTCCCCCGTGTCACCGCAACATGAGACGATCCCGATAAATGTATTTCTGTCAACATTGGTACAGGGCATCTTTAATACTGCCCCGGAGGATTATGGGTATAGGCAGCACCCGTCCAACTCGATTTGCCTGCCCGGGAGACAATGTCACAACAACGCGGAGGTCACATGCGGCTGCTGGTCGCCTCCCATGGGGGGCGCTGTCATAGGGCCTATGTGGTACCATTCACAGCGTGCATCTCGGTCCGTCGATGCTAAAACTGCGACCTTTCTCCAAGAATGTGTGTGAAGTAAGTGCTAATTAAATTCAGCCATGTGGCCTGACAAAAATAATCACATAATGGTTTCATATTCGTGGAGGACAAGTATGAAAATAGACTTGATCTCTCTGTGAGTTCGTCATCAGGTTTGCAAGTTAAAGAAAATATGGAGGTCATATGAAACCTGTAGGAATGAGGTGTGAAGTTTGTCACTGAAAAGGGGCAGGTCAGCTCATGAGAGCATAACATTGTGGGTTTGTGTCTGTTTTTGTGTTTTGCCCGTGTTCTTTGGTCACCACAAGGGGAAATTCAATCTTATAAAAATCCGTGACTGTAATCAAAAAACTAAAAATGCCAGAAGTATTTTGTTTGGTTATTTATGGTTAAGGTTATGGCTGGGTAGGTTTTGCCTATATAAATGAATGGAGAGTCCCCATATAGATATGAATATGTGGGGTGGGTGTATGTGTATGTGTATGTGTGTGTGTGTGTGTGTGTGTGTGTGTTTGTACGTGCAGTGTGAAGGACTGACCTCCTCTTTAAGGTGTTTCCCTGCCTTGTGTCCTATGCTGCCTGCCACTGTACTGGACAGGCATTACAGAAGGTGAGTGGATATATTTCTTGTGCTGACATTATGTTTTTGCAGTATGATCAAGCATTTCATAGAGGTTTTCTGGCCGTGTTAAGTACATCCATGAACCTGGATTTCTAACAAAAGGTAATTTCTTGTAAAGGATGCTTTTAGTAATAAAACATGCACTTAATTTAAAAAAGATCATTTATCTCACAGAATTCTTCAAATAATGATTCTGCTCAGTGTGTGACATGACATATTTCCGTATGTTATTTCTGAAGCTGGTCGCAGCTGACAGACAGTTTTACGAGCTGCGGCAGATAACAGTGCCTGTTTAATCCTTTTATTTCTGCAACAGCGATGCCGCAATGCAAATTATTACAAACGATCAAAGTCAACAAGCTCCGCGCGGGAGTGCATGTGACAGCAGGTTGGCGGATTGGCGGCGGGTGGGGCGGTGCGCGGGGGGTATATTATTGAGCGACACGTGGAACAGTGGGCTGATTAAGTGGAGAGTGACAGAGTGTCACTTTGAGAGGCGGATTACTCTCCATGTTAGAGCGCTGAGGGCTGGCGGCAGTGTGTGGCTCAGTAGGTTGAGGTTAGGTTAACACACTGTTCCTCTGATCAGTAGGTTGTTTGGTTCAAATCCCATAGTCAGCAGAGTGATTTCACAATTGGACACCTGAGCAAGGTGGTCATCCCCCATTACTCCAGGGACGGTCTGATGCTGTTTACTCAAAGAAATACACAGCTTTGAATAAAAACATCTGCTGAATGCATAGGGACATTCTGGTTCTGTTTGGTTTTCCTAAACCATGAGTATGATTAAGGATTTTTTAAAAATCCTCAACAGTTATATTACAATGTTGACAATGACTTAGCTTATGTTCTGAAAATAACATTGAATACAATGCACCAAATTATTATTAGATTTTTTATTAAAATATAGTACATCCATGAACCTGGATTTCTAATAAAAGGCCATTCTTGTAAAGGATTTAATCATTTTTATTAAAATTACTATATTACTAATAATAAATTATTAAATTATTATGTAGAATTCAATTCCGAAACATTCAATTCAACAGGTCAGAATTAACTCAAAACTGATACCTGTTACATTCACTGAATGGACAGGTCATTTTTCAAATAAATACAATTTAGAATAAAAAACATATTTTCAGTCAAGTTACATGTTAATACATGAGCCCTTCCTTGAGATCACTTTAACATCCCTCTCACCCATTGAAAGTCCATGTATAGTTGTATTCGGTGGAGAGGGAATACCCATGGTTTTATTTTGCCTGTATTTCATGCGAGGATGCCAGGATTGCCTCCAGTAGCTGCTGTTTCCAGGCACACTGCTGCCCCTCTCATAGATCTTCCTTTTAATGAAGCTCTATAGGTTCTCAACAGGGTTGATGTCAGGGGATGATGGTGGCCAGACATTTTTTTTCTCCTTTAATGCCCCTATTAACCCAGGAGTCAATGATGCTTTTTGCAGAATGGGATGGCGCCTTGTTCCGCATGAAAATAATTTTATTTCATAAGGCACAATTCTTCTGCTTATACAATGCAGGAAATGGTTGGTTAGCAACTCTACATATGTTGTGGAGGTCGTTTTGACACCCCAGACACCCTAAAAGGACCTATCATCTCACTCGTCGATATTCTACCCCCAATCATCACTCCGCCACTGCCTTACTTATGTTGCAGTCTTGTTGGAACACGGTGGCCATTCACCAGCCATCCAGAACTCACAACATGGCACTTTAAATTAGTCTTCACAGCCAGCCTTTGGAGAATCCCTCACCAAGAGGTTTTGGGGGCTCATGAGATACCAGCAACTTCAAATACATGTTTGCTGCTCAAGAGACATTTTGGACATTTTGTGGCTGTCCTTTTACTACAATTTATCTGTCTGACAGAGACTTTCCTTAATAAGCCTTTATCAGATGGAATTTGTCTGCGCTCCGAATCTCTCACAAATCTTTTCACAGTTTGTTGATCTCTTTAGTCTTCATGAAATCGTTTTCATGCCTTTTGCAAGATGCTAGAGCAGGTTGACACCCTTCAATATAACAAAGACTTTTCTTCCTCCCCATATCCTTTGAGAACTCTGAGTTGCTTAATAATGTGGAATAACCTCCTAGGTCGGTTTTCTTTTAATTAAGATCACCTGGCAAACTAATTAGCAAATCTGAGATTGATACCAGATATCTAAAAATATGTGAGATATTAAACATGCAAAAACTTTCACTGAGAAACTAAAAACTAAATGTTTATTTTACTGAAATCCTCCTGCTATGTCACTTGCATAATAATCTGGAACAAAATGAAAAATATACATAAATATACAATGTGTGTGCATGTATTTGTGTGTGTGTGTGTGTGTGTGTGTGTGCGTGTGTGTGTGGTCCAGGTATACATTACATCGTGGGGACCAAATGTCTCCACAACGTGATAAAAACCTGTTATTTTGATATTGTGGGGACCATTTTTTTAGTCCACACATGGGTAAATTCAACTTTATAAAAAATAGTGACTGCAAATGCTGAAAGACTTGTATTTGGTTTGGTTAAGGTTAGGGCTGGGTGGGGGTTAAGGTCATTCTTGGGATTAGGGCTATGCCCATAGAAATGAATGGAGAGTCCCCACAAAGATATGAATACAAACCTGTGTGTGTGTGTGTGTGTGTGTGTGTGTGTGTGTGTGTGTGTGTGGGAGTGTAGGGTAGAGTGGGGGTTGGGGATTACAGGAGGATGCCACTTAATTTCCTCACATGGAGGGCTTTACGGTAGGTATCATACAGACTTATGGATATTAAATATATGGCATATAAGGACTCCACATATATGGGTACAAAATGGACAAACAACAGGCATGTGATCCCATTGACAGGTCCAAGACTTTTGAGGTATGTTTGCTCCGAGCTCAGGTTTTGCAGCAGTGCTGGATATAGAATTCTGTCGCATTTTTTCGCTGCTACATAGCATTCTGTTACCAACTCGCATGTGTGACTGACACCCCTGTAATCCTTCCGGCCAAATTCCGGAGCGTTCTTTCCCAGCGCCGGGTCAGGATGATTTAACACCCGGGTCAATATGCCATCGCTGAGCCAGACCACACTGGCTTAATCCGATACTCATTTGCCCATTAAAGCTACATGTCTGCGCATCTGAATGATTGCTTTTTGATCCCTTTTGCCTGTTTGCGCTCCAAGCATATTATTTATTTATTTTGATGTGTCAGGTTTTAAGGCGCGGCTGAATTTGTTCCGTCTGAGATGTTTTTGGCGTTGATTTTTTTCCCTACAATGCTATTCAAACACAGACAGAGGCAGCCATTGGTAAACCAGGCTGAGCAGATTAAGCACTAATATTTCTTAACATGTAGATGCTTGGAAATCTCTACCTGGATAATGCATGCAAGTAGCCAGAGGCCAAGCCAGCTGTCAGCTATGGCAAGAATCTGAGCTTCTCTCCAGGGGGTGAACCCCCTCCCCCATCGCCTCCAGATTCTTTTGCAGTTGTGAACAAATCTGTCGCTTCGGTCATGAATCCGTCAAGGGCAGAATCAGTCATTCTCACAACCAATCTTTGTTTCCTGCAATAAGGAGGTGGAGGAATCTGTTTTTTTTTCTGAATTTCTGGCTCCGTCTTCCCTGGTTTCATCTCAGAGGGGATATAAATGTATGAATTCTGTACATATATGTACGTGGAAATGCATTTTTGCCATTGTTAGCAATGGATATGGTAAGTGGTCATGTGGTGATGACCATGAGAATGACGATTGTCGATGTTGATGATGAGGGTTGAGAGCTAATTCTCATTTATGAGGAGGACAGTCCCCCACAGAATAACTGCTGAGAATACCAGCAGAGTTGTAAGTATGTAATTTAAAATCTCAGATTTATGATGTAAAATACGTACATATAGTGTGTATAAAACATTTTAAAATGGATTTGAGAAGGCACTTCTTTACACAGTGTGTAGTTAGAGTACGGAATAGTCTTCCTGTTAGTGTAGTGAATTTTGTAAATTTCCTGTTTTGTTTGTAATGCCACAAACTATCTTGCAAACTAACTGAATGAAAGAAAATGCCTCCTATTAGTCATTGTATGCAGTCATGCAAACTTTCTAAACATTTTCTTCATGAAAAAATAGATATTACCTCTAACTGACTGTACTACATGTTGTGGGATGGACCTTCTAAAACCTTCGAGATGCTGCAGTGTCGCTAAAACATCTATAGTTGATCTATAAAAACATCCCAAGGCATTCCTGTTCCTTGAAATGCCAAAGAAATTAAACACAAAAGAGAGATGAAATAAAACGAAACAGTATTTTTCGTTTCAGAAAGGCAAGTTAAAACTATGCTGTTGTAACAGAGCTCATTACAATGATTACAAAAAAAAAGTCACCTTCTTGATCTGATTGCTTTGTACGTCCTCAATAAAATCAATTCTCAAGGTTTCAGTTTCATCCGTTAATTAAAAGAGCTTCTCTGTGTAACACCGACTCGACTTGCATTGATTGATACCTAATTTAGTAATCAAGGGAGCGGGTGCACAACGCAGAGGCAGCAGATATGAAAAATGGATACAGCAGCAGAAACAATGGCTGCAAAGGCTTAAATGAAGTAGCCTTGCTGTTAAAATGACAGATGATCCCTAACATGTCACCTTTCAAGCATTGCATGACCTTGACGAGCTTAAATGCATCTCAGAATGCCATCAAACTGTAGTATATTCATAATTTTACAGCCCGTTAAGATACTGTTATCCTGTAATTGCACAGGTGGCATATCCGTAATGATTTACACATAATTTCTTTATTTAATATATCTTTGAATGACTTTTTGCTTCAAAATTACTAACAAAGTATTAACAGTATTTCGATATCCATACATCTTCGGAAAATATAGATGGTTCCATTTGAAATATGTGTAATAAATCTTTAAATTACCTACAAATATTCCAGTTTCTTAAAATACTTTCTTAAATTCATTTAAATAAATTCTGAATATCTTTTTCAGAAGTTTTAGAATATTGTGAAATGAATGTAAATTCTGTATTATGTGTATATGCAAATGATATGCACTGAAATATAGTTTAGCTTGCTGTGGAATCTATGCATCGTGTTCATTACTGAATACACTAAAATGTTGCTCACTAGCATTCTTAAGAATTATGAGTGTTTCGCATTGTGCTGTAATATCTCATTTTCATGTATGTTACTTGCTTTGGTTATTGGAGGATATTGACAAACATGGACACATGGACTTTCATATAATTTATCCATGTTCTATAATCTCTTACCCAGTGTTGGGTTATGGCATGCTATCTCAGGATGCACAGGACACTTCTGTATGTGAGACAGCTGTGTTTAGGCAGATATGCTTAGATACCATCTGTGAGATGCTTTCTGTTTCAGGCATACATGTTTAGACACAGTCTGTGAGGAGATCTGTGTGTCAGGCAGACAGGGTTAGACACACAGTCTGTGAGGAGGTCTATGTGTCAGGCAGACAGGTTTAGACACACAGTCTGTGAGGAGGTCTGTGTGTCAGACAGATGGATTTAGATATCCAGTCTGTGAGAAGGTCTGTGTGTTAGACAGCTGTCCTGTTAGCGTGCTACACACATCATCAACTGTGCCCCATGGGTTTGTAGGGTCAAGCTCTGCAAAGGAGGCCTTTACATGCAAGGCAAGCATGGGGGGGTCTTATCTAAAAAGAAATGCATAAAATGAATATTGAGTGAATTAACCACAGGGTTTGCAGGTCTAGTTTCACAGAGTAATGTGTTTATTGATGCACAAACCTGAAATGGCTCTGTTTACGGCTGCTAGCTGTGGGAACTTAAACACACATTATTATGCTTCACAAATAAAATGGCTCTAAAGGCTTTGAGTTACCACCCTTGCTGAAATGCGGAATCAAAAAAATCTTTTATCTGGAAGCATATTTATTGCTTTATGTCTTTTACTCTTTATGATTTTATGAGCTTTTACTATAGCGGAATATTGCTGGTTTCATTTCTTTTAACACTGACTATAAATTTAAAGTTTTTTCACTTTCTTTGATGATATTGAGGTTAATATGAATCTTCACTATGAGCTACAATGTAGATAAAGATGTTGTATTTAGTAGAATTGTTATGGTGCTCTGTCGTGTTTAAACATGAGTCAATGTTAGCATACAGGCCAGGTTTGGGTCAAACTGAACAATATTAAAATTAGTCAAAGACACAACAGTTATAAAAAAGTTCAAACTTTCAGCTGGGATAGCATGGTGAAATAATTAGAGCACACCGAGGCACATAATGCTCCAGTCATCTATCAGAAAGGTGAAGATGCTCTCGGATTTAAGCCTTGTGTGACGGTTATCAATCCACATGTCTAGATCATCTGAATTGCTCATAAATTACTGTTGTTTACTGCTGCTCAGATGTACTGAGAAATAACTCTTCATTATCGGGACTGTGTCAGCGGCACCTGATTCCCAGCGCTCCACAGAAAATCCTTTCATTCTTCATCAGCAGAAATATATCTGAGCACCAGGAATTTATTTTTAATATTGCCATCCACGGTATCTCTGCTAAGATGCTAACAAGAAATCTACATCCAGGGTGTCTCTGCCGCGGTGCTAACAGGAGGCCTCCATCTATGGTATTTCTGCTAAGATGCTAACAGGAGGCCTCCATCTATGGTATTTCTGCTAAGATGCTAACAGGAGATCTCCATCTATGGTATTTCTGCTAAGATGCTAACAGGAGGCCTCCATCTATGGTATTTCTGCTAAGATGCTAACAGGAGATCTCCATCCACAGCGCCACGGTGCTAACAGGAGATCTC
>JAODLD010000069.1:27379397-27399688 GCA_026781065.1 Mormyrops boulengeri | reverse complement strand
TTAAAGGGATAGTAAATTTTTATAATAGCTATTTTAATTAAGTTTAATTTTATATATATATATATATATATATATATATATATAGAACCGACGTGGCACACACAGATGCACTGGCAATGTACTCACTGATCCACAGTGCTACCCAAATTCTTACATTATTTTGACCCTTTTAGGATATGAATTATCTATGAATTGTCAATAGGAGTTACGAAAATTATACTCGATAAATGAAATGGTTTGCAGGTCATGGCCGATTAAAATGTAGCCTGAAACTCTGCCGAAGGGTACAGCCATTACCAGTTCAAATGCAGATTCCACTAAAATGGTATCACATATTAATGCAAGTTTTTCTGGGTTACAAACCGCTACATCCTGCTTTATCAAATGGGAGCTATTTGAGAAAAGCACTGATACATTTCCATGCTGCACAATCCAAAACAGCCTGTAGTCACATATATAAGCCAGTTAAATATTAATTAATATTTATATGAACAGATTTTTAAAAAATGGGAATTTTGTGTTTCCTGCTCCACCTGTGTATAAAAATATCTAGTTTGACACAGGAGTATGGAAATACTCAGTGACACTAATGTGGCATATCATTTGATGAGGTAAACTGTTAATGACTTTAAATATCTTTTAAATAATATATAGGTATAATGGTAACACTTTCCTTAAAGCAGTCATTATAATGCATTATAGATACCTTTATAATGCATTTCAATGCATTTATAAAGCATTATAAACACTGCTATAACTATTTATAGAAAGGCATAACACATAGCCATGTTTATTATGCATTATGAATGTGCTATGAAGCTGTCATTCATAATGCACCATAGATACCTTTCAAACTCCTTATAATGGTCAGAATAAGAATTAAGGATACTTCGTACTGCATTATAAAGGTATCTATATTGCATTATAGATGAGAGCTTCATAAGGTAGTCATAATGCATAATAAACATGGCTATAATGTGTTTTATAAAAGATTATAGCTCTGTTTATACTACATTATGAATGCAATATAAAGCATTATGAAGATATATATAATGCATTATACATGGGTGCCTTAAGTAAAGTATTACCAATCTAAGAACATAAATAATGGCAATCACAGGTATAGACAGAGCTTAAAGGGGAGATATATTAGGTTCAATGCCTGCTAGTAGTATGTGTTAGCTGTGAAGGAGGTGTGACAATCGTTATGTGAGTTTTCAAAGTGACACGAAGCAGCAGATTTCCAAAGAAGTTGAAGAGCCGGTGTCTGAATTGCAGGTGCATAAAAATGATTTAATCTGTCAAGTGCAAAAAAATCATGAGAGCATCTGTCAAACATAGACAAACTACATTTGGAAAGAGGATCAGTAGCAGAAATTTGATGTTCACTGTCAGGTACAGACAGGCTTAGTTGTTAAACCCCCAAAAAAGGGCAGCCTCAAATCTGACCACAGACCTGAATCAGTACCTCTGTGATCCAGTCTCAACAAAAGTGCCATTATATGAGCTGGAAGCTACAACTTATGGCTTGATTACCTGTTGGAAACCACTGGTGTCCATCTCAAAGCATAAAGACACAACCTGGGGGATGGAGCACAAAAACCTGGACCCCTTAGAAATGTAAAAAATGAATATGGCCTGATGAGTCATCTTTCCCCCTTTCTCCTACATCCAGATCAGATTTTATTTGGAGAAAGTTAAAATATGACGCCAATCCACAATCTGCCGTCAGCTCCTCAGTATGGCAGTTCAGTCCATACTGGTGTGGGTAGTCGTCTTGTGGGAATCATTAGGTATGATTATTGCAATGTGTGGTCATATAACAAAGGAGGAATATGAAGCCATATCACAGGACCAGATGCATCCTGAAGTGCAAGCACTGTTCCATTATGAACTATAGACTATAAGCTTCTCATACACTCTAGCAAACAAATGCCTGAATGGTTTCATGAATACTTACTTTATTTAAAATAAATCCACAAGCGGAGGTTTCTCTAAGATAACAGGTGAAGCAGCGCCCCACCAAAAAATGACAAGAAAAGAAAATGACACTGTTTTATCACAGCAACCATTTCTGCAATTTTTTTCAGATAATTGTGCTAATGAGATGAAGTATCAAAACTGCCCTTTACTTTGCTATGACTATGTGATACTGCTTCAGTCTGTGTCAGAATTTGAACAAGCAGTTTGTCACCAATAGAAGGTGTCAGCAAAATTGGACAAAGATCTGTCAAATACTTTTTGAGTTATCAAGAAAGTCTGCAACAATGAACAGGTCCTCATCCAGAGAATACAATTATTTGAGTTTTAAATCTTGTTATTGTTGATTGTAGCTAATCCTATGTATATACTGTAAATAAGAAAGTAATTTTTTTGGGTTCTGATTTTTTTGTGCAAAAGGCACATGTCAGTGCAGTCATGCAACTTACAATTCAATCTAGATGTTCTCATGTCTCACTCCTCCTTGTTTCTCTTCACTGTCTCGTAATTGGTGCTCAAATTAAATTCAAGTCCTTGGTGATGGCCTACAGGTACATCACTGGACAGGCACCCATCTCCATCAAAATGCTCCTCCAAAACTATATCCCATCTCACCTCCTTTGATGAGCAAACCAGCGTCACTTGGAGCTCCCTCTACCATATTACCTGAAGATATTATCTGACATTACTTGGTTGCTTGATGGGGGGTGGGACCGGGCAATCCATACCACAGTCCATATTCAGTTATGTTTTGATCTGGATATGCACTGGATTCCCACAGTTGGTGACCACTGGTCTAGAGTTTGCTTAACTAAAAATTGGTTCCAGGACCCCAGTGAATACCAAAATCCATGGATGCACAAACCCCTTCTATAAATTCGTGTAGTATTTGCATATAACCTACACTCATCCTCAGGTCAAGATAGCATGGCTGTTAGGACACCTTCCTGATTGCTCCATGTAGGCTGTAATTTTAGTATTTTATTAACTTTTTACCATCTTTTTTGCTCATACAACTATGTTGGGAGGGGGGGGACCAGAGTACCTGGAGAAAACCCTATGAGGACACAGGGGGAATGTGCAAACCCCATACACATGGAACCATAGCAGAGACTTGAACCCAAGCCCCAGAGGTGTGAGGCGACAGTGCGAACCACTGCACCAGTGTACCTCCCCTATCATTGGGACATATTTTTGTTATATAATTTCATTACCTTTAGTCTTACCCTTTTAATATTTATCTTTAATTTAATTTCCTAAACTGTATTGCACAGTCTCAGGACTGAATTAGGGTTCACTACATGTTATACTAGTATAACTGTGTATGTGACTAATAAAGAATCTTGAATGTATACCTTAAATCATCTCTAGGTTAATTATGATTAGGGACTCAGGTTTGGGTTCTGCCGAATCTTCTCGTTTTTGAATGGATTTGGTTTCTGCCAAACATTCTACCATACTATTAACCAAATCAGATCTCGCACTCCTTGACGTCAGCCTCCTGAATAGGCATGCATGTCAAAGACCATGGGGGAAAAGGTCAGCGCTTAATATTGGAAGGTACAACAAAAAATGTCAGATGTGCCAGTATTTCAAACTAAAGGAAACAGAGATAAGTACATTCTTTGTCTGAGAATCCACTTGATGGAAGGCTCACCATCACTGTTATCCATTGCCGGCTAAAACAGCCCAGATTTACCCATGGTCACCACTGACAGTTGTGCCAAGCGAGAGAATGTTTAGAATCACTGTAAACATTTGCTCTGACCTTCTTACACCACTAAATGCAAAACATCTTATTTGCCTTAAATGAAACGCTCATTTAATGAGAATGTGACATTGTCAGGGTAGGTGCCCAGCGTCTGTCCTGTGTGTCTTGTGGTTCTTCAGCCCCCAGTGCGTTCCCGTGCTCCCTGGGCCACCATGTAGTTCAGTGGGTTGAGTAAGTGGCTCTGAGGTTAAACCCTTTCTGTCCTGCATTTAAAGCTGGCCAGAGACCACCCTCACCTGTTATTTAATGTTTATTGTTTTCCTTTGTACTTGTTATTGCCTTCGCTTTGTCCCCTAGTTTTACCCACTTATGCCTGGTTTAGATTTGTTCTACTTATACCTATGTTCCTAGTCTTTCCTAATGTACCCTTAGCATTTGTTAAGTTATCCTAATTTCTGTGTTTGTAATTTATTCCACCTGCTCCTTGTTGTCCGATGCCAATACTGATTGCTTGATTTTGTTATGATCCACACCTGCCCCTTGATAGTGCTTATTATCTGTGCTGATTTAAGTGCCTGCCCTCACTCTGTTCATCCGTCAGTTGTAGTCAAGATGTGTAGTTTTGTGTTACTTGTGATTTGTAGTAGTTCTGGCGCTTGTAACTGTGCTTTCCCTGTGTGCCTACTTCTGTCATTTAATTGTCCTGCTAGTAGGAAACATTTTTTGTAGGGGCTGCTCCGTGGATCGTCCTTCCCTATCCCATGTCCCGCCATGACGGACATGAGTTAAACTGGTGACATAGTCTATTGTCAAATTTGGCACCAACGTATTTTAAATATGCTGTTGAAATACCTGTATAGCGTGTCTTGGCTATTGTAGCTTATGAAAGACTAATTTTCCCTGTAGGAGATTATCACTTCATGTTCTAAAATGTCTTTTTAATTTGAAATGTTGAGTTTCTGTAGGCCTACAGTATTGTAGGTTAGTTACCATGTGGCCTGAGATAAGAAGAAAATTCTAACTTCACAGAATGATTATTAAGTTTGTAGCCTATATTGTTTTAGGTTACGTTTTTGTTTTTTCTGTACCAATGTCTTCTATTAATATTTGCCCATTTTGAAGGCTACACAACTGTCACTCACTTAACTATAATACGGAGTTTGAATTAACAAGTTATAAGCTATGTTGATTTTTTCATATTAGGCCTACAGGCAATAAACATCGTATGTGAACATAATTCATAATACATTACACACAATAATTGGATTTGCTTTTGGTGTTCAGCAGAACCTAAAAAAAATCGGATTTGGTTAATCTCTATAATACCTAATACAATGTAAATACTATGTAAATAGTTGTTATCCTGCATTGCTTAGTGAATGACAAGAGACAAAGTGTGCATGTTCAGTTCAGACACCGGCGACGGCAGGGTATGCCTATATATCACTTCACGTGGATTCAGCATAGTGCTCGGCACCCGGGAAATTCAAGTTTTAACTTTCAGCTGGTTAAATCTGTGGATGTGGAACTCCCGGATACGGAAAACTGACTGTATGTTTTAATAATGAGAATAATTTCATAGGCACGGAGGGTAGTGCTGTTGCTTTGCACCTCTAGGTTTGGGGGTTTCAATCCCACCTCTGCACTGCGTGCACACAATTTGTGAGTTATTTGCAAACATTTTGCAGTTTACTCCAGCAGTCTGAACACTGCAGTTGTGCTCAGGGGCACCACTAGAGATTCTGGGCCCCATATCATAAAGCATATCAGATTAGGCTCCCAAAACAAAGTTATGTACCAAATTTTTTAGGGCCCCTGTCACTGAGGGGCCCTTGGAATTGTTCTAAGTCCTGCCCCCCCACTTTGTGGTGCCCTTGGTTGTGTTACTTAGCGCCATGCCTGTGCTGTGTGCAGGTATATGTCCTGTGATGGATATGGCATCCTGTCCAGGATGTACTCCAGCCTTGAACCCTGTGCTGTCTGAAATAAACTTCCTGTGACCCTGAACAGGATAAGCAGATTGAATAATTCCATTTTAAATACCCATATATATTTAAAATTAAGAAGTGAAATATAACTATAATGAAGTGTAAATATGTATTTTCACTTGAGGCATGAATGCATCCGTTCCGATTCACCTTTCTTGGCAATCCATTGCTGTCTCAGCACGCGTTGTGATTGATTTAATTTGCAGGAACGGAGCTAATGGAAGGCAGTCAGTTTTAAAAGTCACTGCGGTTTATCTGATAATGGCGAGGACTAATGATAGAATGAGAGGAGAAACTGGAAATTAAAGGGCGACGTGCAGAAGTAAGACTTCCCGAATGCGGAAGAGTGGCGAATATTGTAATTAAACGATGTTGCAATTCTATAACGCGATATCGTTTACATGCTCAGCGGAGACTAGCTGATTAAAAATTCATGTGGTTTAATAAGGCACAGTTGCATTCCTATTCAATAATATATCGCTCACCTCTTAAATATTAATGCGCAAATGGAAGACATATTCATCAATATCTTCCCTCCAACATGAATATATAGATATTTTGCAGTTAGATTTAATTTAACTAAAAAGTTATAATATCCAAGCAACTGCACAGAAATGTGGGCTTTCTGCTTCACAGCATGGGCTACCAGCTGTAGAATTTAAAATTAGCAATTTGTATCATGCAGGCAATACTGTTGTCATGTAAATGCATCAAAGTTTAGTTTTGTTTAGTTCTGTACAGAACACTAATGTACGGTACCAGACAAAGGTTTGAGTGCATGAAATGATTGCTGTTGAAATGATGACGTTGCTGAAATGATATATTTGTTCGTGAAGCTTTTATCAAGCAAATAATGGCTATTTTGAGCAATCCAAGATTCAGAAATTTTTCATCTTTCATCATCTTTGGTACTCCTTTTGTTTTTTATATCATAATGTATATTTTATTTTCAAATATTAACAGGAAATAAAGTTTTATGAAAAAACTGGTTACCAGTAACTTTTGACACAGCAGGGACCTCAACACAAATGAAACCTGTTACAGATAACTCTTTTTTCTATTGATGCATTAAGTTTGCGTTTAAACGAAGTCTGAAGTATATACTAAAAAAGAGTTCTGCAACTGCCTCTGAGGAACTGCAATCGGGTTGAGCTCCTGCGGTGTGAACACAACACAAGTTCCTGGTTATGGAAAAGGTTCTGGTTTCTGAAGAGAGTTCCTATGGTGTGAAAGTAGTTATAGAAAGGTATTCTCAGAAAACACTTTCATTTATCCATCGTAATGCTTTCCTGATGATCCAGCAATCATGTGGGCTGAATCCATGCATTAAATGTTATAATTATTGACATTTCTATTTAAATGAATCCTTATTCATTTCAATGCAGAAGTAGCACAGGAGAGTAATTTATGTATGATTCAACTCAAAAGTAAAAAAACAAAGCATGATACAGTGGTACATTTAAAGGTTGTTTTTCCCTGAGGTAAATCACCGGCATAACCGTCGAACATAAATTTGTATAACAACCGGATTTTGAAATTCTCTTTTCTCATACCATAAACCAGTGGGAGTCAAGAGTTCTGGCCCAAGGCAAGATTTGGGTTGGCTCATATGTTGCCATAGCAAGAGACTGCCTGCCCCAGGCTTCCAGGTGAACCCTAGTAATGAAACCCAGCTGGCCCTCATTAGGCTCGATCACTTTTTTTTTTCTTTTGGAGGACCAGCGGGGGGGTGGAGCGAGGACTGATGCAGGAGTGATGGGGAGGAGTCCGGGGTGAGATAATACCAGGGCCCATCTATGCTATAGGCAACATAGGCAGCGGCCTAGGGCGCCAGCTTGTGAGGGGGTGCCGACTTGCCGGCCGATTTCACGTTACCTCGGACGCGGGGGGGGGAGGGTGCCGGCGATGAGTCATAATAATTTGTTATGTGTCCTTGTTTTTGTTATTTTTTTCCGGCTTTTTGTCATTTTTTTCACTTTGCCTCTCTGAAAGGATCTTTGTCCCCTTTCTCTGTTATGATTATTATTATCATGACTTTTATTATTATTATTTATTTATTTTGGACATTTAATGGTTGCCGTCCTGCAGCTTTGTCCTGCCCCATAACAAGCCTCAGACTGTAACTTCCCATTATATATAAATTGTTATTAAAGAACATTAATTTTCACACAAAATTTTTAACTACCTCCTCAATTTAAGTAAGTTCCTCTTTAAATTCAGTTAAACACCAAAAAACTAAAACACAATGTGAAGATTAACGTGATGACTTTTGATTGGTAGTGATCAGGTGGAATATATCAAACAGACAGTCTCACGGGAGCAGGTTTATGGCAAATTCAACATGGAAATACGAATGCCTATTAGCAAGCAAGCAAAACAACATGTGTTCAATAGTCCATTATAATTTACGAATCAATGGGATTTTTTGATGTAATCTTCATGTGGCCCATAGAGGGCAGTGGTATCATTAGAACGTTCGCTTAAGGGAATTGCGTCGGTTGAATTTGTGCGATGGTATGGTATTGTTTATTAGATATTATGTGTATAGTAGGCTTTCATTTGGTTGATATGATGGTATTTCTTTTAAATGGCATTTGTATATAGCTGAAAAATAGGGTTAATAGTGGAGCTTGTTTTGTCAGTTATTTGAATAATTAGTCACAATCACACAATTCACATCAATAAAGGCCTATGAGCCTAGTATATATCACACTATATTTATACTATATTTATATGTTTGCTATAGTGATCAGAAAGAAGTGAGATGCTTTTTGTTGCTGTTTCGCAGTAGGTCAAATAGTGTTCAAATATCAGCATTCTTGGGGCACAGGGATGAGAGACAAGCCGAAACTGTGGAGATGTGAGGTAAGAGTGCTACTGCATGGACCACCCAAAAACTAAGGATTAAAAATAACAATGAATTGAATTTCAGAACATATAATGTAACCTGAATAATTTCACGATATATTATATAGTATGTTCTATATAATATTTAAGGCTTTACTGCCTTATAGGTTATTTACAAAACATTATCCATTATTAGTGAACATTAACAAATTCAAAACTTTCTTGGCAATGTACCAATGGTTTAAGCCAAATACATAAATATTTTCCAAAACTCAGCAAAGCAAAAAAGTTTCACTCATTGTTCATTTTTGATTCAGTTACATCCCCCCTCCTGACACCTTTGCAAACTTCGTCTAATGCCTGTCTTCAGTTTTCTCACCATTGAAAGAGATCAAAGTCAACAGACAGAACCTACAGACCTCAAAAAAGGGTGGCAACTTGACACACAATACATTTAAATCACACTGGATTTTGGGTGCAGAATCTGCACAGATTCAGGATGAGATTGAAACATCATCCCAAACCGTTTGTCTGCGGCAGATTAAGCCTGAGACCCTGATGGGTCGTGTTCTCCTCCTGTTTAGCCATGCCAGAAACAGCCCCTCCCTGAACATCATGTTTCTCAGTGTGGCCCACTCCTCTCATACTCTGGGTGTGAGCCATTATTTCAGTAACCCAAATCGTCATTTATACCGTTACTTCAGCACTTTGAATCTTTCCTGCACTTCTGAACCAAAACCTGGCTGCTGATGGCTTTCCCTATAAGCCGCCTGACACTTGGAAGAACCACAAAGGTCCCACAAATAAAATAAAATAAAATAAACTGCATATCCCAGTCAAGGTTACAAGGCATGCAAATAATACATAAATAAAATAATAGGATTATATTCATTTTTAACTGCACAATGCATATGAATGGTATCAAAGGCAATTGATTTCTTTTTAACACGGGTAAAATACTGTACTTTTCAAACAAAACAATAAGAAAAGGACCATAATGAGAAGCAGTTTCATCCAGTATGTACCTCATTGTGATGGATACAGGAGGACAGAACAACAAAGGTTAGTCCTACAACACTGGAGTACCACTGAACTGAAAAAAATACATCAATAAATGCCGGATCCGTTAGGAGTCTATATCCAGTTCCAGGGAGGCCTTGATGTCCAGGATGTCCATGATGTCCAGGATGGAGAGCAGGAATGCCTCTGTTATAACTTATGATCGTTATAGGCCATGCATTAGAAAAGCTACTGATTATACAGGGCCTGCCTTCCTGCCCTGCTCATTTCAAGGGCACGGTCCTTTCTGCCAAGGTCAAGCTGCTCTTTCTGGTTAGTCTGCTTATTGATCCGGAACAGCAGCCCAAAAATCTCAGAAGCAAGTGCTAAAGTGGGGTGCGACCATCAGGATTACACACTACACTGTGTTTCTGTACCTCTTTAAGTGAAACCTGACACTGTATTACGTAGCATTCTGTACATTTTAAAACAAATACAAACTGAACACTGTACAGTGTTTTCAATATGTCATCCTTAAAAGAATCCTGAACATTGTATAATGTGTATTTCTGTACTGCTTTAAATGGAACCTGAACACGGTATCATATGTATTTCTGCACTGCTTTAAATGGAACCTGAACTGCATCTGTAGGCGACTCTCACACGTGACGCGCGTCTGCAGGCAGACGACCTCGCAGCCCCGCTGCGGCCACATGCTACTTTGGGACGGTGACTTGAGACAAGTGCGTGACCGTCTGGCCGGTGGTCACGCTCCACTTGCTTTGTGAGCGATGGGTGAAGGCCGCGGAGCGGAGGGTGGCCACAGCACCGGACAGGATCACCTCCGGGCTGCTGCGGCAGGCAGGCATCATGACTGCCGGTCCCGCCATTTCACCTGATCCACATGGGTCGGCCACCTTTAGGCAGGTTGCAGTTAACTACCCGCCCCGTCACAAAACGCAGGAAAATGAATGATCGTCACAGTCCCACTCACTGCTTTTAATAGGGGTGAATAATTATCTTTTTCTGTTCCACTCTTATCACTGTTTAGTTGTATTATTGCTTTGTGGTGAAAGGTGTCATCTGTCAATGATATTTATAGAGATATTTTCAAAGCATTAACTGTAAATATCCACCCATCCATAACCACTAATACAGTACAGCCTGGTGTCTATCCCGGGAAGCACAAGACTTTGGCCAATGTCGACACCAAATTTCACACACGATTGGACCAAGGGAGGAAAGTGGAGATGAACACACGATCTTCATACACTCACAGGCAGGGCGGAAATGAGTCGCAGAGCCCTGGAGGTATGAGGTTACAATGTTACACACAAAGCCACCATACTGCTCTTTGATTGCAAAAACATTTTGTTTCACGTTTTGTTATTTACTGATGGATTTCCAAACTCTTTGGAGTCCAAGACTGAAATCTGCACCTGCTGGCTGAAGTAACAGCTTTAGGTCAAAGAAATCACAGGCATGAGCTCACGGGTGGCGGCCGCCCCTTCGCCCCGGTGCCGGGGGAGCTGGCGGCGGCCTGCAGGAGTCAATCACGACCGTAAGGCAATGTTTGCTTTTCACTCAGGCAAACAGAGCACATCTGTCCTGCGCTCCTCGGCGCCACGTTCCTCGCTTGGTGGGCTCATCCGTGGAAAACACCTGCGCGCCCAGCCTGACGTGAGAGGGGACTCAGCAAACTCTGAGGAGTGTTTCAGCGCTTTGGGGCGCTGACTCCTGCTGACGTGGACCCTGAGAGACGTCTGGGGTCTGCAGGTAGGTGTGGAGACCACCCAGCTGGTTGGCATGATGAATTACAGGTAGGGAGGCTAAGATCATCCAGCTCTGTCAGTCACTGAGTTGTCTGATGCACTTCCCCTTAGCTAATTAGCTAATTTGCATTGTTGAGATAGCTGCTTCACGATTATCCAACCTTGCTATTATTTTTTCTTTCTTTTTTTTGGTCCCTGGAACCTGGATTTTTCAGTCCTGGCCCTGGCAACCCATTGTACCCCTGGTTTTTTGTTACAGCTGAGATTAATCAATTAGCTAATTAGCTGTTGGTCAGAAGATTCCAATCGTGCTAACGTGCTCATTGTTGAACAATTAAGGGGGCAATCAAATAAAGATCAATACTAATTAATTCTGTTTTTGCATAACAAACTAATGCGAATATACATTTGAAGTGCCTTATTTAATTATGCATTTTCATTATGTTACAGTGTGATTCAGTGATCAATAAAGATAAAACAAAAAATTATCATGAATCTCTTTTTAGGGGAAAATCAAAAACCAATAGAAATAAAACAAAGAGATATCTTTCACCATTAACTAACACTAACAATACGAACAGAAATCCTCAAACAGTCTTAACACGATTTTTATCTTGTCGATAATATAAGAAAATGGCTCAATCTGGCCTAATTAATTAAGGCTCGCTGGAACGACAGCGGTCACAGCGTGTCGCAGGAACCGGGAGTGCGAAAGTCCCACCGTGACTCTGTGATTTATGTTTTTAGTGCTCCACATTAATTATGATCATGAAGACACCCATTTCTTCCTTATGTTAGATTTCTTCAGCTGATCATTTAAATCCTGATAATGACTGTGTGTTGATTTGAGATGAAACGCACACATGATATATTTAATCATTGACAAAGTTCCTTACTCAGAAGGGTGTGGACGGTGAATATGTTACCTAGCAGGAATTTTGCAGTTGTTGCTACAGCTGATCACTGTGTGTGAAAAGGTCAGAACAAGAAGCATATGGATAATAATTGTATGTGTTGATTTCATACATTATACCTCCATATATGTGACTAATACTCACTCTGTCATTCAAGATGAATAGCATGAACCATGTCTGCTCTTGACAGGAGTAAGACCAGAAAGCGTTAAAAAGCAAACAAATAAATATAATCCTAGATTAGGATTTAATTCCATCGTACCTCCCGTACTCATGACCGGCAGCATTATACATGACATCCACGTAACCTGACTGTAGGGGGCGCCATAGATCGTTAGGGTATCTTTGAAGAATGATGGGCGCTGGCCTTGGGGAAGTCATAGGAGAATCGAATGGAAATAAAACATTCATACTGTTTGGCTGAGTAGCAAAATAATGCTTCAGGAGCCAGTCTCTTTATGCATTCATTGCCGAGGCCTTTACCCAGACCGGGATGCATTTATCCAGGGATATAATATAATACTATAGCAGGATAAGCCCACTGCAAGCACTGGCATACTCCTTTTTCCCAATAGTGTTGGATATCTTTATTATGCCTATATACTGTTCACATATTTCATTGCTATAATTAATAGTTTTTCTTGAAATTAGCTAACATTTTCTTCTGTCATTCATTTACTTACAAAACCTTTGTTTTTATGAATCTAACCAGAGACTGGAGCACACGGAGAAGTTGCTGGGTCCTTTGACTTAACATTTTGTACTGAAAGACACGTTTTGGGTATATATTATAGCGGTATATATTAGAAATCTTCGACTGGACATGTCTTGTAAGGCTATGACCAATAATTAGACTGGAGTTAGGGTTATTGATGCAGTGAGGGTACCGTGAAACATAACATTCTCTCACCTGCTAATGACTACGGTAAAGAAATTAATTCGCGTCTGGACACTAATTCCAGTATAGTGATGAAGGGATCCTCCTGTCTTCTTTCACTCAGTTTTTTATAGTTTGCAACAGTGGATTCGTCAGTTCAGAATTGTGAACAGAAAATTTAAAGCTAGGGGCGTGGACCTACAAATAGCCTAATGTTTTCTTATTTTACGGCACATCTGAAAGTCCAAGTAGAAACTTGTCAACACGGCATGGCGTTGGATGCCAGGAGCAGCCATGCAGTTAACTTCAGCAGTTGTCAGGAAGTGAAACTAATGTTACGAATATTCGTCACTTCGAATTTTGGATTTTAATTTAATACAGGGAACTTGCAGAGTCCCTAGACGTGCATCTTATTTTATATATAGCTGAAAACAAAACAAAAAATAGGTAAAAGATATCTATTAATCCTGCTCCGCATGAACTAGATTTTTAAAGTACAGGAGTTATTCACAGTTTTCACGGCGGCTGTTTGAATTCAGGGCGGGATAAATAAAAACTTACCTACCTCTGATTCTGTCCATATGTTTAAGAAAATCTCCCCGCGAAACCCCCAGTGACAAATCAGTCTGCCGCCTACTCTTTGCATATTATTATTGTTGTTATTTTACGGAACCGTAAATCGAATTAGTAATTCACACATAGTTTTCATCCATTGTACATAAATGTACTGAATGCAGACCTTTCGGAAGTCAATCTTTTAATCTCAAGATTGATTTACAAATAAAGTTGGTTCCATGAAAATCAGAAGGAAGGGAGCGACATTTAAAATGCCTTCTGTACATATATCACAGGCAAAACGATAGCAATGGCGAAATATGCTAGGTGGAGAATCAGAACATTTCTTAAAGAGTTATTGCTGGGGAGTATTCATATAAATACTGATGCAAGGAACAAAGGAAGCGCATCGCATGTTCAAACGGAGAAGAAATGACACTGCAGAAGGCTGGCAATAAATTACATATCTCATTTGGAAAGAAATATGAATTTTCTCGTGAGGGAAAAGATTTGTAAACTTAAGTCGACGTGTTGAGAATTATCTGACGTCTTATCGGAGAAGGAATCGGCTTCTGACTCCTGCTGCCATGTAACCGCGCAGGTTTTGTATGTTTGGAAAAGGTTGCTTCATACCTCTGGTCCCACTGATCAACGCACTCTTCACTAGAAGTGCCTATCTAGTTTAGTTTTTAAGTTATTTACCCATTCATGTATTGTCCCGTTGCACATTAAAGGGGTACATTTGAACATTAATTAAAATGAAAAAATCTGGAAAACCAAGGGGTGTGCAGCACTTGTGAAGCCAAAATGCTAAAGCAATATCTAGTCTCCGGTCCTGCTCTGGGTGTCTCCCATCGGCATGTTGGCGCCCCATCCTGGGTCATTCCTGCCCGTAGCTTCCGCGATGGGCTTTGGACCCCCGCAAATTAGCGCATAGGGCAAGGGGGTGTAGAAAATTGATGGAAGGAATACGCATGAAAATAGAGCCGAAATCGAGGCACTTTTTGCCTTCGGGTCTCATTTAAATTGTTGTTTCAGGTGGATCGTAGCTCAAAATGGTTCTTTCCAGATTACTGACAAGTTAAAACGATTTAAATGTCCCTGTTATTTTAGCACAGCATTTTCTGTTTTCGTACAGCTACAGCTTTATATTACTAAATAAATATACTGCCGTACAGACTTACTTGGGACTACTCACAGTAGGGCCTGGAAGTTCCTGAAGCATTTCAAACACATTGGATATGTGTTTATAATTACACTATAACATTAAAAATGTACTATAAAAATCCCAGTTTGAAGAGGTCACACTGTTCCTGGAGGACTGTCTATTTCATATTTTTGTCAATGCATTTATCTTTCTGCATTAAATTAGCCTGTTCATTTTTAATGCTTAGTGTTTTTTCATTTTATATTCGTATGAAGTTATTAAATAAGTTATCCTTTAATTAGACCTACATTTTGCACCAAGGTTGCCGACAGAACTGTTACTAGGTCAACATTCCTATAGAAAAGAACTAGCATGCAATGGCAGCCCCCGGTTACTCATATTCCTGCAGCACCTCCCACTGCATGTTCGGGGACATGTGGTCCTAGGTCTTCTCCAAGACCTCAAGGCTCATTTAGACTGTATTTTTATATTATTATTCCCATAATGCAAGGTGGAAGAGTTGGTCCGCTGTTCCACAGCCAGGCTAGAATCTACATTGTTTCACCTGATTCTGAGATTTGACAATCAGAAGACTATCTTCTCCAGTACCCTTGGTTTCCCAGGTGACGTTTCTGCTATTTACAGATGACTTTGTGATTTTGACCTCCAGCACTTCAGCAGTTTGATGCGAGAGGGATGAGAATTGGCACCTTCAAACCCAAGACTGTGGTACTTTCTCTGGAGAGAGTTGACTGCTCCCCTTCAGGCAAGGGAGGATAATCTGCCCTTAGTGAAGGAGTTCAAGTACCTACGAATCCTGTTCTTGATTGTCGGTAAGAGGGAATGTGAGATTGACAGGTGGATTGGTTTGGTGGCTGCAGTTTTGCGAGCTCTAAGGGGGTCTATGGTGCTGTTTTTGGAATTAAGTCATTAGACGAGGCTTGCAGTCCCTGGTCAGTCTATGTCCCGGTGCAAACCTATGGTCATGCACTAGGGTTAAAGTGCATGTGGCTGAAATGAGGTTTCTCTGCGAGGTTCACCCAGATCGAGCTAGATGCTCTGGTCTTGGCTTGTAGCCCCCAAACTATTATCAGGACAAGTGTTATGAAAATGAAGAAGATAATTAAAGAGACTGTTAGATTACAGTCTCTAGGTTACGAACACTATCCGTGCCCTAAAGTCTGTCTTTAAGTTGAATTTGTAGGTAGGTCAGAAAAATAATAATACAGTACATAATAATAATAATTATTATACAGTAGTCATAAAAGTAACTACATACAGTCCTGTACTGTACTACAAGGTAACAGACCACTGTTATACCATTATAAAAATTCGATCATCTTTCCACTTTGTAGCAGCTTGAAGCTTCCACATCAGGACTGAAATGTTAGGGTGTGTTTGTACAGTCCCTGGCAGGCTGATTTTCCCCAGAAGCTGCCAGCTTGGACCGGGGGAGGGGGCCGTCATCTGTGATTCCCGCGTGTAACAGCCCACGGGATGCAGAGAGCGACGCCCAGACCCCACATCACTCCACCTATACTGCGTCCGCCGGTCGCTTTTCGCCGAGTGTCTGCTCCTGACTGTCAGCGCTAAAGCAGAGGTTATCCAGTTTCTATTGTCATTTGAATGTCTTTCAGATAGTGATTGACTATATAAAAAGTCACATTGTAAATATTAAGTTATACTACAAATACAAATTGACAGTATTGTGGTTATTTCCCCCCCCGAGAAGACAGACAGTCTAAGCAGAAGTGGCCTCGGCCTGGCTGCCGCCGCGAATGAGAATGGCGCACATTCTGCTGAAATGTAGCTGAAATGTCTGTTTGGAATGCTAGAGAGAACCAGCAGATTTTCACTCACTCTGCAGGCCTTTTCCCTCCCCCACCTTAGACCTGTTCCCTTGTCAAGGGGCTACAGGGTCACCCAAACCCTCCCACCCTCCACCCCCTTACCTGCTCCTACAGCTTTTTGTATTATTATTATTATTTTGTATTCATCGATGACTCTACTCGTCAACTTATTTTATCAGTAAATAATCATCTACAAAATGTCACAAGATGGTGAAGATGTATGAATAATTACCGACCGATCACTTCGAACAAACAGGCTATTTACAAATATTCTGATACTTATTCTTGGAAATTCAATTACCGCATATAGTACTTGATCCATCCATCCACCCATCCATCCATCCATTCATCCATCCATCCATCCGTCACCCATCTGATTCAGGGCAGCTTCCTAAGGTCACGTACTTCTACCCAGTGTTATTATAGTTTTGATGTTTTAATTTAGTTTTAATTTAATATTATTTTCACTTTCATTTGAAATCCAGTTTAGATTTAGTTTTCAGAATAGATGTATTATTTCTAGGGATAGACTGAATGTTGTAGAGCTATTTTATGTGTTTGATCTTTAGGGAATCCTTTATGAATACACAGTGCATATATACTAATGTCCTCAAAATGGGCAAAACATGTTCCAGGTGCAAATAATGGGAATTAAAGATCATTACTTTACAAACAAATCATTACTTTAGCTACATAGTAAAGGAAAGTATTTAAAAACAGTAAAGGAAAGTATTTAACGTTTATTTCAGTCAATTTTGGAGGCCATATCTATAGTTTTTGTTTCGTTATATTTATTAATTCTATTTTTGTACCTTATTTTACTTCATGGTGGTGCAGTGGTTAGCACTGTTGCCTCACACATCTGGGTCCAGGGTTCAGGTCTTCGCCATGGCTCCATGTGTGTGGAGTTTGCATGTTCTCCACGTGTCATCATGGGGTTTCCTCTGGGTGCTCTGGTTCCCCCCCACCAAAACATGCTGAGGTTAATTGAAGTTACCAAAATTGTCTGTAGGTGTGAATGGTGTGTGTCCTGCAATGGGTTGGTGCCCCATTCTGGGTTGTTCCCTGCCTTGTGCCTGTAGCCTCCGGGATAGCCCCCCCCGAATAGCCATTTCTACCCTAAATAGGACAAACAGAAAATGAATGGATGGATGGATTTTATTTGAATTTATGGAAATGTTTTCTTTTACTTTTCATTAATGATAATAACCTCGGCAGTGCCTGATAAAATGTTCTTCCCATTTGATATTGTGATTCATGGATTCCTTTTAGTAATCACAGATTCTACAGGCTGCCACTCAGAACAAATACACCTGCTCGACCGACGGAGGACTCGCGTCCAGCAGCGCCTGATCACATGGACCTAATTATCTGAAGAGTCAATTCCCTTAAGTTCTCTGGGAGTTGACAGCTTTATTAATTTGTAATTTATGTGCCGTCCATCATGGCAGCTCAGATGATTCAGAAGGCTGTGGAAGTTGAATCTAGGCCTCTGTCTCTTCGGCGAATGCATGTTTCTGAGGTGATTTTATTTTGAATTATTTTTTTACTTCTAGTCATGTCTGAGCTTGTTGACTCAGGTGTAGGATGGTGCTGACTAGCATGCCAAAGAATACAGAGGAGGTGGTCTTGGCATAGCCTGGGATACCACATTCTGGGGGGGGGGGGGGGGGTCTTTGATGAGCTCCATCTGGGTGGGACTGCAGCAGTATTTGGGCTCCGCAGCAGGAGCTGTTCTCCAACTCTGGAGTGGAGGGAGAAGCACCCCCACATACCACTATTCAACACAGCCATTTCCCCCCATTCCTCTGCTATTCCGTGAGTTATATTTTTTTTACAACATCACTTTAGTACATTGCGGTTGTTTTGCGCATTATTTTGATCTATAATATTATTATCACTTTTGTTGCATGAAGCAGAGAATGAATTTAAGAAATGTTAGAAAATAAACTTTATGTCCAGGTTGTAAAACTCTTAAAATGTTCATTTGAAAATGTATACAGACTTTAATTGGCGCCCGATCTATTAAACTCCCTGTAGTTCAAAATGCTGACAACCGGCGTATCATTACTGCCCCCTTTTGTCCGGAAACAGAAAAAACCCATAAACATCGACGAAAGCGAGAGCTCTCACTCCTGGCAATTAAGTGTGTTTCACTTTATTATATTTTATTAGATGCAAATAAATACTTTGTTGTTAGTCTTTAACGTTCCTTTAAATGTGTCGTTATAGCCGCAATAGAAAAATACACAAAGAGCAACACAAGCGGAATTACCTGCGCCACAAACTTACATAAGAAAAGGCAAGAAGCCCACCCCCCCGCTTGCTTTAGTGAGCTGACTAACAGGACACCCCAAGGCGGTTCACATATATTATAAAGCAGCTGTCTTCCTGTCTTTTGTTTGTGTCTTGCATAAAATATATCAATTGAAGAAACACTTTTAATGTCTTCAAAACTGTAGGCCTATTATCCATGAAATCCAAGAGTCTCGATATTTATAAACTAAATTTGTCTCAAAGATAAATATGCGTATTCATATCGATGTTAAAATTTTAATTAGATAGCGCGTCGTTCTTACAAGAGTTATTTTTAACTTCATGCTACATAAGAAGAGAGACAACAATTTCAGTACTTAAGAACAAACTACTGGACATTTGTCATTAATATTTTTAAGAAATGTTTTTATTATAGAAATTTCTAGATTTTTATCTGTGTTAAAATCCCTGCTTATACCTGTCATCCAGGTATTCAGTAGGACGTATTGTTCCTCTCTGCCTCTAGGGGTCTCCAGAGAACCTTTAAATTTCTAAAATACTCCAACGCAAAAGGCCGAGCCCTAAAAGCATGCCATGGAATTTAATAACAAATTGTTTATTCAACTGTACAACATCACTGAAAGGCTTTCGATGAACTGCTACAGCACTTCAAGAATGTTTGGAAACAAGTAAGAGGACTCCTGATTATAAAGCTTAGCAAAACGAAGGGTTCTGGTTTTATGCACACTGCCGATTATTTTAAAATAGATGAAGTTTATCGACTTCGGAAAATCTGTTTAAACTACAATATAGAGAAACAACATTTTCTGTTAATTGATGTTAAAATGCTGGTTGTCCGCACACCAAATGAGGATTTGAGATTACTGAATAGCTGCATCTGGGATACTCCTTGGTATAAATTTAGGACATAGAAAATGACACCCCACAGCTGTACTTTTTCAAAGAATGGCTAATGTTTGACTGCCACACGTGCGCGCGCGCACTCACACACTCACACACACACACACACACACACACACACACACACACACACACACACACAAACACAATGTCTTGCTTCCTACCCACCTGGCTGGAGGGCCGTACTGGGTCTTCAGCTCTCGGCACCTCGCACAAAGGGCAGATAATGGCCTTGTTTGGAGTAGGCATCACCAGAGTGACCTGCAGAGCTGAGTAAACAGCACACCCCTCCCCCTCAGCTTGTGGGGGGAGCAGAGGAACAAAAGGTTGCCTGAGAGGGAGTAGCGAGTGGGGGGGGTCCAACAGCTCTCCACAGGAAGGTTTTTTAAAACCTGACTGCGGAATGAGTTCTTTCAGTGTTCCTCAGGTGCTCACGGGCTGAGTGGGGGGTGTAAAATGGGATTGGGAGGGGGG
>JAODLD010000069.1:27341465-27362253 GCA_026781065.1 Mormyrops boulengeri | reverse complement strand
CCCCCCCCCCCCCCCCCCCCCCCCCCGCCTCAGCGTCTGCCTGGCTGTTTAAACAAGGCCTAAGTAGCATTTGATACCTTGCCCCACTCCCACCCACCTCCCCGAGCCAGAAAGGAGAAAAAGGGAGAAAAAAAGAAAAGAAATGAAAATTGCGAAAGTATGCAGAAGATGGGAGATTTCAGATGGTACAGACTGTCGAAGAGATTTGGGCTCCTTCACCATTTTCATTAATTTCTTGCAGGGAGGTGGATTTCTTACGGCATCGGAGAAGAATGCCGGGGCGAAACTAGCTCCCCGGGGGTGGGGGGCGGACGGCGCTTCTCAGGGATTGATTTTTTTCTTTTCTTTTCTTTTTTTTCCCTCCCCCACGTTCCCGGTCACGTGACGCTGTCGGCTGACTTGGGCTTCTGCGCTTTATTGACTGTTTTTAAATAACTTGTTTGCAGTTAGTCTCTCTTTATAAATGGCCCACGCTCTTACTTTGGAAAAGTATTTCAGATAAACTACTTCCAAATGTGAAGCCTGGCGCTCACCCATATTTAAACAAGAAATTTTCAGTGTTTTTACATTTTTTTTTTTTTTGTTTTCTGTGATTGTGCACCGGCATTAATTTTTAAAATCATTTTGCAATAAATGAACGGTCCGGCACAACATTGCATCTCCTATGTTGGTTGAAATCCAGGTTTGAGGCAGGACAGGCGCTCCCAAATAAATCCTTAATGGTCCGGAATAACCTTATTTGCAAGAAAATTGTTTGTACAAATTTGACATATGTGTGCGCATTAATGTATAATGCGGTACTTGTTTGTCTGGGTCCAGCCTGTGGAAGTGAAGATTGAAAGATAAACCCACTGTTTTTTTTTTTTTCCTTTTTTAAACCATTCACTACACACATCCCCCTTTTAAAGGCACTCATGGAGTTCTGGCCCAGGTGGAGCTCCTGCAGCATCAGCAGTCTTGCTGGAAGATGCAGGTGGTCCACTTCAAATTCAGAATATGGTCTTATTTTGCTCATTTCATCAAAAGTTGTTCAGCAGGTTAGGACCCTCCCCGTCATGAGGTCACCGGTTCACGTCCCGTGGTTGTCAGACTGATGGTACCATTGTGCCCTTGAGCAAAACCTTTAATCCCAGGTGCTCCAGGGATTCTCTGACCCTGCTTTCTCAGTTGTACATCACTTTTGATAATAGCAGCTGTTAGGTAATTGAAATAATTAATAAGTAAAGGTGTAATGTGGGAAAAATGAGTGGGGGTGTGTTTGGTGCAGAGATCATTCTCAGAAATATCTTTGAATCTGTTGGCTTGTTTACTGTTGCTCTCACTATCGATGACATGGGAGACTGTAGGTTTCCAGATGAGCGGCTCCCAGGGCGCTGGAGGAATGTGCTGTTCACTGTGGTCCATGGAGACCAGTTCATTTAGGGCCCTGGATGTGGTCTTTTCCTGTGCCCTCTGTCTCAGCAATTGTTTAACTGCTGTCCGCTGCCTGTGTGAAGTAGCTTGTAGGAATTAGATGTCCGAACTTCTCACATGTCCCTTTGTCTCTCATGTGTATATGGAGGGCCCAACTCCATGGTCACGTGGTCCAAACTCCTGCTGCCAGGCAGAGTGACTCTGGTCAAGTGTTGACCCACTTTTAACAAAATCTCCATTTTGGATATTTGGGTTCAGTCAGTTCTGAGAGTTTTTTTTTTTTTTTTTTTTAAATTTGTGTGCTTGCATCCAGATTCTGGTGGACATGCAGGTTCTGGATCTGATCTTGATAAGACTGTGACCTGGATGTCGCATGTCTCTCATCTGGTGCCAGCCGGGTCATGGTGTGAATCAGGCCCCTTCACAATTGTGCTTGCAGTTACAAACTGTGTGCCATATGGGTACCACGGTAACAGGATTCAGCCATCTTCACCACACCTCAGAATTAAGCCAAATGGATCTTCTCTGCGGCAGCGTCTCCTGTTGATTGATGTGGGGTGACTCCACGTTGTCCTTTACCAGTGGGCTGCCCTGCCAGGTGTTGTGGCCTCCCCCGGCCCTATTAACTGAGCCCAGGCTCTGCTCTTAGATCTCAGATTACCCAAAACAAATGTTCTCATGCTCGTTGGCCTATCTATTTACTTAGACACAGACAAAGTTAGTGGGCTGATTACAGTTTTTTTTGTAATGCAGGTTATTGGAAATTCTGGCAAAATGTAGTATAGTCCTTAATTAGTGTTCGTTCATGTTGTATAGAACCAGTGAACGTGACTGGCAATCCAGTGGAAGCCAAATGCCAGTGTTATCCAAACCTGACTTGCACATATAGGTCAAGAGGAAATGCAAATTTGCAGCAGATAAATGCGATTGTGACAAAATGAAACCCCGAGGGGTTTAAAAAACAAAAAAAGATGCGATTGGAAAAACCAGACACGATCCACGTGCGGGTTTGACCTTCTCCTGCAGTCTTTCCTTCTTAATGTGGGCCAGTTACCCGCTATAGCAGTTTGAGTTCTTTTTAATAATTTGGAAAATAAATAATAATATTTAATAATAAAATATTATTATTAATATTATTAATATTATTAATAATATTAATAATAATAAAACCCTGAAGGAGCAGAGGCAGAATCGCCGTCACCGAACACCTGGCTAACGTGTTTTTGTCAGCTGGCTGAAATTGGCTGTCTTAACGCCGTCTGAACACACTTCTGCATGAGCCTTCCTTATTTTGTGTAGAAGTCTCAGCTTAAAATGAACCTGACGCTCAGTTTCTGGGCCCCTATAAGAGGAGCTTTAATATGGATTTTTTTTCGAGATTGGTGGTTCCCCGTCCCATCTGCAGATCCCAAATTGAGCCTGGCTACCCTCTCCGGCGTGCGGTGTGGAATTCCGGCGATCACAGCAGTGGTACGCACAAAGGTGCACTGTGGTGGCCATGTTTACAGCCCGTGAGCGCAGCTCTGCAATTTAGGGGGCGTTTGGCTCAGGAGAGCGCTGGCCTCCTCTGCCGCACGCTTTCACTGAGGGGGTGCTGTTTGGCGGCCAAGTAATTGGCAGGTCTTAATACCCCGCCAGCAATTACCTGATAAACTAAATGATACAGCTGGTGACTTGGTTTCTTACCCTGAAAAACATATACAGTGACATGTCTGTGCGCTCGTACAGATTAACATAAACTCAGTCTCATTGTTAGGTTTGAGACTCCTGTCATATGCTTCACCTGATAGGTTTCTTAGTAGCTTTTCATTTACTTATCCTCAGTAATAGCATTTATGTTTTATTTATCTAGCTGATGCTATTAGCCTAAGTGACACGTTGAGTCAGAGAGTTCCAGGAGCACTCTGCCAACCCTGGGATTTAAACCCACAACCTTCTGATCATAGATACAGCAGCTTAAAACTGCAATTTTGCCTCTGCTTTCAGAGCAAACAACAGGATCTCGAAATTACTGGCCGAGAGGCTGCAGCCGTTTCGGTCCCTGGATACGCTGGACCTCAGCAACAACAACATAGCGGAAGTGAAGGCAGCATCCTTCCCGGAGCTGCCACTGAAACACCTGTGAGTTCGCGGCCCTCACGTCCCGTTCCCGTCTCCTCCTTCCTCGGTCAATCGTTGAGCCTCTTGTTGGTAAAATCAAGGATTAAAGGCATTTAACTGGTCGCTGTCTGTCACTCTTCTCAGATTCCTTAGCAACAACCGCATCTCCACCCTGGAGTTTGGCTGCTTCAGCAACCTGTCTGGCACTCTGCAGGTCCTCAAGTTAAACAGGAACCGTCTGTCCTCCATCCCGCCCAAGTTCTTTCAGCTACCCAACCTCCTGCATCTGTGAGTTATGGGTCTAAACAGCCTTTCTGTTGTGTGTGTGTGTGTGTGTGTGTGTGTGCGCGCGCGTGTGTGCTGGAAGCCCACGGATCCTCACTCCTGAGCATCTCGACAGGGAGCTGAGCAGGAACCGAGTGAGGCGGGTGGACAGCCTCAGCTTCCATGGACTCCATTCCCTCAAATCCCTGAAGATGCAGAGGAACGGCATCAGCAAGCTGATGGACGGTGCCTTTTGGGGACTGAACAACATGGAGATATTGTACGTCCCCAAAGAGCCGTGCGTGCCCTGGCTCTCGCCCGCAGTACACACAGCAGTGTGCCTGTGCGCTCATACAGACTAACATAAAGTCAGTCTCAATATTAGCTTTGAGTCTCCTGTCGTATGCTTGACCTGACATGTTTCTTAGCAACTCTGTTTGTTGTTCCTTATGAGCGTTTATATTTAGTTTATTTAGCAGATTCTTTTATCCAAAGCCACACCATTCTGTCTGTCTGTCTGTCTGTCTGTCAGTCAAAGGCACGGTTAGACATTTCCCAGGAGCAATTAGTAGTTAGGGGCCTTCCTCAAGGGCCCAATGGTAATATCACTTTGCCGACCCTGCGTTTCGAATTGACAAGCATGTATCAGTCACTCTTACTTCAATAACACATGTATATATGCTAGTTCTCACAAAGGATTCTAGGAAAGACGCCTGAATTGTCAGTGTTTAGAGTGTGTCGGATATGAATCGATCTGACAGGCGTGTGGCTGCTCGTGTGCGTGTGTAAGCCCTCGCGCAGGGGCTCACGGTGCTTTTCTCCGCCGCCTCCACCTCCGCAGGTACCTGGATTACAACAACCTGACGGATGTGAGCAAGGGCTGGCTGTACGGCCTGCTGATGCTGCAGGAGCTCCACCTGGGCCAGAACTCCATCAGCAGAGTCCGGCCCAACGCCTGGGAGTCTTGCCAGAACCTCAGTGAGCTGTGAGTCAAAACCCCAGCCCCGCCCCACAGCTCGCCATGCTCATGCCAAGACACGACCTCCTTCGCCACGCTGTCTGGGGGCTTCTCATAACACTGTCTCCTTGGTGACGGGCGGCTTGGCAGCAGCCCCATCCATCATTGGGGGGGATCCAGACGGGACTCTGTGTGGCGCGTTACCGTCTGCATGGCCTAGAAGCCACCCCTCTCCCTCCTCGATAGACCCTGGCTGCTTTAAAACGAAACAGCTGCCCCCGATTGGCTTATTTATCTACTTGTTTTGGGGGGGTTCTTTTCCGTGGGTTTGACGTGCGGGATTCATGTGGCCAGGAATCTGGATGCCAGGGGAAAGTTTCGGGAGAGAGGAGATGGTGACCGTTACAAGGCCAGCACAATGATGGAGTCGAATGGATGTTTATTCCCTATTAAATGTCCGTCGCGTGCATCCAGAACGCAAGCTGGAGAGCCGAATTCCGAGTGTCCGCAGCAGTGAGCAATCGTGCTTCGAAAAACGCGATTGAACATTTTTATGGAGTGTGTGTTTTCTGGGGGGGGGGGCAGAGGGGAATTTACAGCGCGTTGGGAACCAAACGCAGTGAAACTTGATGCTATGTGGTTGTGCTGATTTCTCTCTCTCTCTCTCTCTTTTTTTTTTTTTTTTTTTAAATAAAAGTGCCTTCAGTCACCTGACCCTCCACAATTTCTGAAAAACAGAAACATAATAGGGAGAAGAATTAAAAGTAGAAAGTGTTTGACTTGAACACATCCTGTTTGTACTTCTTTTTTTAACATTGAAGTCTTTCCTCCCTCATTAGTCTCATTACAAGTCATTAATTTTACTGTAGTCAAATTTCCCTTGTATCACTCACAGTAATAGCTTAATGTGACATTGAAATTAAATATAGATTATTATTATCATTGTTTTAGTTATTAAATGTGCCTGTTTCAGATACCTAAAGGACAAGAGTAAAATGTATATATGCATTTTAATATTGTATATTTTCCACGGTTTGAAGCAATCCGTGACCCTTTGTGTCTGCAGGGATCTAACGGCAAACCACTTGACACGTCTGGATGAGGCGAGTTTCTTGGGCCTCAGCCTGCTGGACAAACTGGACATCGGCAACAACCGCATCAGCTTCATCGCCGACGGGGCTTTCCGGGGCCTCTCGCGCCTGCAGATGCTGTGAGTGTCCCGCACACTTGCATTGACGGTCTGTTTTGTTTCATTTCGGTCCGGGTGCTTGTGAGATCTGGCTCGGGTATTGCCTACGTGCTGCAGGGGATGGGCTGGGTGTCTCGCGTGTTTATTCTACGCGAGTGGAAATGTTTCAGCATGTTTGTTTTTAGTGAGGAGAGGATTACTGTCTGGGGGTTTTCGCCCCCCCCCCCCCGCATATGTAATGGCGTCGACGGTGTTGCCGTGCCTTAATGGAATTCATGCAGAGTAAACCACACGCTCTCTCTACAAGACCTTCAACTTTTTCCCCGGGTTTAAGTAAAACCAAATGTTGTTCCCCACTCCCCGCCCCCCTCCATCTGAAGGTCAGCGGAGGGCAGGTGTGTTGGTTGAGGATGGGGGGTGGGGCACCATTCCATCACCATTTGTAACCAAGCGTGAGGAGGAAATTGTCTGTACTGGAGGAATTCTACACGATGGAGTGGTGTGAGAAAGTGGTTAGCCTAGCATTTAGCCCATAGCTTCTGGGTGCTTTTTTAATGAACGTTTAGCCGAACGCTATTTCAGGCATTGTTAGCCTGTTGAAAGTCTGAGCCTCTCTCTCCAAAGGGACCTGCAGGCAGGTGGTCTGTTTGCCTGCCTAAGGTGTGTGTAGCATGCTGCTAGGCCTCGTGTATAGGAGGTGTGAGGAGGACACGTCAGCCGTTAATGGTTGGTTGAATCGGCAGGGGGCTTCCCAAAGTGTCAATATGGGGGCCCTCGTAAGGGAAAGGGAATCTTAACGGTGCGGATTTTACGCGCAGCCGTGTATGACACGTGGGGGTTGGTGCTGGGTGTTGAATTTAATGAGGCCCTTTCGCTCCGCCCAGGGACTTGAAAAACAACGAAATCTCCTGGACCATCGAGGACATGAACGGACCTTTCTCGGCGTTGGACAACCTCCGAAAATTGTGAGTTGGCCTATCGTGGTTCCTGGTTCCCGTAGCATCCTGGTTCAAACCATGGTTTTCTGAGAGGATACTCTGTCAGAATGGGAACCTTTTAACGAGAGAAACCTTCCTGCATTTATAGTTACGTGTGTATTTTCAATCAGGTTCCTTCAAGGAAATCAAATCCGGTCTATTACCAAGAAGTCCTTCTCTGGACTGGACACCCTGGAGCACCTGTAAGTGAAGATCGCACATTAGAAATATGTCTTTCATTAAAAAGACCGGGGGGGGGGGTTTACATGAGCCTGTCTCTGCTTCACGTCTGGTCTCACTCGGACAAGTGAGGAAAGGGTAGCCCCCCTCCATGTCCCGTGAGGTGCTGTGGGCGTATTTGAGGGTGGGGGGCAGAACCAAAAACATTTCATTTTAATTAGTTGTTCACATTAATTTCAGTTTACAGGGGTTCATCTTAAGCCCCCACAGATTAAGGATGTTTGGTGTGGGCCAATTCTATATTTGCTGTTTAAATGTCCTGGCCCCCCAGTAACACTCCTGCTTTCATAATGAAATGCTTGCAAACCTTGTTTGTACAGGAGTAGTTAGATTTTTTTTTTTTCCTCTTTCTTCCGGCCAACATTTTAGGGCTTTTATTTAATGACCACTCCTGTTTTCATAGGGACCTCAGCAACAACGCCATCATGTCCATCCAGGCGAACGCCTTCTCGCAGATGAAGGAGCTTGAGGAGTTGTGAGTACTGATCCCCAGTCCTCGGCATTGCCCAGGTATCGAACCCCCCCCCCTCCGAAGCCCGTGCTAATGTGGACCTGGGTCTCACGCCCCCCCTGCCAGCCACCTGAACACGTCCAGCCTACTGTGTGACTGCCAGCTGAAATGGCTCCCCCAGTGGGTGACGGACCACCGCTTCCAGACCCCCATCAACGCCAGCTGTGCCCATCCCCAGATGCTGAAGGGGAAGAGCCTATTGGCCGTGCAGCCGGACGAGTTTGTGTGCAGTGAGTGTTCCGTGCCCCTCCACCCCCCAATTTTCCACCTTACGGTAACAGATGGGGAGAACATTATGTGCATTATGGAAACTTATTGGCCAGATATAGCAACATCCAAGTATTGAGGTTCTAGGGATGTCGAACCTCATCAGGAAGCCTTGCGTTAGATCAATGGCAGGCAACCCTGATCCTGGAGTGTCAGTATCCAGCAGGTTTTCCATCCTACCTGGTCTCTGATGAACCACAGTTGATCTCAGGCAGATAGGAACACATCAGGTAGGATAGAAAACCTGCTGGATACTAGCAGTCCAGGATCAGGGTTGCCTATCTCTGCTTTAGATAGACCTGACGACGAATGACTTTTCATTGGATTATGGGTAAAGTATGAAAAATATGGCCGCTGTTCCTGCCTACAGTACAGTCCTCATGTTGTCTTTTCTGCATCCAACCAGATGACTTCCCCAAGCCCCAGATCACAGTGCAGCCAGAGACCCAGTCAGCCATCAAGGACTCCAACGTGACCTTCGTGTGCTCAGCAGCAAGCTCCAGCGACTCGCCCATGACTTTCGCTTGGAAGAAGGACAACGAGGCCCTGGGTGATGCCGAGATCCACAACCAGGCGCATCTGCGTACCCACGGTGGAGGCGATATCACCGAATATACCACGGTGCTGCAGCTGCGCAACGTCGACTTCTCCAGCGAGGGCAAATACCAGTGCGTCATCTCCAACCACTTCGGCTCCTCGTACTCCATCAAGGCCAAGCTCACCGTCAACAGTGAGTCGACTGTTCCATTCACACCATGGGACTTTATTTGGGTTTTAACCAAACGGAACGAGGATAGCTGTTTCAGGTTTGGTGCCAGGGAAATACCCAAGGCATCGGAACAGGAGTTGTGTCTGGAGTTGGGCCTCATGGAATCTGGGGCTGGATTGGGAATTTAGTTTGGGGATGGGAGGTTAAGTCAGTAGAGTGCAGTATTATAGGGAGACTGTTCTGGGAAGGACAGAGCACAGGAGACAAGGTAGAGGACACCCTGGACTAGATGCAAGTCCATCACAGAGCAGACAACCCAAGGAAAACATGTGAACTCCATAAACACAAGTTGCAGGAATTTGAACCCCGATCCATAGAGATGTTAGGTGACAGTGCTGCCCCCTAATTATATGATTGGTAGTTCTGGGCTTGTCGCCTGACTGCTTTCGTTTGTAGCATGTGAATTGCTCCCATGTAGAGTTCTAGGAAACCAGGCAGTTTCCAGGTAAGGATCTCACGTCTGTCCTCCCTGTCGCCCCAGTGCTGCCATCGTTCACCAAGACACCCATGGACCTGACAATCCGTGCGGGCGCCGCGGCCCGGTTGGAGTGTGCCGCCATTGGCCACCCTGCCCCCCAGATTGCCTGGCAGAAAGATGGCGGCACCGACTTCCCCGCTGCGCGGGAGAGGCGCATGCACGTCATGCCTGAGGACGATGTCTTCTTCATCATGGACGTGAAGATGGAGGACATCGGGGTGTACAGCTGCACTGCCCAGAACACGGCGGGGGCCATATCCGCCAATGCCACGTTGACCGTGCTCGGTTAGTTAACCACCTGGTCACCAATCAACAGTCACATTAGTCGTCTTCATCTAATGAATTTTTCTGTAATGTCTTACCCTTACTGGTGCTTTTTTGTTCTCAGAAACCCCATTCTTCCTGCGCCCGATGATGGACCGAACAGTGGCCAAAGGAGAGACTGCAGTCCTGCAGTGCATCGCAGGGGGGAGCCCGCCCCCGCGGCTGAACTGGACCAAGGACGGCAGTCCGCTAGCTCTGACGGAGCGGCACTTCTTTGCGGCCGGCACACAACTGCTCATCATCGTGGACAGCGCCGAGGGAGACGCCGGCCGCTATACATGCGAGATGTCCAACCCGTTGGGCACGGAGCGGGGAAGTGCCCGCCTCAGCGTGCTGCCTGCTGCCAACTGCGAGGGTGCCCCTGCCACAGAAGAGGACGGCTGGACCACGGTGGGCATTGTCATCATAGCGGTGGTGTGCTGCGTGGTGGGCACCTCCCTCGTCTGGGTGGTCATCATCTACCACACACGGCGTCGCAATGAGGACTGCAGCGTCACCAACACGGGTGAGTGGCCACGTCTGTGGGGATCCTGCCCCTGTGACCTGCTGAGTGTACCACGCAGTATGCATATTTTTAAGGGGTGCATCTGTTACATAAATCTACCACGTTGTTGATATCCGACAGGTTACCGTAGGTTCAGTTCCAAGGCTGTTTTTTTTTGGGCCGGTTTTCGTTATTGAAATTGGTTGCCCCCCCCCCCCCCCAGATGAGACCAACCTGCCTGCAGACATCCCGAGCTACCTGTCCTCACAAGGCACTCTGGCTGAGCGACAGGATGCATATGTGACCTCAGAGAACGACAGCGGGCACCATTTTACCGTGCCCTCCATCGGAGGGCTGTACTCCCAGCAGAAGGACGTGAACGGTGAGCTTCACCATCATGCAGATGGGTTGCATGAACGTTGCCCCAAAAGTGTTCATTCTCCCATCACTTTTGAGGAGGACCTGTAATCACTTGTGTATATAATAGTGTTGCGTGTGTGAACGGTTAGCATACAGAGGATTTATGAGAGCATTGACACTGGTGAGAGCTGAGACATTCATGCTACAGTTTACAAGGTCCAGAGATGTTTCATCTCACTTTTAATATTTTCGGTCTTCCTGCCTTAAGACTGTAACATGTCTTCCTTTGTTACTACAGTTATTAGAAAGGGTATCTTCTCTTTCTGTGGGTAATCCTCAGTTTCCCATAATTCCTTTGTAAGATAAAGGTAGATTAAGTAGAAGGTATATTAAATGCTGTGAATTGTACAAAATTACCAAACAAGGACTTAATGAAAGTTAATGAAATCATTATGAAATGTGGTAAAAAAAAAATTAAAATCTATTTAACATTATATAACATGGTACTTGGAATGATCACTTGGATTCATACAGCTTGTCTGTTTTGTCAGTTCACTTTTAGGCAAATGATCTTGGTTAATACGTGTAGGCTAAGATGGTTCCATCTGTCACCCACAGGGCTGTATCATCTGGACACTGCAAGTGAGGTGGACATGGAGGCTGCTATAGACCCCCTGCTATACCATTACCAAGGGCCCTTCGGTTCCCTGCTCAGAAGAGGGAACCCCTACGGCCCAGACAGCTCTGACGTCTTCAGAAGTAAGAAACCTTCTACTGGACCTTAGAAACAAAATGGCTTCCAGCTAGCATTGTGCTAACTAAGTTTGAGCATTATTCTTTTGGTATTAATTATGATCCTTATGGCCAGCTCTGGGGTTTACCTCTTCCTGTTTGTCTCTTTCGAATTGGGAGGATGAGTGTTGCACTCGAGTGCGAAATTCCACTTCCATTTATTTTCCATCTTTCACCGCCCTCCCTTAGACTGTGTTCCCGACCCGAGGCCCACGTATGCAGACTCTTACAACGGCAGCCCCTCCGACCCCAAAAAGAGGGAGTGCTGCCCACGTCGCTCCTCCCTACAAGGCCCACCCGATCCAGCGGACCCCAACACATTCCTGCAGCCACCTGCTGCGGGGGCCCCCTCAGGCCCCTTCCTGATCCAGGGCGAGGGCTCTCCTGTGGATGGGGACAGTGAGGACCAGGGGCACCCGTGGGAGAGTCCACTGTCGAGCACGTTCATGGGTAGGCAGGAATGTAAATATCCGCCCTCGCGGCCGTAATTGAAGGGTTTCTCGCTGGAGCCGAGTGCCGGGCCATTGCTGTGACGTCAGCGTTTGGTCCGCGTGTGTGTTTGTGCGCACGTGTGTGCATGTGTGTGTGTGCTCCTGCCGCCGGATTTCAGTGTGACTCCGAGATGTTATTGTTGCACAGTTCAGGCAATAATTTGTTTTTGATTGTAGCCTGTTGGCACCCCCCAGCACCTGGCTCCTGTTCTTGGTCAGACCACACGAACGCTTCTTTAATTTCGCCGTGTTTAGGAAAGCCAGAGCTTCTAACGTAGCCTGCGGTCAAGTCTCTTATATTTATTTTTTGTTTCCTCCCAGGGACCTTTGGGAAAGCAGCGTGGAGGCCGCAGGCGGACGGGTTCCCAGCCGCGGCATGTCCACCGATGACGTCAGCGGGGAAGCCATACACTGCGGTGGATAGTGACGAGGAGCCGGAAGGCGAGGGGGTCTCGACCCTGCTGCGGGACTTTAAATCGGAAGGGAGCGCCGGGGCCTACGGACGACCTTTAGACAGCAGCTTCCCCCTCAGCCAGGGCACGACATAACCGCACGACTCCCAAGTGACCAAATAAAAGCTAAAAAGCTACCTCAGTCACAGACACTTCCATGAATGTAGGTCATGAGGAATGAGTGTGAACATATGTCATTGCCTGGACTGTTTCTTTTTTTAAATGGGAAATAGAGTGCAAGAAGATTTTAAATATACATTTTTATACAAAATATATTTTGTAAATTAATTGTGTGAATAGAATGAATTATTTGTTTTGCTTTTTTCCCCCTAAATGATAAAGTGTTTATCAAAAACGATCGTTTCAGCTTTTTCCGATCCGCTTTTCATACGTCATGTTACGCGCCCTTTGCACATAACTAAATGCAATAAAACACATTTCCACGCGCTGCTATTGACATTGAGACGCTGTGATTTTTTCTTTTTCTCTTTTTTTTTTATTTCCCTGTATTCTATTACTTTGTTTCCTGGGCGGCACAAGTGGAACCGTGAGTTTCTTTGGTTTAACGGGCTGTCATGCAACGTCGGGCTGGGCACCGGTGCAACGTGGGCGGGGGGAGCGAGCCACCACAGACCGCCCAGGACACCGTGTGCTTGCCAGCGACCCCCCACGGCGCAGTCCACGGGTCGGCGAGTGCCCCCCGAACCGCAGCTCCAGTGGCCTGAGACCAGGCTTTGAGCTTCTTGCTGTCCTGCGTCCAAAAGAGGGGGGGCCCTGGTCACTGGAGGCGGCGCCCCAGCCACACAGCTGCCTGGCCCTGGGGGCTCCGGCATTCTCTCGTCAGAGGCCTTCCCCACATGATTCACTCCCCCAAATCCTGCGTTTATTTTCTTGTGCTCTTGCTAGCCGCGTTCAGAGGGGTACTGTGCACATGGTAACAGTGCTATGGAAAACTCCTCCCCCCCAGCCCCCCATTCAACAAATACTCATTTTATTTTTTTTATAGAATATCTCTCTCCTGCAGACTTGGTAATGAATTGTCTCAGTTCTGAGTTACAAGAGTCCCAATGGACCCAATCTACAATCCCCATCTACTGGATATCGCCTCTTCAATTTCAACGAAAATCGATCAGACATGGACGCATCTGGACGGACACGTTTTAAATTCATCCGTGAGCTCATTGGATTTACCCCAGCAGGGAGCGTTTAAACCTTTGCTGGAAGTCCTGCCAGGCCCAGGCAGAATGTAGAATTAGCAGAAGACGGCACCGTCTCGCAGAACCCAAACACCTGGGCTGCAGCTGCAGCTAGGAATGCTCGAAGAACTGGGCCCAGCAACGGTCAGGTGACTGAGACCGTACGATGCTATTGGTGGAGAAGGGCCCTCCTTTGAACTTGATTCCAAACAATCTTCAGATGAAGGACTCCATAACGAAAAAAAAGCCACAGCCGACGAGAGCCTTTTCTGTAAATCTTTTGTACTGTTCACCAGCCATGTATGTTTGTAATATAAAGTAATATTCTATAAACGATACCGAATGTATGGTTCCAAAATAAAACATTTGTTTCCCTTAGTCACCCATGTGTCTTGTATATAAGTCTATGACTGTATAATTCGATTATCTGTCTCGAGGAACATTCTGCTATTTTTATGTGACCGAGAAGGTGAACCATAGTTTACATGGAACATGTTGGTCTAGCGAAACATTGTTTTCCTCTGCACTATGTATTTAGCAATTATGTGGATGCAATTTGCTTTTAAACATTTTGTGAAGTCCAGCTAGTGTATTTATTCCTTCAGGCATATTTTTTCCCCTTTTCCAAATGGTTGCAATCTTGAAACAATTTGTTTGAAAACGAGAGGCAGGAGAAAATTGGTCAGCATCAAAAGGTTTGCAGCGCGGGATCTCCTACGAGGACCAGGCCCTGTAAGGAACTTTCATTTTCCAGCCAGGAAAGAAAAACTCCAGTCAGATTGGAGTGTGATTTATTTTTTTTTCTCTTTGATTTAGGCACCAGAGAATCGGCCAGGAAGTCGATCATTCCTCAGACCACCAGTGACTAAGCACAGAAAATGAATTTAGCATGTTAGCCCTTATCTCATCGCCCGATGCTCGGAATTTCAGAGTTAATTTGCCCTCATTGTTCCCAGATGTGGAGACTCGAAGTCAGATGTTTGTAATGTTAGATGGCTAGACTCTGTTCAGTGCAAATCGCCAGCCTTTTGTTATAATGTTCACAAAAGCTGAACTGGAAAGGAATATGGCTTCCATTCCCTTTTCCAAGTCTTGCATTTAAAAACTGCTTTCAGAAACATTTCTGCAACACCTAGAATTCTGGCTCCTTATCTCTCATGTACCTCACGGAAACTTCTAAAACTTGTTTTTTTTTTTTTTTTAAACTGTCTTTATTTAATGCCAAGTCTCTGCATACTATCCGTGCCTCCTTTCCCTGTCTTTAGTGTCCTGAAGAATGTGGAATCTGATACTTCGCGGGGATGTTATTGTGTGGAGCTGCCTTTTGTACTTAAACCTTGCATGCCTAATACATAAGGCGCTAGTGAATTTTTAAAAATATAACAATAATGAATAAAATGGCTGTGGGGCCTGTTCTTTAGAATTAGTCTGCAAGTTTGGATTTATAAACGTTCATCGAAACCATCCATAAATATGTTTTCAGGCTAACTATATTAGAGGCTGTACCAGTGGGACTTTTGGTCTACTCGCTATTCTTTTAACTGCTTTGTGAGGAGGAGGCTAAACGGTTAAAAAGGCTGGGGCTTTTTTCGACTCGCAGATGTTGCCGTAAATCAGAGGCCGGGCTTCCACGCAGGCTGGCAGTGTGACAAATGCTCCGCGGTAACACCAGGCCATAAAACGCAGGAATTCCAGAGGCGCTGCTTGTAACTTTCAGGACCGTTGTAAAGCAGCGCCGGTGTCAGCACAGGTGGAGCTGGGTGGCGTCAAATGGGGTGCATATGCTGGACCGGCTCTGTTCCTCATCTCCACCCCCCACCCCAACGCCGCAAGAGAAAACTGCCGCCACATTCACATAAGCCCCAAGGATCAAGACGGTTGAGACAGACCCGTTTAGTCAGACCAAATTAGACAGCAGATCAGTTCCAGACGCCTCATCCTTGGGGGCCACGACACATGCAGAAGGCTTTCCGCGTTCCAAGTAGAAGACATTTTCCAGGACGGAATGTAATACTTATTCACCAGTAAGGCGGCCATGTTTCCAGGGAAGATAAATTGGAAAGAGGGTTTCAATATGGTCTCCATCCCATTTACTGTGAATGTGGCTGCATGTGTGGAGTCTGCACGTTCTCCCAGTGTTCTTTGGGTTTCAAAGACTAGCAGTTAAGTTAACTGGGGTCTCTAAATTGCCCACTGTATCTGGGGTCATCCTTTGCATTTGACTGGCATCCTGTCCGGGGTGTTCCATGCTGTGCGCCCTATGCTACCTGGGAAAGGTTCCAGGAGAAATTTTGTAATTTAGTTTAGCGCATAAGTTTGTCTTATGATATTATTACTGTTTCAAATTACAGCTGATACTATATAGAATTGCATACTGGGTCATTTCTTTGTTATATTGGATTGTAACATAATTGGCGAAAATAATGAGAAAGAGGAGTAACGGGATTGAAGTGCACTGGAAGGGGAGCAGAAGGGGGGCACCAGCGTGTACGAATACAGAAGCGATACCAGCCAGACGGGCCACAGCAAGAAGCTGCACCAGTCCAGCTGAATCCACATTTTGCTTGTTCCTTAAGTCGGTGTTTCCCAACCCGGCCCTCGAGGACCCCCAGCCGGTTCACGTTTTTGCTCCCTCCCATCTCCCCAAAAAAACCTGGACTGTCTGGGGGTTCCCAAGGACTGGGTTGGGAAACACTACCTTACGTAGAAACACAGGGGTGGACCCTGTTCCTATTGATCTGGCTCAAGTTGGTTCCGTAAGACTGACATCAAACAATGTCTTTTTTTTTGTTCCTCTGACTTCAGCAAATACAATCATAATCCATTTAAACCCAAATTTATATACATTCATAAACAAATATATTCTCATTGCCCATAACTAAGTCATATATGAATTCATACTAGAATAAGACCAAACGACAAAGCCCGGCACAATGCATAAATACGTAACTGTAAGATAAATCTATGGGCTTAGAGAGTGTATGACCCATCCGTTTTCCTTGATCAGTTATGCGGTGCAGGATCCCGGCAAACCGGGGGTCCGTTTCGTAGGGCTGTGGCGATACATAAGGGAAAATAATGTGTCACAAGGGACACAGAACGGGCAATTTAGGGACGCCAGCCCACCTAAACCAAATGTCTTTAAACCATGTGAAACCTGTAAACCCCAAGGGGTGGGAATTGATCCCACAGTCCCTTGTATGGGGCTGCCCACTGAGCCACCAGTGAAGCACTCACACCATAAACTTTATAAAGTAGTACTTATTTTAACTGCAGCATGGAAAACACTGTATTTCGATATATTTCATGTGAGGAAGTCTATAGCAGTCCTGTGCATCTGACATGAACCCCAGAAAAAAAAACAGCTTGCACCAGAAGCGTGAATTCGGCCTTTAAGCACAGCGGAGGGAAGGTGACCTTGCTGGCTCAGCTGCCCCGAGGGCCTTCTTCCATTGTCTTTGCCACCACGGCTGACATTTCAACTTTGCATCCTCTTACTGAATGCAAAGCCTCCTTTGTGTCTCTGTGCCTCCGGCACAATCCAGGCCTCGTTATAAATATTGCAACCATGCTGCTTTAACATGGAAGGTAACAGCATATTTCTAGTATTATATACGTAAGTAACGTCTGTGAAGATTTTCAGTCATCCAGGTCATGGTTATCCCAAAAAAAGTTCACGTTTCACCCTTCTATCCAGAGGGCTTTCTCAGTCAGTCTATCAGTCAGTCAGAATTGAGAAAGCCCTCTGGATAGAAGGGTGAAACGTCTTCAAGGAACTAAACAAGTCCAGTTGCCACTGAATAACTACGTAAGTAACCTTTCCCTTTGAGAGGTTAATTTTTTACACCCATCTGTCCAGTACAGGGGAGGAAAGGAGGGGTAGGGCACGTTTCATGCAGCAGGATGCTTGTCCACTGCAGGACACACTGGTGGATAATTTAGAGAAGTTAGTTCACCTGCCTGCATGCCCTGCATGTGCAGGAAACGCAAGGGGCTGAGTTCTGTTATGGCAGATGCTAGACAATGATTTTTTTTCTCTATTTAACATTCGCTTAGCATATGCTTTTGTTGTTTGAGAAAGTGGGATCAGATAGTTCCCAGAGCAGCTGGAGTTAAAGGTCTTGCTCAAGGGCCCAACACTGAAATCACTCTTCCAGTCATGGGATTTGAACCAGCAACTTACCAGGCACAGGCCTGAGCAAATCGCTGTGTATCTCGTTGCATTTGTTTCATTCTTCCATTCTGTATATCTGCTTGCCCTTTTGGATGGGGGGGGGCGGGGGGGGTCCAGAACCTATCCCAGAAGCTATGGGCACAAGGCAGTGGATAACCCAAGATGGGGCGCCAACCTATCCCACGGCACACAAGCTATTTAGACCTACATTTAATTCAGAATCTCCAGGTAACCTTCGCGTGTTTTTGGAATGTTGTGGGGGGGGGGAAGCCCACAATGATATGGGTAGAACATGTAAACCCCACACATATGGAGCCAGAGACTCGAACCCTGGTCCTAGTGGTGTTTTGGAAGCAGTGCTAATCACTGCGCTACATTGCCGCTCCCATGTTTATTTCATCTCAATCGAAAAAAATGCAATGAAATTAGCACTGAGGACATGGCAAATAGTACTGGAATAAAAAAGGTGACAAGTGATGGGAAGTAGACGGTGTGTAACTTCTGAAAAGCGAGAGCTGCCCATAAACTTGGTAAGAGCTTCAAGGGTCCTTAGGGCCGACACCTACATGATTGAACAGCATTCTTTAAAAGGGCCCCTAAGCAGCTTAACACCCCCCGGATCATCCGACGCTCCTGGCGGACCCTCCCGAAGAGCCGTCCACCAGACACGAGTCAGGACACACCTGAACCGGGGAGGAAGTTCACTTTCGCTGCTGACGGAGATCACCCGCCTGGGGCGATGCACATCTGCGAGTGGCTGGAGCGGCAAGCAAGGAGGAAGCAGATTTACAGCCTCCCAGCTTCTCCTCTACACCCTAACCACGTGGAAATGAGACATGCAGAACCGGCTCTCGCTAATTGTCCCGTCTGACCCCTCGGGACGTCAGTGCTACACACTCCTGTGGGGTGCCTGATCTATATCGAAGGAAACTGGTGGGGGGGTATGACCAACACAGTGGATAGCTACACTCATTCTCTGGTAATGTACCTCTTGAGATTTTTGGAGCATTTTTTTCCAGTGGAAATATCTTTGTATCTCAGCACCCAAATGAACATTCTGATTGATGACTAGTCAAGTCAAGTCAAGCCTTATTGTCATCTCAGAAATGTACAATACACAGTGAAAAGAAAAAAAAAGTTCTTCCTAAACCCACAGGGGAATATTTATAACAGGACGGACATTAGAGTGTTCAAGACATATTTACATATTTACAAAACAGAATTATGGAATACTGTCTTTTCCAAAAATTGTTTCACTTCTTTGGGCGCCCTCCTGAAGTGAGCTGTTGGCTTTTGTGCTCCAGCCCGCAGAAAGCCAGACGTTTCTGAGGAAGCCAAAGTGTCGGGAGATGCGGGGCGGGGGGGGGGGGCGGTTTTAAAAGGTGTGAGCTTTCCATTCGGCAGTCAGTGTGAGAGATCTGCCCCAGCATGTCTGAGGTGTGTTGACACAGGAAAGGTGTGTCGTAACTTGAAACCGGTGAACAAAACAGCTCAAAACAGCCTTGGCTTGATGGTGTGTGTTGGGGGGGGGGGGGCAAGGGTGACAGGGTCTAAATTCCAAGACCCTCCAAATGAGTGCTCTTTGTCTCCCTTTACAAAACAAGTTCGGATTTGAAGAACTGTTTTTATCGTGCTACAATTAATCCTGTATTTACCAAGATCATGGACGGCACACGCAACTTAAAACGCCCCAGGGTGACGCTGTGGTTAATGTTTCATTTTGCAAATATGCAAATAATAAATCACATGGCTTCGTTTTCATCAGGCGAGGCTGAAGAACATTTTTCATGCTTTGAGCCACAGGTTTTCCTGCCGCTACATTCATGAACCGGTAACCTTCCGGTGAATTAAAAAAAGATGATAATTAAGTGAAGACCTTGGTGATTAGACTACGTTAACTTCAACTTTACTGTCACTGCAAAGTACAGGTACTCAGACAACAAAATGCAGTTATCTAATCCCAAAGTGCAAAATAGTGTGGGAGTGCTAGAAACAACTGCACAAGTTGCACAAGCAAGCGTTATAAATGAAACACGTAATTAAAGGTATAGAAATAAATACATCTAGAAAATTAAGAGATTTTCTGCCAGTCTTGATCTACAAGTTGGAAGAGTGGGGTGAAATGCATACTGTCTGCCTGTGTCCTAACAGGAGGATATGATTACTGATAATACTTTGAAGTATATAATTTTATACAGTGTTACCTTAATGATAGCCAGCTGGTAGTATAGATCACTTATTCAGTTGCAGAGGTTGACTAAGATGCCATATTGATTAAGAAAGTAAACATGCAGATTTTTTATTCTTGTTAACCATTGGAAAATTGAGTGAACAACTATAATTGAAAATACAAGTCAAATAAAACAAGTTTCCTCTATAACATAGAAAGAGTATGTAACATTGCATGTCTGACATCCTATGTATGTAATGTCCCTTGTAGAAAGAATGCCTTGAATTTTCTCTGCAGTTATAACTGCTAGAGGAAGTCACTTTGATGAATCAAAGATATGACATTTTCTTGCTAATAAAGGTACTCAAATGGTGAACATACTGTATTTTAATTTGTTAGCAAAGAATATTGAGTGTATTTTAAAGTACATATTAAGTGAGTAACATGTAAATGTTGAAAATCTCAGTGTGTGCAAAACACTTTTGACTGGTAGTGTGTGAGCTGATTTCTGCAGCCCTTGCACACCACCAAGCGATACGGACGACTCACATGCTAACTCACGGCCCTCTGCATTTCCTCCCCCATTGCTGAGGTCACAGCTTGCATTCCTTCTCATGGGGTAGCACCTGTATTTACTTTGCAGATGCAGTCAGCGGTTAACCTGCCATCGTCCATCTAAACTATTAACAGCACAGTTAAAGTAATGATGACACAGTAAACTCAAATCTCAACAAATATCATGTTTACCCATTAAGACATCTTCCAGTTTCTAATGAGAATGGTGTGTCCATACAGTAAAATTAACATATAGGGGACACCTCTATTTTGGATTTCACTGAAGGTATTTAAATTTACATACTTAACAGATGCTTTGGACTTCAGGATCTGAGATCAGTGAGGATCTGAGATCAGGTTCAGCCAGCATCTTCGTGGCGATTTTGTATTTTAAATATTTCATTATACACCCTTCGGCTGTATGCTCTTTGGGACATGCTCCAGTGCGTACATTACCTCCATCCACCCGTCTGTCATAGGGCGTGGTCCGGAGCTGATTCCAAGCAGCAATGAGCCCAGGGTCGTGGGGGGGGGGGGGGGGGGGGGGGGGGGGCGGGGGGGGGGGGGGGGGGGGGGGGGGGGCGGGCGGGGCGGGGGGGGCGGGGGGGGGGGGGGGGGGCGGGG
>JAODLD010000069.1:27316851-27328605 GCA_026781065.1 Mormyrops boulengeri | reverse complement strand
CCCCCCCCCCCCCCCCCCCCCCCCCCCCCCCCCCCCCCCCCCCCCCCCCCCCCCGCCCCCGCCCCCCCCCCCCGGGGAAATAACTGTTGATGCATTGCACTATTGATACATTGCACTAAATACATCTGTAATAAAAATCCGTAGCAAAGTAAAAAAAAAAAACAAGCCTTAAACTGCATCCACTCATGCTAATCAAATAACATACTTAGTATGCTGAGATAGGATTGGTTGGCTTTTATACATTTAATAGAAGCTTGACTCGAGAGGTTGCTGGCCATCCCATAATCACCTTGTTCCCAGCCCTCATGTCTTCACCCTCCGCAGTCTCTTTTCTGTAAATCTTGTTCAGTGTATATATGTGCCTGTCCTCACTGTGTTCATGAGCTCAGTCTTTGTGGTTATATGTAAAGTCTGGTGTACCTCCTAATGAAGTCCACATCTGCTGAAAGAGCTGCTGTATCTGGATAGTCTCTCTCTCTCTCTCTCTCTCTCTCTCTCTCTTTCTCTCTCTCTCTCTCTCAGTGTTAATGACAGAAATGGCTGGGGGTCGGGAGTTTATTGACCCAGGAAATTGGCAGCAATCCATGGGAACAAATATGGACAGAGATTCATGACCAAAAAAAGGGAAACGAGAAGGGGAAACAAGAAGAACACCAGGGATTTCAAATAGTATGGGCAAGTGGAATGCAGCAGTATGCACAAATATGTAACATGGGACAGGTGGAATACATCAATCCCAGTGATGCGAATTACATGACTGTCCCTCTAGGGACAGGCAGAGATATAACATAACTGCACGCAGTGTCTAAAACCAGAGCCCCTACTGGACGATTGCATGTGAAGATATTCATTTCACCGAAACAGCTTGCCAGTGGCTTGAATTATATCCCTGCTTGATCCAATTTTTCCTTTGCTCTCCATGCCATTATTGTTAGCCGTGTGTCAAAAATAGGAAGTGAGAACCTTTGTCCTTAGCTGATCAGAGTTGTTACTTTCTGACGTTCATAAGTTACAGTCAGTTCAATAAAGCAAAGATACCTGATCTGCCCCTTTCTGTATATCAAGTAAAGATGGAAACTAGCTAAATGGAAACCACGATAAATGTGAGGTGTCTAGTTTACTGCCTCCAACGATATTTTTTGAGGAGATTTGCCTGTATGCTGGTCCTGAGGTCAGTACCTGTAGTAACTCTAAAGCCCCATTTACTGTAAAAATGTTATATTTCATAAATCCTCTGGGTATCCCACTGACGGAGACCATCCATGTACTCCATCATGGACTGCTTTTATACGCCAAGTACCATGTTGGTACCAGGAGGATTGGGGCCCAGTCAGTATTCACAGAAAGTCTTGGGTCGCTTGCTTAATTCAGTAAAAATACTGCAAAAAAAAACAACCAGTAGTTTTAAGTAAAACATTCAAGTAGTAATAAATTGAAACCCAAATTATAGCTCTAAAAGATCTGTTCTAAATCAAAAAGTTCATTGACCAGCAGTCTCATTGAGTGCTTTTTAACTGGTAACACCTTTGCAATAACATAAAACACCAAAAATGTGTCTTCAGTATCCCCGAGGGAGCCAGTGACTACAATTACAATTATTAGCAGTACTGGAAGAACAGAACTGAATGAGTCGAAAAAATTATGACACTAATAATAAAAAGGAATTGTCTGCACAGATATGTTAAACATTCCTAGTCAGTGGACTTTTGTTATGAAACCAATAAATGTGCAACATTTTTACTGAATTGATTATGCGTCTCAAGACTTCCTGAGAGTACTCTATGCATTTTGAAATGCAAGAGACTGCGCCCCCCCAGAGTAAATGTGAAGATGGAATTTATTTTTCATACAGGCATGGTAATAGAATTAAGTGCCTTTTGATTGATTTAATATCTGAAAAACACATTTCACATTTTAATTTCAGGATCACAGTATATATTGTCATACATTAAAGCTATTTTTCCACATCCCATTGCAAATTAACTGATTAAGTTTTAATTGACTAAGTTTTCTTTTTATTACTAGTATATTGAAAATTAATGACTTCTCCACTGAGTTCAGATTCCCCACACATTCATGTGGAAATGTATTGTTCTCCTACCTCAGATTTATTCAAAAATGTACTTGACTATTTTTGATATTTTCCTTCAATAGCACAAACACTGTGCACTGCTTACTGGTGTTCAATATGTCAAAAGATTTCATTATTAAATATTGTATTCATATCGTATTCATGACGTTAATTTGGCATACATTTCTCTACTCCTGTCTCCTGCTATAAAACACTTTAAATTCATTATTTATCCACACTATACAAAATGGATGGATAGAAGGATGGATGGATGGATGGATGGATAGACACATACATGCGTAGATAATAAGCAATGGTGTAATATTCTAAGCTGAATTTGTTTTCGATTTAAGTACCTGACAAATAAAAGGAAAAAATTCTGTTACTTTCTTAGTGTACAAACCCTCTTTTATACATTTTCTGTTTTGAGAGAGAGAGAGAATTATGGAGTCCATTTTCACCCAACTTTATTTCATTAATCCCCATCAAATTACATAATTTACAATTCGCAAAATGGCGACACACACAAAAAAATGTCAGATACAGTATTTGCCCAGAAATGTTTATACCTTCACCTCATACTTGGTTTGTATTTTTTATCACTCTGGAGAAAGTGAGCATAGAAAAGTGGGTACAACCTGTTGCTTGCAGGCCGCTAGTAGCTTGCTGGGAGCCAGTAAGTAGTCAGGTCAAATGGGTCTTTCATGCCATCTATATACAATCCACAGCAAAGAGCGGCACAAAATAATGTTCCCCAGGTCCCAGTATATGTACATAAAGTGCAGGGATCACAAACAAGAGAAGTGCAACACATGAGGGAGAGGGGAAAGCAGAATAATAGCTAACAAATAAAAATAATAGAGAATATACTTAAACTGACTGACAGGGGAGCTAGGGGTACTCACATAATATAACCAAGTATAGAAATACTAAGTACAACAAATGTAACTATATGACAGAAATGACACAGATGTTGGAAAACTTACAGTGTTGGGCAGTATGCGCTGGATAAAGCCAGTCCAATACTAAAAATTAGGCCTATGATTGTTTTTTTTCCCCACTTGTACACATGTACATTGGCACTACAGGAAATTTCAGTCACATTGCGGTTAATTGTGAAATTAATTGTTGGCACCCCTAGAACTCCCTACCTTTGAAGTGTTGGCAAAGAAAAGCTACGGCATGTGGGGGGAGGGAAAAGGTGTCAAGGAAGCTGTCACACGACTTCTAAGTGAAGTGAACTGTCAAATGATTATTATTTTTTTAAATTGTGCTTAATCGCACACCTTGTATGTGACATGGGCTGGCAAACGGTTATTTTTTTAATCGCGATTAAGATCAATCTTTGTTATTGTGACAGTCCATATGGCAGCAGCAAACAGTGCTCTTACATGGATCACCACTGGAAAACAGAAAACAGTGACTCCCGCTTTCAACATTCCTGGGGTGAACAATATATCATATTTCTTGCACATGTAAGTCGAACGTCAGTAGGTGAATATTGTTTGCCATTGTTAAGCATATAGCAGTGTGAACATTAGTTGTGAAGTCTGAAGGTTTACCCCAACCACACAAAGACAAAATGACAACATGCTGCAGAGCGGATGTGAAAGGAAAATTAATCCAGTCGGCAAGTTTTATCGCTGACTTCCCCCCTCCCCTGGTAGGTTTCTGCATTGAAGCTGAATATAAGATGTTGTCAATAAAGGAACTGTCTCATGGAACTGCATATAAAGGAGCAATTGCCTTCTATATTATACAGAGACTATAAAGTCTTTAATTCACTTTGTCTGCAGCCTGTATTGAACCCTAAAAGGACAATAAATGCTACTCGTTTTATGTCGGCAAGCTGAACATGCATTATGAACCTAAGATTTCTAAATTGTCATTACTACCATTTATTGCTATTATTGATTAAATGGGAAAAAAATCATGTCAATTATAATAGCAAAATGTAAACCAATGTATGATGCAATTTCAGAACAGTACAGCTGACGTGAGAAAATTGTGACTAAATGAGCTATTTTTTTAAATACGCCGTTTTGTAGTTATACAAATGTGTTATATACAGGCCTACACAGAAATCCATGATTACTTAAATTGCCTAACAATCAGATTAAGTGCCTTGATATCACTGAACTTCTATTGATATTTGAGCAAATAATTTTCCATATTAGTAAAGTTGGCCGCTCAGTTGTAGTCTGTTTGAATTGGAAATAATTCTTAATAATTCTTAATCTTACCCACAACCCTGACCAGGATTTTTGTTTGATGGAAAATATATCTTAATAATCGATACCAGAGTTCTCGTTTTCTTTATGGACATAACAAACAGCAAAGCAATTCCTATCTCTTCACTAAGGTAGCTGAGTGTGTGAATTAAAGGTAAAACAACGCCATCTACTGTTTGAAACATTCTGCAAGCATCTTATTAGACGCTGTACTGCCTGGAAATAAACGGCCAATTTGGCACCCATCCATACATACAGTTCACTCTCTAACATATTGTAAAGTAGCATTTAATATGAATTTATTAGATTTACTAGTCAATTAACCTAACTGCAAATGATGTTACTGGAAATTACAGGCTGGTAATTTTCGACTCCAAATGAAAAACTGCAGAAGTCGAGGGTGGTTAAAGTAAACAGAAATATGTCAAATTTTCCTCATATATTCAAGTACCTTCAGCACTGGGTTTTAGTATCAGTCAGCCTTTTCAAACACGCTTATTTATGTAGATTTTTTTCCACACAAACACCTGTACACAGTAGCTTCATTATTATGCTTCATTGCTGATACCAAAAGAAAAAAATAAAAACTGCTAAATGCACATTAACAATACACACTTTAACTTGAGGTCACTAATGCTGGGGTACGCTTTAAATTAGCATAGTTAAACTGACCATGCGTCTTTGAAAAACACATGTCTCTTACATGTCATTCCTTTAAAAAAAATCTTTGGGGATTCCTTTTTTAAAACACAAATATCCTCGTATCATCATTCCGCTTTACATAAACACACCATGTCAAAAATAGCCATATAAAATCTACAAAAGGTATATAATTAAAATGTTTTTTTATTCACACACACATTCACAGACAGGAACCAATTTCTCTGGAACAAGTGACCCCAGTTCAGGATTCTTCATGTGCCATTGATCCCGTTACACCAGCTACATGCGCAGAATCTCTGCCGAAGGCTCCCGATGAATAAGGCAGGCATTCAGTCATGTCTATTGCATAAGCACCAGTGAAGTACACACAACAGCTCATTCCCTTCCTTATAAGTTAGAATAGTATCGATCCCGATTCTGAAAATCATGGGATGAGAATTTGACATAGTCCTTGCTGTGTGGGATCCGGCCAAAGGGCGTGTGGTCGTTGAAGCAGCTGTCGAAGACCTCGTCCACCACCTTCTTTGCTTCTTCGGGACTCACCTTCCGCACAGCCAGGATAGAGCGCAGTGCACGGTCCCGCACGCAATCCTGTCAAAGGGAATGCAACATGTCACGTGCAACTTTTCCTTCCTTTCACAATAAGCTGCCACAAATGGTTGCTGATATTTAACACACAGGGGAAAATTTCAGTTTAGTTCCAGTGATGGGAATGTAGCTTTTTACATATCTATAAACACACTGATAAATGGAGATAACTGCAACTGAAAGTAATGTCCACCATTACAGTTAAGCTTCCTGAATTTAACTCAATTACAATTTGCATTGGGATTGTGCATACCTATACATCTACATTAAAATTACGCCTGTAATCGTTTGTGTTTGACATACTAACATTGGAAAAATCTCACATCTGTTTTACCTGATGATGTCCTTTGATACCAAAATTAAGCCTTGAGAGCTCGTTGCCGAAAGAGCAGTCTCCACTGAGGTTGGCCGCCCGAATCTGAATGGGGTGGGCGATTGGGGTAGAATAATCTATTAATACACTCTGATGGCAGCTTTACAAGCAGAAACTTATTTAATACATCTAGATATCATATAAAGCAGGAGTAGGCAACCCTGATTCTTAAGTGCTGGTATCCCACGGGTTTTCTATCTGCCTGAGATCAGCTGTGGTTCATCAGAGACCAGGTAGGGTGGAAAACCTGCTGGATACTGGCACTCCAGGATCAGGTCTGCCTACCCCTTATATAACGGACAGTAGGTATGGCAGGAGAATACACACACAAACGCATTACCTCTGAGCAGGCCAAATGTCTTAAATTATCGAACCAATCAACATGGGCTCTACAGTGGTCAAAAGCATGAATAAGTTCATGGGTGACCACTCTGTTCATGTGGGACTGCCGGTGAACATTATTCTGACACAAAACAATCTGAAATGAGACAGGGAAAAAATATTGTGTTAATTTCAATCAGACCTGTTCTTGTGTGATATGTGTCTTTATTAGGCCTGTATGAAAATGTTCAGCAAATAAGATTCATATATATTAGTTAAATCTGTGGTTTGATACATCTCAAGATCTATTAGGAGGTATGAAGTTCGCCGTTTTACTTGAGAAGTAGCCGCGTCGAAACCACCACTGACAATCCCGTCACAGTCTTCACAGGCAAAATGACGGTCTTTATATGCAGCACTGAAAAATAAATACAGGTACACTCTCAAACTAGCACATGTCGAAACAATTGCGTCGTCCTGCTTAGACGACGAGTATATAGGTTTTTCTAATGTTTAAAGCACTTAATCAGGTGTTAATGTAATACTATTTAGAATCCTGATAGCATTTAAGGGTTTCTTGTCTACGCAATTACACAATTATTATATGTACAACAAAATTATGAAGATAGATGGTCCAAAACCTGACTTAAGTTTACGCTTCGTCGTTTAATAATACTTTTCTTTACGCTTAAAGGGAATACACGTTATTGACTTCTTGAAATAAGATGACTTATAACGATGTAATACGTACCATCCAGACTGTTTCATGACACCCAGTAGGAATTTTGCATACGGACCTAGTGATTAAAATACACATTAATTATAGCCATTTAACGCACGTGCTGAATCTGTGTGACTTGTTAACACGCCAGTAGTTAACTTGCGTTTATTTAATGTCACAGTCCTTTGGATCACATAAAAGAGACATATATTTAATTATTTTGCCATGCTAAGACAAATGCATATGTGCGACGTTTAAGAACGTACTCGTCTCCAACGCAAAATGTAGCATTACTTGACATTTGTTGTGGAAAGTGAACAGGCTTTCTCCAAGTGACCCTTTCTTATATTTCCCTTCTTTTCTCTTCGGGAACAAGCCATAACCGTAGTCCTCGTCTTTCTGTTCCGATTCTTTGGCTTGGTCCATTTGAAAAATAGAGCTTGGAGAATAGATCAATGCACAATTTCCAAAGGCGAATAATATAAAGTTGTAAGACGAAAACGAAAGTCGAACTATGTCATGTTCTACTTCACCTCTGTTTGCAAGTGAAAGGTCAAAGGTAAAGGGTTACACAATTCTTCGACAGTAGAAATTTTAATACAAATACGATTTCGATCACATACTGTGAAATTAATTTACTTTAAAAGTAAGAAAAGTATAAGCTCTTTGTCATAAAGAAAAATTAACTGTCCGTTGACGTCATCTCGTTGCGTATTTCGTCACTTCCGGCGGTGGCGAGGGGACGCGGCCGCGCTACCATGGCGCTGCACGTTTAACGTTCTGGTTTCTCCCCCGTGACAGTTGCTAATCTATCTTATGTCTCATTGTAGTTTACTTTTTGAACTGTTGACTTGGATTCTTGAAATAGCCAGTTTAAAGGTATTTGGAGTGCATTTCGTTTGATTAGTCGTTAGTCTGTTAGCAATAAACTGTATGCACGTGTGTTTAGTGTCTCTTAGTTACCGGAGGCGCTTTCGTTGTTCGTTTGTTTAACATTCATGTTTTTGAGAAGGTACCATCTACTTATAAGTTTTAGTTGTTAATCTCGTGTGTATTCTTGGAGCACAGGAGTATGTCCGGTGGAAATAAAGCCATAGAGCTGCAGCTGCAGATGCGCCAGAATGCGGAGGAGCTGCACGACTTCATCAGAGAACTTGACAGCTGGGAAAACGATATCAAAAAGAAAGACGAGGAGCTGAGGAGTGAGAGTGCTGACCACATTCAGAAGGTGAGCCTTTATTCTCTAAAGCAGATTGGTCTCCAGTTGTAATATTTAACAGTTACAGCATTTATTTATATTATGCGCTCGTTACTTCAAATTTAGCGAATGACACATTTCCTCTTTCTGCACTTTGGTGCATTGATTTGCTTTGTAAAAGGTAATAGTAACAATGAGATTAAACAATACCCTGCGGAATGGATATCATACTTTCTGTAAACTTGATCCATTACAGTATCCGTATAGTACTCCTGAAGTAACGCTCGAGGAAAATGTTTCCTAATTCTCTTTGTAAGCATAACTATATGTACACATACCCTTATTTCAGCAAAATCTACCACCTGTTAGAAACAAGGACTATAAAAAGCAGAAGAAAAACAACAACGTGGCTTCCACCATTACAAAGAACGATCAGAAGAAAGAAACGAGAATAAAATCCTACGACTACCAATCATGGGAAAAATTTGACGCGGTAAATTTGTCATTGTGTCTTAAATTAATAAACCCTAGATCTCATTTCGATAAACATGTTTGAAAAGTAGTAATGAAATATTAAAATTATGTAATTCACATTTAATATTCACCTTGGTCTTTCGATACATAATGAATCAAAGTTTATTAACATAATTACAAAAATATAAATCCCAATAGGATAAAGCATTAGAAATGCTGGACAAAGATGTCAGCCCTGTCGAGTCCGAGTCAGATTCAGAAGAAACTGGGATCCACATTGACAGAGAACAGGCTCTTGCTGAAAAGGAGAAAGTATGTTTTAATTACTTAGACTCTCTGTTTTTAAATTCTCAAAGTTCATCATTAAATGTTGAATCTTCCTTTCCCAACCGTAATCTGAAGAATTTACATTTTTTGAATGGGTAGACTTAGATTTTGCTTTTTTTGTATTTTTTTTTTAGGGCAACCAGATGTTTAAAGAAGGGAAATTCGATGATGCCATTGATTGTTACACCAGAGGCATGAGTGCTGATCCTTACAGTCCGGTTTTGCCTACAAACAGAGCGACTTGTTTTCTGAAACTCAAAAAGTCAGTGCTGGTGATAGACTGAACAAAGCTGCTGGGATGTTTTCGTAAACCCGATCCCGTGGTATTGTATTTGCAGTTGTAGTGCAGTTACTGTTGGAGCTGACATTCTGTCCTGCCCTAATTGTCCAGACAAAATTACGTTATTTGTAGATCCTTCATAGCATAAACTACCACAGCTGTAATGCACGCCCCTGTAATGCAGCAGCCTGAACGGTGTGTGAGGCAAAGCGGCCACTTCTTCTGTCTTAGGTATGCCGTCGCAGAGTCCGACTGTAACCTGGCCATCGCTCTGGACAGAAACTACACTAAAGCTTATGCCAGAAGGGGAGCTGCTCGCTTTGCTCTTAAAAAACTCGAGTCTGCCCTAGAAGGTATGCCTTGTTTTTTTTATTTTTGTTTACTGGAGAATGATAGAATGTTGTATTCCACTGTCTCTTCCAACTGCTTATATTCAAGGTTGTTGAGGTTATACTTTGTACTGCTGATTTATTTCTTATGCTGTGTTTTTTTTGTAACCTTTTAAAAATCATTGGCCACCTGATTTCAAAGGTTGTAACATACTTGGTGTGCTCACAGCTACACTAGGCAGAAGACGCTGCTATTCGTTTTATTTTTTTCTTCACTTCTCAGATTATGAAATGGTTCTTAAACTGGACCCTGAAAATCACGAAGCACAAAATGAAGTGAAGAAGATAAAAATGGTACAGCTTTGTTTTGGCACATTTCTCTGGGATACGTTACATCATCGAATCTGTCGCGCGTGACCCACATCGTTTGTTGCCTTTGCCTCTTAGGCTTTGCCCTCGCAGGCAGACGGGAGCCAGGCAAGCCAACTGGCCCAGGAGGAGGGGCCAGACACAGAGAGTCAGCGGAGGCACACTGAGGAAGCGCAAAGACGGCAGGAGGCTGTCGTGCAGAAAGACCGGGTGTGTGTCTGTTCCAGGATGGTACACGGGATGCGTGGCTGCAGTTTAAACTGAGATTAGTTTGTATCTTGTTGACACTTACATGTTTACCTCGGTGTCAACGATCCATATAAGTCAATTTAAAACATTAAACTAGCTCACTGTTTACTGTAAATACAGGTTTCTGTCTGTTGTGCTAAGGGTGCCTTGATATGTTGTTCAAGGTTTCTTTTGTAAGTAGTTGCTGAGAAAATGGGGGTTTTTTTCGGGCTCTTTAAATAATTGATTTTTTTGGACATACCATTTGCATTTTCTTTTGCAATTTATTTAAAACTGATGGTTTGTACAAACTGCATAACTGCCCTGGCTCACAAGCCCCGCCTACCCCAAGGCTGGACCTGCCCCTATAGAGCTAGCCCCCTGCCTTTGGGCTCCAGAACGAGCTGCATGTTTCACATGGGGGTTTCCCCATCTTTGTTTTCCCAGCCGGGACCTTGTTCTCCTTGCCCAGAACAGCTTGGGCATGGCAGCACCCAGACAGAGACTCCTAGCTGACGTGTCCTTTCCTCTTTCATCTCTTTTCTTAAATCAGGGAAACGCTTACTTTAAAGAGGGTAAATACGAGGCTGCCATGCAGTGCTACACCAAGGGGATGGAGGCAGACGACACCAACGCGCTCCTACCGGCCAACAGGGCTATGGCTTATCTGAAGCTCGACAGGTAAGTGGCGCCACCTGATTGGTCAGAGGAGACTCTTCTTTGAGGATTGTGTTCTCTGTTCGCATTGTGTCCTGTACTTTTCTGTAATGCCGTAGTAGGGTAATTTTAAAGGTGCCATAGAATGAAAATCGGAATTTACCTCGACATAGTTGAAAATGGAGAGTTTGGTACACGGAACCGACATACCATGAACCTGAAACGCCGTTGTTCCCTCTTTCAAATATAAATCCCGCATTTGTAAAAGGTGGTAAAATGGGCTGATTGAAAAATCTTTGACTGTTATGTAACAGTCTTAACCACGACCCCAAACGTAACGTAAGCCAGCTCACCGTCAAGCCCAAAGGTCCTGCACAACCTGCTACACAGGTTTTCTGTCTCTCGAGGGGCATATATGCACAGTATCCACGTGCTGGGGAATGAAAAATATATACTGACAGCCATTGATAAAAGGTTATTTACTACTACTAGGCTAAGAAAGTAAGTCCTATTCAAGGACACGATTCCCAAATGCTCCCGTTAGCCACTTGCGTAGTTGGGGCTATTCCGTTGTTAGCAGCTATGCTTTTGAGAAACTTACCCCAGGCTGAATTAAAGCACAGGGTGAGTGCGTGTTGCTCATGAATGAATCCACGCATCACTGCTTTTCCAATGTTTCCAGGCATGTCTTTAAAAAAACTTTTGAGTTTAGATTGTAAACGTTTTTTTTTTTATTACAGCTGATGCATTCTAAAACTATTCTTCTTTTTAAGTAACTATTCTAAATATTGCCTTTTGTAAATGTAACATATTGTGGGTATTCGATGCAACTCCCTAATTAGTTTACCAATCAGAGGACTGATTGGCTGAAGAGTCCTCACACCTGGGTTTGAACAGCTGACCTAAAGGTTATCCCAAAAACCT
>JAODLD010000069.1:27267884-27280660 GCA_026781065.1 Mormyrops boulengeri | reverse complement strand
ATTTTATTTTTTATTTTATTTATTTATATATATATATACATATGTATATATAATGAGACCGTTTGTTCTTTACTTTATATATATATATATAAATAAAATAAAATAAAAAAGAAGTAAAATCAAATAAAATATCAAAAAACCATTAATGCACCTCAAGGGCATAATCTGTATCCATAACGAGTTTTGTGCACCCGCACATTTCTAAAACATTTCTTAAATACTCAAGGTCAAGTCAATGTCAAGTGGCTTTTTATCGTCATTTGAACCATATACAGTAATACAGTACATAGCGAAACGAGACAGCGTTCCTCCAGGATCATGGTGCTACATATAGTAACACTACATCGACACAGGGCTACATAAAGTGCAAGTGTGCAAAAAGTGCATACATTGCAAAAACAGTGTGACACGAGACAGTGTAATACAAGAAATAGAAGAGATGACAGTAAGACATGTCTTAAGAGTAAGACAGGTGTAACAGTGCAACAGTGCAATAGGTTGTGCAAAAAGTTATTGAGGTAGTGGACTGTGTAAAGGTGTGTGTGTGTGTGTGTGTGTGTGCGTATCAGTTCGGTCTCTGATTTTTCAGAAGTCTGACGGCTTGGGGGAAGAAGCAGTGAGGGCCCGAATGCTCCGGTACCTCTTGCTAGAAGGCAGGAGGGTGAGGAGTGTGTGTGAGTGATGCGTGGGGTCCTCCACAAAGCTGGTGGCTTTGTGGATGCAGCGGGTGCGATAGGTGTCTGTGATAGAGGGAAGAGAGGCTCCAACGATCTTCTCAGCTGTTCTCACTGTCTGCTGTAGGGTCTTGCTATCCGATACGATGCAGTTTCCATACCAGATAGTGATGCAGCTGTTCAGGATGCTCTCGATAGTCCCTCTGTAGAAGGTGGTGAGAATGGGTGGTGGGAGATGGGCTTTCCTCAGCTTTCACAGAAAGTAGAGACGCTGCTGGGCTTTCCTGGTTATGGAGCTGGTGTTGAGAGACCAGGAGAGGTTCTCCGCCAGGTGAACACCAAGGAATTTGGTGCTCTTGACGACCTCCACAGAGGATCCATTGATATTCAGTGGAAAGTGATCACTCCAAGCTCTCTTGAAGGCGACAATCATCTCTTTTGTTTTGTCCACATTCAGAGACAGATTGTTGACTTTACACCAGTCCGTTAGCTGTTGCGCCTCCTCTCTGAATGCTGACTCATCGTTCTTGCTGATGAGACCCACCACAGTAGTGTCATCGGTGAATTTGATGACGTGGTTCGACCCGTGCATTGCTGCACCGTCGTGGGTCAGCAGAGTGAACAGCAGTGAGCTGAGCACACAGCCCTGGGGGGCTCCAGTGCTCAGTGTGGTTGTGTTGGAGACGCGGTTTACGATCCGGACTGACTCAGGTCTCTCAGTCAAAAAGTCCAGGATCCAGTTGCAGAGGGAGATATTCAGGCCCAGCAGGCTCAACTTTCCAATCAGGAATGATTGTGTTAAATGCTGAGCTGAAGTCTATGAACAGCATTCGTACATATGTGTCCTTATTTTCCAGGTGGGTGAGGGCCAGATGTAGGGTGGTGGCGATGGCATCATCTGTTGACCGGTTGGGGCGATAGGCAAACTGCAGTGGGTCCAGTGAGGGGGGCAGCAGGGTCTTAATGTGCCTCATGACGAGCCTCACTAGTCGTTGAGGCAGGACACTGAGGACTTCTTTGGCACGGGAACGATGGTGGTGGCCTTGAGGCGCGTTGGAACGACAGCAGTGCTCAGGGAGAGGTTGAAGATGTTTAACAATGTGCCACTGACTTAAGACGTTGCTTTTGTCGGTAATTTCGCTGCCTTAAAAGAGCAAAGCACTGACTATGTGCTCAGATGTGCCTCTTTTAAAAAACACCAGTCCTACGAGTGGAAAGCTGATTTGCGAGCATGTTGTGAAAATGGGCAATGGGCTGGTGCGAAACTAGCAAAACCACTCTGCGTTGCGCTTTGCGTCGGTGGAAATAGGGCTCTATATGCCTTTTAAGTGCTACAAACTAATTCTGTCTTAGCAGCCATGCCAATTGGACATTGAGCTATGTGTTCATTTCCCAATTAGGACCTGACATGTAATGATCTAATAATCTACGAAAAATTCTTTGCAATATCTGGCTTTCTTTGTGTGGTCTGTGCCTCCCATTGAAACAAAATGTCATTAAAATCTAAGCACATGGACACATTGGTGTACAACCTGTCTTTTAGCATAACACGCCAAATTGGCCAAATTTCACTAAACTGCCACGAAGGCCTCATGGTAAGCATGTGCACCAAGACTTTTTGCCAATCAACAAAGCATTGCAGAGATATGGCTACTCTACATATTTGGCGCCTGAAGTTTATCCTTTAACGACTCTTAAAGACCAGGGACGTTTCTAGCTATTGAAAAAAATCAGGGAATAAGTCAAGACTGTTTTTTTTTTGAAGGAAGATTGGCATCGGGGCTTAAAATACTCGGGGCTATAGTTGGGGCTAAAGCCTCGAGTGATCGGGCCCAATGACACCCATGTTAAAGAAAATGGTTGGAAGATATAATACATAGAACCTCATTGTGCCATAACTCTGGAACACCCACCACACGACGAAACACCTGGTGTAACGTACCCATGTGGCCAAATTTCATGAAACTTGGTGGGTACATGAAGAGTAGTGACTAAAAACACCCTAGAGTGGTCAAATTGGTTAAATGTTGCTGGGCTCCATCAGAGTAGAGTCTTGAGTCATTTGGGTCATAAAAGCATTACTGAGAAATAGCCTCAGAATCGCAGAACAGGTAATGGCAGCACATCCAGACCTCAGGATTAAAAATGGCATGACTTCACATAACAATCATAATTTAAGACCACTAATATCAAAAACCAAGCTTTAGTCTTATTATAGCACCCCCAAGTGGTAAATTTGGGCAGTTTTTTCTGGACTCTCTTTGCACGCGGTCCTGAATCAGTCCACCAAGTTAGGTGTAGATACAAAAACTGCAATACTGAGAAATATGGTTACTTTCTGTTTTGAATATGATTGCAGAACAGAAAATGGCAACATGTCCACACTTCAGGATCCAAAATGGCAGGACTTCACATATCAATCATGGTTTTAGACAAAAGATATGAACACTAATAACAAAACGCAATTTTTTTATTTATGGTTTTTTTTTATTTTTATAGCTCCCCTGAGCAGTAAAATGGGTACATTTTACTCAGGGCAGAGTCTTAAGTTATTTCACCAAGTGTGGTGTAGATACATAAAAATGTTACTGAGAAATATCCTCACTTCCTGTTTGGTGGCTTCGCCATAAAAAAAAAGAACAGGAAATGGCAACATGTCCAGATCTCAAGATTTCAAACGGCATGACTTCATATAACAATTGTGATATTAGACCAAAAATATGACCACATTTTTCTTTTTGTGCGCAGAAGTGGTAAAATTGGGCAATTTTTTCTGCACTCCCTTTGGGTGATGTGCTGAATCATACATAAAGTACATAAAAGAATTACTGAGAAACAGGCTTTCTGTTTCCCTGTTTCAAACACCAATAACACTGTGAACACTAATAGCCGGGAAAAAAACATATATTTTTTAAATTATTATAGCTCCCCTGAGTGGTAAAAAGGGGCAAGTTTTTTCTGGACTTCCTTTGGGCAGAGTTTGGTGTAGGTACATAAATGTGTTGGTGACATATGGGCTCACTTCCTGTTTGGCGGCTTTGCCATTTAATTTCATTGGATGACATTGGAGATGTGGTTAACCTTAGCAAAATTCTTTGAATGTCTTTTAATTAGAACCCTCTGTAAATAATACATAACAATTATGGTGAAGATATGATCAATGCTCTAGGGCAATTTCACAAAAGTAGAAATTCAAACTACAATAAACTCCCATGACACAGAGTATAATAATATTAATAGTGAAAAATTCTAACAATCGCAATAGGTATCTTGCACCTTCAGTTTCTGGCCCCTAATTACATGCACATATACTGCAAAAGTTAGTGTCAATGTCTAGGTGCGATGAATCAGTCAATGGAATTTCTGTGGCCAAACACACCCTGTTGATGAAAGAATTCAGTCAAGAATGGGCAGATTCATTAATGCTAACAGAAAGGACAAAAGCGCAAAAATAACAGCTCAGTGCATCACCGGTGTATAGAAAGACAACCCAATAGGCACAACTCATGCACCCTTGAAATGGTTCTGGAGAAAAAAGTGGGTCCTATGTGACGCAACATAGGAGTAGCTGATGAAAATGGGCACTGCATGTACAGTTACAGTGTATATACAGGCGCAGTGATAAAGGAGTCTGCAGAAAGCAAGGATAGTCAACCTTCCAGCTCATGTATGTCTATCCAATATCTTTTTACTTCAGACACTCAAAATAATAGATAAATAAATACACAAAAAAAACAGCACCCATGTCACATGTCACTTTTTATTTGTGTAATGATAATCAATGGGTGTTTAAGACCGTAATCTCCCTTTGTAATTAATCACCCATTTTCTGCAACAGAAGCAGAGGAGTCGTCTGCTACGGCATCGTTGGACTGATGACTTTTTGATGAGAGTAGTTTTATAAATTGGGACACCTCCTACTTTGAACACATGTTCAGTTCAGAAGTATCGTACATGAATAATCAATAAAATGTTTAAGAACAAAGTCCAGTTAAAACAAATTATAACAGTATAGTTTATTATTTATTAAATATTTATTATATTATTATTAATAATGAGCTACTACCATTTATTAGAGGCAAAAGGGAGCCTAATTGTAAAGTGATTGCCCAGATTGTACATAAGAAGCCACTTCTAATCTTTAACATCTTATGTTCGGTGGCAGGCTAATATACAAAAACTGATGCTTTTAAATGGTTTTGGTCATCTTCTTTCTACTCATCCTGGCCAGGGTCACGGGGGGGGTCTGGGCACGAGGCAGGGGGACACCCCGGATGGGACGCCAATCCATTACGGGACACAAAGCAGGGGTACACCCCGGATGGGACGCCAATCCATTATGGGACACAAAGCAGGGCTACACCCCAGATGGGACGCCAATCCATTACGGGACACAAAGCAGGGGGACACCCCGGATGGGACACCAATCCATTATGGGACACAAGGCAGGGGTACACCCCAGATGGGACCCCAATCCATTATGGGACACAAGGCAGGGGTACACCCCGGATGGGACGCCAATCCATTATGGGACACAAGGCAGGGGTACACCCCGGATGGGACGCCAATCCATTATGGGTCACATACATGCACATGTATGGCGATTTTCATGTCAGTTAATCTAACGGCATGTTTTTGGACTCTGGAGAGAACATGCAAACTTCATACCTGCCAAATGGGTGTTGGATTCAAGCCCATAATACTGGAAACATGAGGCACCAATGCTAACTCCTAAGCCCCTGCAAATGGTAGCACCAGTTTTAAAACTCTTACCTAAAGTAATATCAAATACTATATGAATAGTAGTTAAATACCTGAGGGAGTCTGTGTTCACATTTGTATAAATGACAAGCCTTGCAAATAAAAACAAGCTATTTAAACCTTATCAGGAAAAAGGACATTGTTGTACTTACAGTAAGTTTCTCAAAGCAAGGGGGGTCATGCTTCTTCATGCTTTGTTTAGCTTCTGCCAGTACAAACAAAGGCATTAAGCACATTATCAGAGAGGTTCAGCCCTGTGTCACGTCACCTATCTTTAGCAAATTTACTTGCATGTAGATCACATAAAAGATAGAACACTGTGCCGCGTGTCGATTACATTGTCATTTGAGATTAAATATTCCAATAAACCATGACAGACGTTATAAAAATAAATCTATCTAAAAACGTAACACACACACACACACACACACAGAAACTAGTCATCCATATGCACTCTTAGTGATTTTGTTTTGGACCCAGCACTGGACTTATCAAGTACAGCTGAGCTTCCAATGAATGTCCAGGTACAAGTGTAAGCAGTACTAAGAAGGCTAGAACCTAATAAGACGATTCAAAACCAGAAGTACAACATAAGTGCACCATTCAGGGAAGATAAAGAGGCACCAGGCTAGATAAGATATTTATGAAACACATGGGTCTTGGGGTGTTTCTTGAAGATGAAGAGGGAGTCTGATAATTCCACCATCAGGAAACCACACAAGAGAACCATCTAGAGTGACTCATGAGGCCCAAGTGGCGTTGATTTGCTGACCAAAGGGGGTGAGATGGGACTTAGGCCTTGAGAAAACTTTTGATGGAGATGGATGCCTGTGCAGTGATGAACCTCTAAGCCAGCACCAAGGACTTGAACTTGATGTGAGCGCCAATAAGGAGCTGCTGACGAGAGACAAGGAGCAGACTTGCATGAGAAGGTTTAGGCTAAATGAATATCACATGCGCTGCTGTATCTTGAATCATCTGCAACGGTCTCACAGCACAAGCTGGTAGACCTGCTAGTAGAGAGTTGCAGTAGTCTAGTTGTGAGGCAACAAGTGTCTGGACTAGAAGCTGAGCTGTATACTCCAGGGCAGTGTGTGGCTCAGTGGGCTAAACCTGTGTGCTTGTAGTCATAAGGGTGTTGGTTCAAACCTAGCCTCAGCACATCTGCAGGTCCTTGAGCAAGGCCCTTAACCCCCAGCTCCCTGGGCGCTGCGGCAGGTGGCAGCCCTTTGCGAACAACTTACTCTGCAAAGAGCAAGCTGAGGAAGGCATGAAAGACAGTTTCCCTACGGGGATTAATAAAGTATCATTTATTATTATTATTACTCAGATAGAATAGGTCTGATCTTCATGATGTTATACACTATACAGGGTAAAGCTGCAAGATCAGGGGAGCACTGTTAAGTGCTCAGCAAAGCACAGCTGGTCATCTATCAATATCCCTATGTTACTGTCAGACCTTGAAGGAGACAGTGTGGATGATCCATGATTAACAGTGATGTCATAATGGCCTGGCTGGCAGGGAAGACAAGAAGTTCAGCCACGGTGATATTTAAGCTGAAGGCAACAGTCCGTTATCCAGGCTATGATGTAGTTTGGTAATATATATTTTATATTGATTGGCCCATCTGACACATCTCCACTCTTGTGCCAGGTTGAGTTTATTGCCTTGTCTATTAATCCCATTTTCCATCAGCTCTCCAAGAGCAATGAGCAAAGAACATACATTTTATGGGAAATTTCACATATCATTGAACTAAGAGTGGTCATTGATAAACCTGCACTAGATCAAGTGAAAGAAGTAAGACTCTCTTTAGGTAAATCTGAAGGTTTATTACAACAGACGCCAATGGACATACAATGGGAGTGAACCCAAAATGCAGACTCTGTCTCTGTGACACAAACATTTATTCGTCTCCATAGTGAAGATTTGGGTAGGGAACTGCCTGATCGGGATTTAATGCTTTAAATTACCCAGGGCCAAGAAAGAATTTTTTGTACTCCTGGCCAAGATATTGGACTTGAATTTGCTGAGTAAATATCTAAGAGTGTATTTATAATCGATCATATATAATCCAGGTCTTGGTAAAGGTCTCTCTTAAGTGAATAACTTGTGTAAATAAGAAGAATAGTGTTCTTGACATAGTGCTTCAAAGGGTTCCTGTATTTACAGCCCATATTTATATACTTATTTAGTTAAGAACTTTGTTGCAACATCAAGGTATTAGAGTTAAAATAGATATAGGTTTCAGTGGAATTATTTGTCACATCCGGTCCAGAATCCAGTTCATTAATCACCGGCCGCCAGCATGATCATTCCCCCATTGCCACGCCCACCTCCAGATGATCCTAATGTCTAATCACCCACATCTGCAATCAGCGTATTTAAGCTCATTCAGGTCAACATCTCCTTCCTCAGTCTTGAGGTTTGTTTTATTACACACAAACCTTCCTGTTGAAGTTTTTTGGTCAGTGGTTTTTGAATCAGTTTCTGATTTTTTCACTCTGATTTTGATCAATGCCCTGTGTCTTGGCGCCTGCCTATTGCACTTGGTCCTGCTTGGTAGCGCATAGTCCGCAGTCAGCACAAGTCCGGCGAGAACTGACCAACCCGAGGCTCACCTGGTGAAAAGGGAAGGACTGGCAAGCAGAAAAACTGGTCAAGCACGTGTATGTGTGCAGTTCAGGGTGTGCCCTTGTGCCTGAGACCATGGACTGTGCTCAGGACTATCCCAGTAAAGACCAATTTACAGTAATAAATTAGATACCCAACTCCTAGCAAGCCTTCAAAGTCAAAAATCAAATCTGTTCAAATGAGTTGTTGCTTTAAAGAGATATTTCTGTCAAAAAGAAATTAAAAATTTAAATAACTGAAAATAATTTAAATATATATTTTTTTAATTCTAGTTTTGAGTTTATCTGCACATTTTTAATGTTAGGTTGCTGACAGGTATGCAATATTTGCTTTATACACATTACCTAGTACTCTAGTCAGGATGGGGACACACTCTCGTTGGTTACATCACATGTGCCTTTATGATGGAAATGGTGAGCAAAATTCACAGGAACATTAGAAATAAACACACATGGCCAGGCCTAGTAAACAGTTAATTCATAAAAAGGCAGCTCCTAACTGTGGCATGCAGAATGCTGTCTGTCGACCTGGGCGCACCATCTTCATAAGGCATTTTAGATCCCACTTAACATTCATTACCCTTTGCTTGACCTCATTTCTTTAGGCCAAAGATAGCTGATGGTGGGGAATGATGGGAAAAGCATTGTCTTATACAAAATATACAGAATCTCAGGTGCTGTGTCAACACAAACATTGTGCAAAGTTAACAGCTTTCTGCCACCGGCTTCCTGCTGCAGCAGTGATCATGAAGGTGTAGGTCTGTAGGATCACGGTGATTGAGACACAGGCTGTTACCCCAATAAATGTAAGGAAATAACATAGTATTATTGCGTGGCTCAGAGGGTAGCCCTGTTACCTCACACCTCCAGGGGTGGTAGTTTGAAAAGTACCAGTACCTTCCCCCCCCTCCTCCTGGCTCTCTTTGTTCCACCCCCAGTTAGTGTGCAGTTACTATAATTAGTGTCTCTAAACTGCGTGTGTATGTGTGTATTAGAAGTGTAACGGTACACGTATTCGTACCGAAATTTTTCGGTGCGGGTATGGAAGTATGTCTGTCTCATCACAATTTGAATTTTATATGCCACTGAAATTCTAACATTGAATATTTATGCATTGGAAATATGCATCAGATTTTTGTTTTACTTCTGAATTACAGTCTGCAGATTTTCTATAATGCAGTTTCACTGCTATTTTTCCATGTTCACAAATTCACGATAAAAAGGGTTTAAAGATACAAATTACAAAAAAACTCAAGTTTCAAAAATTCAAAGACAACCTTTCAAAGTTGCTCCGATTCGATGGCCCGAATTCACGTGCAAAAATACAAGGTTAAAAATACGAGTTATACATCCGGGATACCAAGGCTAAGCAATCGAATCTCTGGGTGCGTTCGACTTGTGCAGGTCTTCAATAGTGACACCTGCAGGGCACTTCTTTGGACTGTGGGGGACACTTTAATATGAGAGTCCACACACAGAGAGCTGAGACTAGGTCTCTACCTCAGTCCTTGAAGTGCAACGTCACCATGCTACCTATCAAACATGTCATATTTCATTTGAATCAAGTTTGGGTAATAATAATGTAATGCAATAAGTGGCCAGCAGGTGCCACTGCAGGTAAGAATCATTTTTTGCAGAAACCATCAGAGAGAAGCAAGGGGTTAGTCCAGCAAGTAGGGAAGTAGCGTTGAACTATTATTGATGCTTCTTCTTTCATTCTGTATATTTTTTTATTAACTATTAAAACGGAAAATTAAGGTAACAGAAAGAACTACTCGGCCCTTCCACTTTCCGTGCAAGAACCAATTCCCTTCTGCGTTGTACGTTATAAATCGCCTCTTCGGTCCAATATTGTTTTGTTGTCCTACTCGCCCGTCGCTCCGCCCCATTTCACAAAACTGACAAAATAAATTAAGTTTTTTTAAAACTAATGTTACATCTAGCTAGCTATTTAAGTCACGATGGGGTCGTGGATGTGGATGCGCGCGGCAGACCGAGAGCCCGCGCAGTTGCTGGGTAACAAAGTAAGCTTCTTATTTCTGCTACCAATCAAATAAAAGTATAGACAGCCACATATATTACAGTATATTACACACAGGATTGGATGCATAAACATAACCAGGAAGAAAAAATAATAGCAGTAGAATGAAACCAAGTAAGGTTTTATTTGAAACTACAAAATTCTATATTAGATGTACATTTTCACAAAAAAAAAACGGGCCACTTTGTGTCCCGAGAAAGGATATAAATTGTCTTATGTATGAAATATATTGACAAAAATAAAAACTGAAGGATTTTTTCTGTAATTTTAGTTTATTTCTGTTTGTTTTGTAAACATACAATACGGCTGTGTAGAACATAAACACGTACAGTGGGTCCAGCCAGCGGCTGGGTTATTTGCTTTGGGTTTTGAGGCTAATAATTTCACGGCGAGTGAGCGAGCGAGTGTTGTGCAGATGCAGACGCAAAGAGAGGGTAGGTTTTCTGCTTGCGAGCACATACACGCATGTGGTTTTTATGTGTGCGGGTTTTGGGACTAATTAAACGCAATAGTGCAAAGCAGTCCTGTAGCTGAGAGAGAGCACCCTCAGCCCTGGAGGGCGGGGGGGTGTATACGGTGGCCCAGAAAACCCAGAACACGTCAACATTAACACAACACAAAAATATGAAGAATATGCAAAAACAATAAGAACATGCAAACCATTAAGACGCAAAAACATTAAGAAGACGCAAAAACATTTACAGCGCAAAACATTAAGATGACACAAAAACATCAAGACAAAAAAGTAAGCAAACTTGATGTTTAAATGTGTTGTGTTCTCTTAATGTGTTGTGGTTTTCATAACGGAATTGCTCCTGGCCACGGGGGCAGTATTCAACTCGCCATATCATGCCTTTGACACCGATATCTACAGTAGCTGATTAACGTTGACATGCTACAAATTCAGAAAACACAGACCAACAAGCTGAATAGGTTTTAGATTTAGATTGACCATGAATATAAAAACCTTCACCTTATGTTTGTATGTAGCAGTGCCATAAATAGAAAAAAATGAGTCTGTTGGTGGACATAATTGAGTGAATCGCTTTTATGTCCTGACTGCTTTATTTAACCCATGCACAGGTATACATTGATTTTTGTATTTGAGACTTGTGTTCAGAATAAAGAAAATGTCTATACTGAATAGTTGTTGTATTTTTGCAAACAAGGAAAGAAGCCCATATAATGTTTTATTAAAATTGTTTGTAATACATCTCATGTGGTTTTTATTTAAAACAAACACACTTAACAAACCCTCTGGATCTCCTAACTCGACTACTTATCGATCCAATCTCTGTTTGCCTGGTTCCCTGAATAAACACCTCGGTCTCTTGCAATTGGGTCCCTTGTCTTCTATAGTCCTGGATTGTGACATAGTCCACATCCTCTCTTCTTACCTGAGTCTTTGTTTCTCTTTTGGCAGTCAATTGTGCAGTCCACTAGCTGTATCGTACTGTAGTGTCAAGGATTTGCGGCTGAAGCCTGGTCTCCATTATAATCATCACACAATTCCAGATCAAACCATTTGCAGCAATCTGTGGCTCCAACTTGTCTATTTTATGAGTAATTGATCTCCTGCTGGTGTGAAAGATGCTTGGCAACGGAGATTTGTGGTGTTACTTCTTCAGCCTCGCCAGTCGTCCTGACCTGCATCCCTGCTTCTGCTTCCCCTCCCTCTGTTGTCTCCGTCGCTTCTTGGGTCTGATTACAATCTACGGTATCTCCGGGGTTTTCCCTATGTCTTTCGTTATAAATCCATTGAAAGTGGCTTGTGAATGTTTGATCTATATTGCAATGTTGATCAAGTTCTGGCAGCAATACACAAAGTGGACATGACAGAGTTTGTCAAAGAAAAGTGTAAACAAACAAAGCACCAGAATGGAGAGCAAAGGGCTGCTGCGCCCATGTGCGCCGCCAGCTTGCTGTGTCAAATAATGTTCTAAAAGCAACGTGATCTACTGTTCTAGATTCTGGACTTCGGGCTGGCTCGACAAGCTCACAATGAGATGACCAGCTACATGTTCACCTGCTGGTACTAGGCCCTAGAGGTCATCCACAACTGGATGTACTACACCCAGACCAGTGAGTTGGAGCAGATTAATCATTGCAGGTTGTTATATTATTTAAACCCTGACCAGTATTCATCAGTCTTCAATAACTGTTTATCCACTTAAGGGAGTATTTCTCAACTGCTGAGTTGCAACCATTTTCAGTAGGATATGGTGAGCAATGGTTTAAAAAACAAATATCATCATCAGTTGACAACTTTCACCTTTGCAACCTCTATTCAAAGGCCATGACCGTATCCTGCTGTCACCTGACCAGTAACGTGTGTGATGCTGAGGTGCCAGTGTAGGCCTGCTGTCACCTGACCAGTAACGTGTGTGATGCCGAGGCGCCTGTGTAGGCCTGCTGTCACCTGACCAGTAACGTGTGTGATGCTGAGGTGCCAGTGTAGGCCTGTTGTCGCCCCATCCCTCTCACACACACATCCATCACTTAACATGCTATATTAAATAGAAAATAGGGTTATTGCAATAACTACCAAAAACAGGACCTTTCGCACCTCCATTAACAATATTAGAAACTCACCAAGACATTTGATTTGTTCTACATTGAGTAACCTTTGACCCTTGACCTGTGGAGAGCAGACTTGGATCAGCTGA
>JAODLD010000069.1:27226564-27237559 GCA_026781065.1 Mormyrops boulengeri | reverse complement strand
ATAAGCAGAGGCCTCTGGCTCGTCATCAGGGTCGTGGTACTGTGCAAAGTAGGGGTGCGAGAGGGCCTCGCTGGCTGTCACACGCCCGTCGCAATCCAGAACTAGCATCCGCTTCAGAAGATCCACAGCTGAGAGACGAGTGGCATCAGTTCATACCGTGTTACAGCTATAATGTTATACACTACCAGACAAAGGTCTAAACACACCTACTGAAAATCATTTGTTTATTCAAAAAGATAATGACCCTAAGCAGGTTATATAAAAACTGTATTAACTTGTGGAGAAGGAAAGAGATGGAGTGCTGTGACAGATGACCTGGCCCCCACAATCCCTGCCTTAAACCGTATAGAGCTGGTTTTGGAACCAGTTGGGTTGAACAGTAAGAGCAAGGCGGCTAAATTGTGCCTAGAACTTATGGAAACTCATGCAGGACTGTTGGAGAAGCATTCCAGGTGGCTACATATGGAAGCTGGTTGAAAAACTACCAAGAGTCTAAAATGCTGTCATCTCTAAAATGTGAGAAAATTTTGAGATGTGGAACATTTCTCTTAGTTGTTGCAATATCTGATACATATTATGCATACAGATGAACAGCATAGCTAAAATAAATACAAATGCATTAAAAGCAGGTGCATACAGACTTTTGACTGATATGGTATATATTCCCAAGTATTTGATCACTGTGAAGAAATGCTGATTTGCATTATGGCTTTAGAGGAAAGTTCTAGCATATCCATTATAGGAGTTAAAGCCCATCCTGTCTATGATCAGACAAAACAGGGATAAGAGGCCAGCCTATTGTACTACTGTGAAATGGTGAGGGGTTGTTGATAACCATAGAAAATGTATTTAAGTCATTCAAAAGTAAATCTAGTAGGCTTAAATAGGAAGACTTAATAGCAAAAAATAAAGTTCCATGACCACAAGCTTTTTGGTCACTAAAATGCAAGATGAAAATTTTATAGTGACTGACTTAAGCACAAAGGTATCATTTGTAATGACTAAGGAGTATTTATTGTACTTACCCATACAGGACTCTAACTAGATATTACAAGATCCTACAGATTACATTTCCAATGGAATTCTACCATGTGACAGAAAAACATTGCATCACCACTGCTGTCACATGACACCCTCTCACCAAGCGGATTGGCTCCCCGGAACAGCTTCCCCAGGTCCTGCTGGGGCATGTAGGGAAGGGATTCAATGTACTTCTGTGCCTGTGAACACAAAAGGACTGTCAGCAAAGCCAGTTGCAAAAGTTACCATACAGGATCTGCCTTCCAGATTTGAAGGAGTGAAAATACACTCAGTGTCCACTTTAACAGCCTCACCTACGGTTTAATGTCAACAACCTGCTCCTCCAAGCAGCGATTATATGTGGCTGCAAATGAATATATATATAGCATGCAGATAAGGTCAAGAGGTTCAATTGCTATACAATTAAGCATTTAATCAGCAAAGACACCTGATCTAAGTGACTTTAAGCACAGTCTAACTGTCATTGCCGGAGATAGTGGCTCTACAATCTCAGAAATGGCTGATCTCCTTACAATTTACAGAGAAGGGTGAGATAAACAAAAAAAGCATCCAGTCAGCAGTGGATCTGTGGCCAAAAACACCCTGTTAATAAGAGATGTCTAAGAGAAAATGGCCAGATTCATTAAAGCTAACAGAAGAGTCTAAACTGCAAAGATTAACAGTGGTTTGCAGAAAGGCTTATCTGAAAGCACAACTTGTCAACCCTTGAAGTGGTTCTAGAGACCTACCTGGTACCATGTAGAGGTACCTAATGAAGTGGCCACTGGGTATATGAGAAAAACATTTTTTTTTTAATCCCAAAGTTTGAATATACACTATGTGGACAAAAGTATTGGGACACACCTCTTAAACATTGAATTCAGGTGTTTCATTCCAACCCATTACCACAGGTGTATAAAATCAAGCACCCAGTCATGCAGTCAGCTTTACAAACATTTATGAAAGAATGGGTCATTCTGAAGAGGTCAGTGAATTGTACTGTCATAGGATGCTACCTTTGCAATAAATCAGTTTGTGAAACTTCCTCCCTACTAGATATTCCACAGTCAACTGTGAGTAGGATTATTGTAAAGTAGAAGCATTTAGGAACAACAGAAACTCAGCCACGAAGTGTCAGACCATGTAAAGTAACAGAGAGGGGTCACTGAGTGCTGACGCCCATAGTGTGTAAAAGTCACCAGCGCTCTGTTGATTCAATAACCACAGGGTTCCAAACGTCCTCTGGCATTAACTCCAGCACAAAAACTCTGTGTTCCAGCGTCATGGACTGGGCTTCCATGGCATGCAGCATGCAAGCTTCAAATCACCAAGCGCATGCCAAGTGTTGGATGGAGTGGTGTAAAGCACACTGCCACTGGACTCTGGAGCAGTGGAAATGTGTTCTGTGGAGTGACAAACCATGCTTCTCTGTCTGGCAGTTTGATGGATGAGTCTGAGTTTGGTAGATGCCAGGAGAACGTTACTTGCCTGACTGCATCATGCCAACTGTAAAGTTTGGTGGGGGAGGGATAATGGTGTGGGGTTGTTTTTCAGGGGTTGGGCTAGACCCCTTAGTTCCAGTGAAGGGAATTGTTAATGAACGCTTCAGCATAATGAGACATTTTGGACAATTCTATGGTTCCAACTTTGTGGGAACAGTTTGGGGAAGGCCCTTTTCTGTTCCAGCATGGCTGTGCCCAATTGCACAAAGTCAAGGTCCATAAAGACATGGTTGGGGAGTTTGGTGTGGAAGAACTTGACTGTTCCGCACAGAGCCCTGATCTCAATTCCATCATACACCTTTGGGATGAACTACAACTGAGATTGTGAGCCAGGCCTTCACGTCCAACATCAGTGCCTGACCTCACAAACGCTCTTCTGGATGAATGGGCAAAAATTACCACATGCACACTCTAAAATCCTGTGGAAAACCTTCCTAGAAGAGTGACAGCTGTTATAGCTGCAAAGGGGGACCAACTCCATATTGATGCCTATGGATTTAGAATGGGATGTCACAGAAGTTCCTGTAGGTGTAATGACCAGGAGTCTCAATACTTTTGTAGGGTTAAATCTTAAAGTTTAAAAATAGGTTCCTATCTTAATTGGCTGCTATAAAGTGTAAAAATGACCCTTCTGCACTTTAATCTGTACCAATTTCATTAACTGAAATATGACCAAAAAGGACCGGGACAGACGCGCTTTCTGCCACTTATTGACCCTCTCTTCTTTGTGCCTCCTAACTTCTAGATCTTTCCCATTCTTACCCCTCCCATTTCACTGCTTTGTGGGACAGGGGACACGTTTGCCCTTAGTGACCTCTGAAGGCAGCTCTTCCAGGGACTTTGCTGAATGAGACTCCATGGCAACAATTAAGCTCCCCTGACCTATTTGCTCTGTCACTACCCTCCCTTCTCCAATTCCCTTCCCCTCTGTCTCCCATTTTGGAACCCCTGCCTCTCTCTCTACCTTCCCATCCCCACTCTGTTGAGGAAGGAAAGATTCTAGAGATTGAACTGATTTGGCCTCCATATAAAATAACATCTTTGCCGGACAAAGATCAGACACACGATTCAGTCTCAAAAGCCCAAAGAAATCAGGTTGAGTATGAATGTACATTTCTGGAGGCTCTTTGAGCTGCTCATTCCTTCCAAAGGAGGTTTAGGAGAATTAATTCAGAAAGTGATTCTTTATAGAGTTAAACATCAGCTATCTCTGAAGTAGCAGTATTCAAATTAGCAGTGGTTCCTTTCTTACGTGTTCAGATGAGATCTTCTTGAGTAGCTCTGGGGTCGGCGTGCCCACGACCTCCATGATTCTCTTCAACTGGTCGATGTCTAAGAGGCACGGTGAAGGCCATTCCAACACCCATGTGAGCATCCTCACCCCTCCAAACCAGGGCCACAACCCGTTGACGCGTTAAAACCCAACCATGTCTAAACTAACCCTGCAGATTATCACACCTCCTTCATCCTCCCTCTCTGTGAAGGATACAGTCATTGCCAGGAAACAACACCTTTCCCTTCAATAGTTCTCCCATGATGCAGCCCACTGACCAGATATCCACTGCAAGATCATACATGACATCATACACAACATCATTAGACCGTGAATAACATATCACATCACCTTCTAGTACAACCAAAGTCTATTTAACAGGAATGCAAAGAATATACAGTAACTCTATATAATGGTCTATAAAATCCCTCTAAAGACACGTGTAGTACAATAACAGTATTCTTTGTTCCAGCTTGGTATTCAAGAAAACATAACAAAAAATATTTTAAAAGTGTAAACATTAATATTTTAACATGCAAATGTGACTCAGCATTATGGCAGAAGAAATAAAACACATTTTTACTACTAGGTATTTTTTAGCACTGCACTACTCACATATAGAAATAATATTTAGCCACAATATCATATTTCGAATAACATCGATATCCAGTAGTATCCATTGCTCTGACTGACAGATACTAAAGTGTGGGTTTCTGGTGTCACTTTTCTAGTTTTTAATTCTATAAAGTTACCTGTCTGGTTGTAGTGCATCCAGTTGAGCATGATCTCAGGCGCTCGGTACCAGCGAGTCGCCACGTATCCTGTCATCTCATCATCCGTCTGCCTCGCCAGCCCAAAGTCTAGGATCTGTGGGGGCACAGAGGCACACTGGCTCAGTGTGTCCCTGCCACCGTTCAGCTGGACTGTGGTTGCCCCTCCAGACCTCCGGGGAAGCCGCTCCACCTTACCCTTAGCTCGCAGTCTTCATTAACAGCTACATTGCTTGGCTTCAGGTCCTGTGCAAACCAAGATAACAGACAGAGAAGGGGCGTTAAGAGTCGAACCTGCCAAACAAGCCCACACTTTTCCAAACACACCCAGTAAAGAGTCACAGACACAATACTATTAAAATATGCAGTAAAGGCCTTCGGGTGACTCAGGAAGTATCGGTTACAGAAAAACCCACAAAATCTGTTAAAAACAGCAGATATCTTTTTGAGAGTAGATGGCAAAGGAAATTGGAACTTACTCTGTGAATCAGTCCAGCTGAATGAATGTACTGGTGAGTAAAAGCAGAAAAAAGAATGTCAGATGGTGATAGAACAACTTCAGATTAACGAGGCATTTCAGCACCAGAAAAGGGTCATATTGGCTCCTATATTTTTCACTAGTTAGAAGGGAAAATCATCTACACAGGCAAACAGCTTCTGGGAATTGCATAGAGCAGTGTTTCCCTACCCGGTCCTTGGGCACCCCCAGACAGTCCCCGATAGGGGTGGGGGGAGGGAGCAAAAATGTGGACTGTCTGTCAGGGAGCTAGGAGGGAGCAAAAATGTGGTAGAATGCTGGGAGGGAGCAAAAATGTGGACTGTATGGCAGGGAGCAAAAATGTGGTAGAATGCTGGGAGGTAGCAAAAATGTGGACTGTATGGCAGGGACCTGGAAGGGAGCAAACTGTGGTGGAAAGCTGGGAGGAAGCAAAAATGTATACTGTCTGGGGGTCTCTGATGACCGAGTTGGGAGACATTGGCATCGGAGGCTTAGGAATTTCAGTATCCTGGTGATACTGGGGGTGTCAGGTAGGAATTCACCTTGAGGCCCCTGAGGAGCTGGTAAATAAGAAATTGCACATGTTCGTCTGAGAGCCGCTGGAACTTTACTATGTTGTTCAAGTCTGCCCCCATCAGGTTGGTGACGAGGTACCTGGGGGAGCAAAGGAATGTTACAGAGGATAGCAAATCTGCACTGGACAAATTCCAATGGCTCACAGGCACTCACAACTCATTGAAGTCTTCCAGAGATGAGGCGGGAGTAAAGACATCTAGCAGGCCTATGACCTAAACGGAGAAAGAGTTTCAGTGTTTACTGGACGCCCATTGTTTCTAGAATAAGTTAGGGTGCGAGTGTGCACTAAATCACATCATGCATGTGAGATAAGGATAGCATCGACCCATCTTCCTAACATCTATCCAATACAGAGCAAGCAGGGGGGTGGAGCCTATCCAAGGCAGCACAGGTCACAAGGTAGGGGTAAACCTTGGACGAGATGCCAGCCAATCACAAAGCAATACATATAGTCACATCCTATGGGCAATTTGGAGACATCAATTCACCAAACTGCATGTGAGCCATCATACCCAGAAGAACCGTGTACAACACGGGGAAAACGTGCAATTTCCACACACACAATGCAGGGCTGAGGTTTAAACCTCTAACTATGGGTGTGTGAGGTTACAGTGCCTATATATAACCCTAAGCTCATACTTTCTCATCAAGCTGCTTGTTCAATGTATCTATAGACATATGAGTGAAGTTACTATGGCATGTAAGTCACTCATGGTGTAACTTTGTATTTTTTACAACACAGGCCTTCAGTAAGCGAGGCTGCTACACGAACAGGCTAGCACAGTGGCGAAGCAGGGTTCTCTTACGTTCTCGTGCTTCATGTGCTTCAGGAGCCGCAACTCCCTGTACGAGCGCCGGCTGTGGATGAGCGACTGGAACGGCCGCGACAGCTTCTTTACCGCCACCTTCTGGCAGAGATGCACATCGTACGCTGAGCTGTGGGGAACAGGATGAGAGGTGCATGGTGTAGGACAGAAAGGAGGGAGAGCCCAGACCCAGTACAGGGAGGAACAAACGGGGAGTGGAAGAGAACAGAGAAAGGAGAGAGGCAGACAAATTATAATTATCCATTAATAAGTTATTAAGAGGGAAATTGAAATTATTACAGTATACTGTTGAACCACTTATGAATATACTTGTTTTATTCAATTATGTAATTCATTTTTTCAGACTGTGGATGGTGCGCAAATTGTTAATTTCATTAGAAAAATAGGTTTACTGCCCATGAATTAGATTTTTAATACGTTATTAAATTACATGATCAGATTACTATTATGGTGCTAAAATATGCAGACAACTTGGTAAAGGGAGCAATTCTGGTGCAATCCTTATTCCCCACAACCGGAGGCAGATGAAATGCCAGGACCGCCCACCAGCCACTGACATTAACACTGCTTTTCTGGCACAGTGCCATATCGCACCCGGAGCACCTTCCTGTTACCTGCCAGCCTGCTGGCTTTACCTGTTTCTCAGTTTTCCTGGCAGTCAAAAAACTCAAACATTCAACCCCAACGGGCTCTTCAGCACATCCCTGAGGGGCACTTCTCTCCATGTTGGGTCATTTGGCTTCGGTATGCATTCTGCATCTCCAGATGGCGGTTTGAGCCTCATACATGCTTTGTCACTTAACAAACTGGAGCTTTAGCGAAGGGTCTGAAAATAATTTTAAGGACTTCCTGATCAGCAGGAAACGGGCCATTAAGTTGGGCAACCACATTTCAGATGGTATCTTCTTCAGCACTGGTGCTTCACAAGGGAATGTTCTCTCTCCCCTGCTTCACAAAGCAACTCTGTAAAGCTCCTTAATTTTGCAGACAACACCAACCTGACTGGACACAGTCCAAAAGGAAGTGAGCATCACCATCCAACAAGACCACAGGTGGGACAATAACATCACCAGCATAACTAAGAAGGCCCAACAGCATCTGTACTCCTTATGTCAGGAGAAGAAATTATCACAGAAGCTATAACAAAAGAAGTGGTATATGGGCGTAATAGAATCGGTTATAATCTGGTTTGCCTCTGTACCATCATACTCTAAGTGGAGACCACAGCAAATTGTGTGATATGCAGAGAAAATGACTGGCTGTTAGCCCCCCCGTACTCATCAAGGATGAGGAAAAGAGCCAAGAAATGAATGTCCAACCTCTTGCACCATTGTCCATTGTCTTTCTCAGCAAAAGCACAGAGTAAGGGCTCTGGACACATGGACCAAGCACAACCTGAACAGCTTCATACACGTATTGTCTTCTTAAGCTCATTTGAACAAACCCAGAACCGTTTGCACCATACATTTGGTTGTCTCACCTTATTTCTCTATTTATTTACACATCTTATTTCTACTTCACTACCTCTGTTTTATTATATGTATTGTTTATATTGTCTTGATTATACACTATGTTTAATCGATATATCACACCACCACCAGACCAAAAGAAATCCCTTTTAAGATTCTGATAGAGCATATCAGAGAAGTTCTAGGAACTGGAATTGTGCTCAACTGCATCGTAATGACACAGATGGCCATCAAATATATTCGCTCGTCTTGTTGCACAATTGGGAGGCCATCACTTTCGTTTGACTGGAGTAGTTCTTAGGGGTGACGCAGGCTTGGATAGAGCTAATTCAACCCTTGGACTGAAATAGGACACAAACCCAGTTTATTAGTTTAGGACATATTTTTGCATGCAGGACAAGGAAGTCATGTCATAAAAAGAATCTGGTTCAGTGTTCAGAAACATAGGTGCTGCCGTTAATCACAGAAGAACCCACAAAGAGAGAGAGTACATGTAGTATATATAAACTTGTACCTGCATATCCATTTATTAGTGTGCCAGAGGATGTATACAGTATGTGTTGTGCTGATTGATATTGGACAGCTCTCTGTGCCTGATGCTAAAGGCCCTAGACCCAAGGCAATTCTTCCACAAGGCCTGTGAATTCGGTAGACGATGGAAGTAGGCGTCCAGCCATCACATCAGAAACAGCCCAGCCATGATGACTACTGGGAGGAGGGTCCTTCAACAATCCCCCACTCCCTGGCCCTCTCAAGAGTAGTTACACACTTTCATGAGGACACCACAGCAGAATGGCCTTCAGTCCAAGACACTTCTGACTAGCTGATTAATTAAAACCATACTGGAAAGGGGTATTGGAGCACTAATACTTGTGTGGGTTGCCTCCTGCTATCCAAAGATGTGTAATTTGGCAAACTGGTGTCTCTGAATTGCCCATAGCGTGTGTGTGTGCAGGCGGGGATTAATGAACAGACTTGCCCAGGCTGCAGCCTAGAGGAGAGGCATATCGCTGCAGCCAGGAGCCAAATGTGGAGTGGGAGGGGCAATGTTAAATAGGAGGGGCAATGTCAAGTAGGAGGGGCAATGAGCGAGGGGTTTATAACAAGGGGCCTGTTATCATCTGATACCCTAACCTTAAACCTTGTTATAAACCCCTCCTATCTCTCATAATGAACCCCTCCTATTCAACATTGCCCCTCCTACTCGACTCTCGGCTCCTGGCTGCAGCAATATATACTTGGCCTAGAGGCCCAGATTAATTAGAGGGCCCTTATTGGTGGTCTACTTTATTATTATTATTATTATTACTACTATTTTTAGTAATCCTTTATTGCTTTTCAGTTGTGTTGCGAGTTGGTGATTAGTTAAAACAGAATGGGGAGACCAACTCTAAATATATCTAATTTTTGATGCTTTTCTATACCATTGTGTACTTTCTGGTATGTGCATGCTTAGTCTGTTTCCTAAGTAAAATGGATATTATGAGCCTGATCAATGAGTTTTATGCCAGTAAAGCATGGAGGAGAACATTCTCATACTGTAGTAAGAACTTCTTTTATATTCTTTCTTTCTGTAAAGTTATCTATGGTCTATGGTTTCTTTGGTAAATGTGTCTTGAGGTCACACTGTGGATGCAGTTGACACGCACCGGAACAGAGTGTAATGTTTTAAGGTTACCGCTATTGAAATGCGGTTATTCAGTGAGGTCTGTGTTATGCTCATTCTGGTTACTGCTTATATATGACTGATGTGAAATTGCAAGCTTGAGAGTTGGTTGTTCTATTTCTAATGTGATTGCTCTCGTCCGATACAGCATTACATCCTCATTGACTCTGTAGACATCATTTTATAGTTGCTAATATTTAAGTGTTATAGTTAATTGCTGTATTGTTGTGGGAAGTGGAAGCAGAGGAAGGGCTTACGGAAAGTGTAACTAAGGGGGCCCTGAACTTGTTAATCCAACACTGTGTGTGTGTGTGTGTATGTGTGTGGGTGTCCTGTAATGAACTGGCATCCAGCACCACTGTACAGACCATTCACACTGCCACCATACAGGTATGCAGCAGACACTAAGCATTTTATAAACATAGTATTTTGCTTCAGGTTTAATTTATTGTCTCTCAATTCACTACTAGTAAATTAAATCAGACTTATGTACCAGTTTGACACCTTCATGTGAAGCCCTTTTAACTGTGTCCTTAAGAAGGAACTGTATACACGCATGTCATAATAAGTACTATCGATTTCTTTTTTATTTTTCCTTCGGGAACTAGTACACGATCATGTTTACGGCGAGCCATATTTTATGTGGCAGTCCACTCAAAAAACGTAATTACAGGTCATTTTGACCTAATTATGAGTACTTCTGGGTTATAGAAATGAATAACAAAACAGAGATACAGGTAGCGCAGAAGGATCCGAAACAAGCCCCCCAAACGAGCTTGATGGGCCGAATGGCCTCCTCTCGTTTGTAAATTTCTTATGTTCTTATGTTCTAAGCGTGCAGGTCAAGATATTTGCAGTACAAAAATTTGTGCTGCAGTTTCTGTAACTAATCCAGCACACAGGAACTGTGCCTATTTATTCAGGCTGGGAACACCGCTGAATTGAACAATTATCCAAAATATCCAGTATCCAGTTAGGAGTATTCGGATTTTAGTAAGCAGTTCAACTGTTGCTGTATGCTTGAAGGTCTTTATTTCCCATGTTGGACTTAACTAGACCTTAACAGTCGTTTTAGTAGCCAACTAAGGATAAATATTTTTATCATCTTTGTCATCTTTGTAGAAATCTTGTTTCATATAATAAATTCTCACGTATATATTCGCCGCAGTATCTAAATACAAAAAAAAAGTGAATAACTGGCATGTTATTGAGCACTGACGTAGATGCTCAGGCATGGGGTCGCAGGGACCCCCGTCGCGTCACGACGCCGTTAGAGAAAAGTAAACAAGCACCGACTTGTTCGTCGGCTACTAAATGCAGCATTTATACGACTGTAGCCCCCCCCCCCCCGCCGGGCCAAACTCCCACCAAATCCCCCCTCAAAGCCACCCCC
>JAODLD010000069.1:27209330-27222991 GCA_026781065.1 Mormyrops boulengeri | reverse complement strand
TATGGATACCTAATATGTGTGTGTGTACTGATTTATGGATATATATGGATATATGGATACCTAATATGTGTGTGTGTACTGATATATGGATATATATGGATACCTAATATGTGTGTGTGTACTGATTTATGGATATATATGGATACCTAATATGTGTGTGTGTACTGATATATGGATATATATGGATACCTAATGTGTGTGTGTGTACTGATATATGGATATATGGAAACCTAATATGTGTGTGTACTGGCATCCCATCCAGGGCGGGGTGTTCACCTGCTATATGTCATGGTTCAGGAAGGATGGAGGCGAAGGCAGGCGTGGGGGAAAATGAAAGGGGTTTTATTCCAACCAAAAACACAATACCAATAGGCCAAAGGAAACAGACCGCAAGGGGTCAAATCAAGGCAGGGAGGGCAGGGGGAACACAGGCATAGGGTAACCAGAGAGGTAGCGCAGGCAGGATCACACACGTAACAATACAACAACCAGACTGGGGAGCTCAGGAAGAGGAGGCACTATATACACCACAGATGAGGAGCAGATGAGAGGCACCTGGGATCATCCACATGAGAGCTGAAACGAGAGGCAGGGTTAAACGAGGAACAGGTGTGGCTCGTTAGTGCCACACCATGGGGAACACAGGGGAAAGAGGCATGCGGGGCGTGACACTATATGCCCTGTGCTTTCCTCTGGATACCCCTTACGCCATGCTGTGACTAGGAAAACAGCTGGAAGATGAATGGATGTGTGTAATAGCACATATTTAGTTGGGGAATAGAAAGTAGTTTTTTTAATGAACAACAATGAATCAATACTACCATTGCACAGCAATATGGGCAGGTGTTGCATTAACATACATAAAGTGATCAGGCATATTCCTGCTTTTACCTGTTTGTGGAGCAAAATCCGAAGTGCCGCTGATAGCAGCAGATCTGGTGATCCCCACAGTTGTGGTGGTTGTAGTGAAGTTCTGGCCTGAGAAAATACATCATACAACAAAAAATTTGCAATATATATTACTCTTAGCAATTGTTTCATCTTAACAAAATGTCCATGTCCTCTATAAGTACAAATGCAATTTTACAGTTTCTTTTCTTCAATATGAATTTCATCTGAATATATGGTAATCACAAATAGCTAATAATCATTACATAAAGGTTTAACTAGAATGATACTCAGTGGGGAAAACAACTACTGAATGCGTGAACATTTTTTCTCAGTAAATATATTTCCAATGAAGCTATTCACATGAAATTTTCACCGGACATTGGTATTAACTCAAGAGATCAACAAATACTGTATAAAGAATTCACAACATTAAAGTCCACACAACATTTCTATCTCCTATCTGTGCAAATGAATGTCAGCTGGGTTAGTACATATTGATGGTTTTTGTTACCAAGATGTCACACATAAATCATATCGTTATGGGTAAAAGCAAAGAGCTCTCCCAGGACTGATTGTTGCAGAACAGAAGTGAAAAGCCGCATTGGAAACATATTAACTGAAACAAAATGTTCACAGATTCCATACTTATTCCCGCACTGTAACTGTCCACTGTCCTGAACAATAGAAAACAATGTCACTGAAGAGGCAAGGTAGGATATCATACACTATGGAAGGTGCACTAAATCACATCAAGTCATTTCCTCCAGCACATATTGAAACTGAAGAACATATAAAAATGCAGAAATTGGGATTTTTGCAAAAGCAGTTCTTATTCAGTCCTTGACATGCAGCTCAGTGGTCACCAACCCTGCTTCTAGAGACATCCCACCCTGCAGAGGTATGTGCTGCGCTAATTTAACACAGCAAGCTCTGCAGGGTGGGAGATCTCCAGAAGCAGGGTTGGTGACCATAGAGGCCCACGTGTTTCTCAAAAAACATGCAGCAATTCATAAAATTTTTCAGTCAAAATACATTTATCCTTGAAGAGATATTAGACAGGCCATTTTATATATGACAGGCCAAATATCAGAATCTGGAAATAGAAATTGAAGCAGCAGGGGTATGTGAGCAATTACCTGGGTGCCGATACCCAGCTGGGGTATGTGAGCAATTACCTGGGTGCCGATACCCAGTTGGCATTAAAAAAGTAGTAAAACTAGATGCTGTCAGAAAAACAACAATGTATTCCCTGGATGGCCCTGTCACCCTCTTCCCCCAATCCCTACTCCTCTCACACCCCCAAAACTCTACAAACCCTACACACTCTCCCCGCCACTCCAAAAAATCTTTAATAAATCTGTAATAAAAGCCCTATTTTGTGTGGCTTATGACAATGTAATCTGGTTCTCTGGCTATCCTTTCATGTGCCACTGACACTGCTTTAGTTTTGATGCGATTTGTCTGAAAATTTAATAGGCCCTGGCAACAAAGTTCCTGGCAAGCTTGAAAAAGATGCAACAAATACTTTTAGAGTTATTGTATTCACAAGATCAAGTATATTCTGCCACTAATCTTTCCTTCCTTTGCTGCCACCTAGCGCTGCTGCTTCAATTTTGGTGCAATTTGTCTTGAAATGAAACTAGAGGTGTCATTTAACAGCTGTGAGTATGAACAGTTTTGTGCATTAATAATGCGTACGTACATTTTCACAAATCGAATGGTATTTATCAATTTATTTCTGTGCGTAGATATGTACGTATATTTAGGAACACTAATGGCAGAGAAGCATAAAAGCAAACTGATCAGTATATAGAATAAGCACAGACGTCCTGAAAGTGGACTTTGTAGGATATTAGTTGGTGTATGGTTTAGGATAATGGGTGCAGGAGAATGAACAGCACTGCCAGCCATATAATGACTCACTGTCCATAACTGACCTATAATACAGCATGTACACAGTAATGTATATGTGATGGACAGCTACTGGAGATCCTTTTACAGCCCACGTCATCAAAAATATGAGCGCTCATTTTGGCAACGCAAGCAGCATTTTGCTCCAGCCATCCAGATGAGTTAGCAAGTTTTAAACATTGAGTTAAAATTATTAACATCATGAAAATGTCTGGTTGTACTGGGTTTGGTTGTCAAGATCGATATTCCATAACAAGTTATAAAACTATGTCTTCAAGCTCTGAACTAAGATTGGGCTGATATCTGAATTTGCATTATCAATTACTGCAGTAAAAAATACCTAGATTATCGATAATATCTAAACATGTAATGAATGAGAATACGTTAATGTAGCCTATTTTGCATTTCTGTTATTTGTTAAAATACCCTTTAAAATGGCGCTGTACAGCTTACAGCTTCTAATATTTGGTTCACATGTTTTTTGTAAAATGTACTTTGTATGTGGCAGAGCAGAGATATCAGACAGTAAGCTCTAAAATCAAATGCAGGTCTAAGACATGACAGCCCCTTTTATCATGTGTTTACAAGTTATTGCAGAAATGCGAAAACTACTCAACACAATTAAAGCATTTTCCCCAATTGAAATCGGAGCAGGAAATATTGCTCGATTAAACAGATCATACGCAGTGTTTTTGTGTCCTTGTTTTTGGCTTGGGAGGATTTCTGATTTCAAGACACAATACTCTGAATCTATGTCATGGTGTTTGACATTCTGTACATGACCACAGATAATGTAGTCATAAGCATCTAGTGACTTGTTTTCTCATAATTTCTCACTGGTGTAAATGCTACGTTCCACCACCAAATGCATGTATACATTTGGCCACTGAATATTCGTCCATTTGCTTATGCCTTCTACCCACCCAGATCCGATACCCCAAGTGAGATTTTTTTTTCCCTGTGGACAAAATGCAACATATTACTTGATTTCCTAACTAAATAATGCCTTTTGTGGTACAGAATGTTTTTTGTGTATGAAAATGAGGGCTTGGCGCCTCATAGGATCCTGACTCCCCTATTGTTGTGGATTCGAGGCTAGCCAGTGGCCAACCTCAACTAGTTGTTAGTTAACATTTATTTTGTGGTTTTTCATTGTTTATCATGTGTTTGTGCATTTCAGTTTGAGTCAATTGGTAAGGCTCCCTGTTCCCTGTTTGTAGTATCTTCAGTTTTACTTGTTTTAATTTCCCTTGGTGTTTGGCCCTTTTTGGATCTGATTGTCCCCACCTGTTTCTTTTTGTCCCGAGTCCTTTGCAATTGGTTAATTGGTTATGGTTCTCACCTGCCCTCCATCTAGTCTTGTTATTGGTGTATTTGAATTCCTGGCTTTGTACTGTTCCTCAATTGGTCATTGTGGCTGTTGCCCTGTGTTAGCTGTGTCATTGTCAAGTGTATTTAGTATCATTAACATTAATCATTAACATTAGTTATTGTACTGTAGCTTCTTGTGTTCCTCCCTACCTTTGGTATTGATGTTTTCCAGTGTTGCTCCCTGACTTAGTCTCTATTTTATCAATTTTATTTTGACCCCTCATGGTCCTTTTGTTTTCGGACTCGCCATTTGTGTTCTGTTATCTTAATAAAACCCTGTTTTTTTGGAGCCGCTACGTGGATCATCTCTCCTTCATCGTGCCACACAGGTGACACATACAGTTAATGCTGTGTAATATACACACAGTACTCTACGCAAGTAATGCAGATATAAAATCACAATGCTTTGTAATAGAGATTTCACATTTAGAATTTGCACAAATTGCACTATGAAATCAACAGATGCGCACGGTAGCAAACAATGGGAGCTGCAACAGAACACAATGCCTGAAGCTGTGACAAAATATTTTATTGTACAGTACGTCTGGAACACATACTGGCTGCGTGGAATTGCTGTGGTGCGTATCTGCATGATTGTCCACAATCCTGTGTGTGAATCCTGTGCGCTAATCAGTTTGTTTCAGTTACGCTTCTCTGCTGCTAGGGGTTTGCTCATACATTGGTTAGAAGTGTTGATAAAAATATGCACATTTCTACACACAGGGAGATATTGATAAATAGGCCTACCATTCTAGGCATATGTATGGTTCACACACAAAACTGTTCATATGCACGGGTGATAAATGAGACCCCAGGTGTAGTCATTAATCTGTATGTTTTTGTGAAGCGATAAGATGTATCAAATAATTTTTGAGTTATCACATTTATAAGGTCAGGTGTCTTCTGCAGTCACCCTTCCCTTTGCTGCCAGTAAGAGAAATTCGTGCAATTTTGTTGTGATTTGTCTCAAAATTCCAGCTATTTATCTATACAATGTGTGTGCAAAGTCTGGAAAAAATCCATAAAATACTTTATGTTATAGCACTAATGTGATCAAATGTCTGATACTTCTTTTTGTTATCACTATGTGTTGCTGTTTCAATTTTGGTGGATTTGTGTCAAATTGATCAATTCCAGATCTACATCCACCCTTTCAATGTGTCTGCAAAGTTTGAAAAAGATCCGGCTAATAGTTCTTAAGTTTACGAGTTAAGTGTTTGCGGTCCCAAAATCACAGGTATTACCCATTTGGGGAATACAGATAGCTCAAGAAAAGTCTAATGTTTAAAATAGGAACACACTTTTTGTGGAAACAATCGTTTTAATATTAAAAATCAGTTTTCTTCGGGAAATAGTGAAGCCGCACTTACCTCTAAAACAAACAAAAGGCTGTTTCATAGAACAGACGTCACCGTCACGTGGAGGGTACACAGCCTGAGGCAGAGAGCAGCAGGTGCTATTATTGCAGTAGGTAAATGAGTCACCATTGGACCATGTCCACAGATTCGTCGACACGTTGTAGTAAAGTCCGATCCACAGGGTTCCATTTTTGCTAATATTATTAAATTGCCTCCGTTCTTCATTACTATGGATACTGGCAAGGTCACCTCTCCCAGCTCGGCATGATTTCTGGGCCTGTGCCCAGGTTATCGCAGTCACATTCAGTTTATATGTTTTGTTATGAAAAATATCATTTTCTGCAAAAAAAAACAGCAAGTGTTATAGTGGCTAAATGTTTTTGCAAATTGCAAACATTTTGCAAAGCAACAGGGTTTTATTTCCTAAGAAGGGGCCTGATGTGCTAAGTGGAAAATTTCCATCCATCCATCCATCCATCCATCCATCCATCAATTTTCTGCTGCATATCCAAGGTTGGGTCATTGGGGCAGCAGTCTAAGCAGACCTCCCTCTCCCCAGCCACCTCCTCCAGCTCCTCCAGGGGAATACCATGACATTCTCAAGCCGATGGTCACCTGATGGTTTGCCAGAATCCTTTTGAGGCCAGCTGAAAGTCATTTTTCATGGCCTCACCAAACTCCTCCCACACCCAGCTTTTTGGATCAGCACCTGCTAAAGTCATATTCCACTTGGCCTGTTGGCACCTGTCAGGTGTTTCCATAGTCCCACAGGCTAAATATGCTCGGAAGGCCTCCTTCAGCCTGCCAGCTCCCTTCACTGCTGATATTGACCACTGGGTTCGAGCACTGCTACCTTGCCAGCCTTACGACCACAGCTCCACACAGCTGCCTGAGCAATGAAGGCCCGGAACATGGCCCATTCAGGCTCAGTGTCTCCAATCTCCCTCGGTATGCAAGAGAAATTCTGTCAGAGGGGCAAGTTGAAGATCTGGACAAGGGTCTTTACAAGACACTCCCGACACACCTTCACTATGCGTTTGAGTTTTCCAGATCTTTCTGGCATTTCCCCTGCCATCTGATCCAACTCAACACCAGATGGTGATCCGTTGACAGCTCAGCTACTCTCTTCACCTGAGTGTCCAAGACATGTGGTCACAGATCCAACAATATGATCACAAGATGAATCACTACCTTTTTGTGGTGGAGAGGTTTATGTGCCTTAGTGATCCTAAGGAGCTATACTGTCTGGGCCAATTGCCCATAGTAGGGTCTCCCAAGGCAAACTGATGCTAGGTGAGTGGTCAGAAAATGTGCAATTTAAATAGACCCTCATGGAAAGTCATATTAAGGACCATGTAACCCCACCCAGATTGAGAAGAGCAGGGCCCCACCCTGGAGCCAGGCATGAGGGGAAAGTGAGCATCTGGTGGCTGGGCCTCTATGCAGAGGACCTGGCCAGGTACAGCCTGAAGGAATTACAAGGGATTGCAGGGAGGAAGGTGGGGGTTGGATATAATGTAGATTGGGTGGCAGTCAAAGGCAGGGACCTCAGCAGACCATTCCTTGGGCACCAAATCAGGTTTGATTTTGCTAAAATCAAAAAAATGGAATAATCACAGTGGGAAGGAGATGAATCCTCTTACCTTTCTGACACATGAAATTCTCCATTCCTGCGCATGAGCTGGACCCCATTGTGGACTCATACAAGAACACACACGCATAGTCATTAGGAGATTGCAAATTAACAAGAAATTTGCAGCGATCATTGACACACTTGCACAAAGACTTGATCCAAGGAGAATCCCATATATACTTGTAGTCCATTAGATTGTCTGGACAGGAATCTGGGGCCAGACCTGTCACGAGTTTGCATTGCTGGTATGATTCATTCCAGGTCTGGGTTTCATCCGGCGACTGAAATACTAGGGGGTAAAACAATTTAAATTTTTAAATACCAGCATGAGTATAAGTTTGACTTTTAAATACGAAAATTACACAAATCTGTGTTGAACACAGACACAGTTAATACAGGCCAAAACATTCAGCTAATTTTAATTTTCAGAATCAGAATCAGAATTGCGTTTATTGGCCAAGTATGTGAGCGAACACATACAAGGAATTCGATTCCGGTCGATGGTGTCTCTCAAGCACAACAGTATCAAAACAACAACAATATACATACACTATGAATATGTAAGATGGATGGTTTATAAATATAAAGGTAAATGTTATAGATGTAAATGTTTAAGTAATAGTACTTGAAATAAATCCGCTGAATATATGGACTAAGCTGCAAGCTGCTTCAGCTGACATCAACAAACCAATTAGAGGGAAAAGCAGATTTTTGCACACAGAAAAATAAACCGAATAAAATAACTACCTAATCTGTACTACATGTGGCTGAATCAGATGAAAGGAAATACTGATATCCAGCATTCAAGAGATGCATGCACTTTTTTCATAGAACAGTGTTTTATTCTTAAAGGGAGGCACCAGTTTGACTAATCAACTTTTAATCAAGTCTGATTATTTTAACCAGGCTGGAAAACAAATCCTGGTCTGGATTTTTACTTTCTGGACCGGAAATTGCCACCTCTGGTGATTTGTCACTCCACAGAAAATGTTTCCACTACTCCAGAGTCCAGTGGTGGCATGATTTACACCACTCCATCTGACGCTTGGCATTGCGCTTGGTGATATGAGGTTTGCATGCAGCTGCTCGGCCATGGAAACCCATTCCATGAATCTGACTGTGCACAGTTTTTGTGCTGGGGTTAATGCCAGAGGAAGTTTGGAATTCTGTGGTAGTTGACTCAACAGAGCACTGGCAACACTTGATGACCCCGCCCTTTTACTTTACATGGTCTGCCATTTTGTGGTTGAGATTGTTGTTCCTAAACACTTCCACTTTGCATTAATACCACTTACAGTTCGGCGTGGAATATCTAGCAGGAAATAAATTTCATGAGCTGGCATATTGCAAAGGTGGCATCCTATGACAGTACCACACTTGAATTCACCGAGCTCTACAGAACGACCCATACTTTCACAAATATTTGTAAACTTGACTACATGACTGGGTGCTTGATTTTATACACCTGTGGTAATAGGTCTGACTGAAATACCTGAATTCAATGATTAAGAGGTGTGTCCCAATACTTTTGTCCATACAGTGTATCAAAAATAACTAATGAATTTACTTACGAGTATGACATATCAAGAAATTGTTAAACACAAATCAGAGTTATGTTAAGAAACAGAATACAGTAACCCAAGGTATTTTAATTCTGTGAGAGAACAGCTTGGATGAAGATGTTAATACTGGACATCGCTGATGATGGTATTAAAGAACAAAAAAGATACTGTTTATATCTAGAGTTTTAAAACAAGCAATAATTATTAAAATGGAATATGGAATCTTTTAGGAAAAAAAAATTGGGTTTCTTTGGTGAGTATGACACATCGATCCATCCAACCGACTCCTAGATGCTAATCTTAGTCTGGGATGTTCGGGTTTAGGACTGGAGCCTATTGCAGGCAGCAAAGAGCACAAGGCTAAGGTGCAACCTTAATAAAAAAACTGCTATAAAGTAAATGGCATAAAGCATGTAACAGTCACAAACTCTGAAGTGTGATTCTCATAGGAACACCGTGAGACTTGATTTATGTGAGTGATAATAGAGCGACTTCTCCAACGCATCTCATTTGAAGTTCTTGTGTGTGTACAAACAGGTAATTGTGCTGATCATACAAAAATGTCCAAATGCCAATGGGTCAGGTTAATGACGGAGAAAAATGGCATAAAACTGACAGTACTTACCCAGAAGTAGAGTAAACACAAAGAAGCACCACATTGTCCCTGTGAGAGAAAGAATGGATCATACAAATAGATTACAGCACCTATTCAAACACACACATACTGTACACACACACGTCTACAAGTTTTAAAAGTGAGTAGAATGTGCACTTACCCTGCAGGCTTATAGTTCCAGTGATTCAGTTCAGTTCTGTAGGGGGTTTTGTGACAATGTCCAGGCAAAGCATGTAAATATTGTCACAGATTTGAATAAAAGTCCAATGTTAGTTTTGTTGCTGCATGTACATGCAAATGTACTGGTGTGTAGCTCACTGATAAGAGCTCATGATGGTAAATCGAGGGCCAGACAGTCCGGCAACATTTTGTATTTGTTTTTTGGAGCAGACCAACACACACAGCCATACTATTGCTTTCCATAAGAACCGCTGATTGATCTCCAGGCTGGATCCCATTATGCATCTTTTTATACTGTAGTTGTAATTAACAAAAGTATTTGGGTGGAGGGATACACCATGGACTGGATGGTACTCTGTCCCAGGGATCATATATATATGATGCAGACACAGACACTTAATAAATCATCCTTTATATTTCTATCTAATGGGATTACTACACGGGGCGGCATGGTGGTGCCGTGGTTAGCACTGTTGCCTCACACCTCTGGGACCTGGGTTCGAGTCTCCACCTGGGTTCCATGTGTGTGGAGTTTGCATGTTCTCCCCATGTCGTCGTGGGGTTTCCTCCGGGTACTCCGGTTTCCCCCCACGGTCCAAAGACATGCTGAGGCTGATTGGAGTTGCTAAATTGCCCATAGGTGTGCATGTGTGTGCCTGGTGTGTGAGTGTGCCCTGCGATGGGCTGGCCCCCCGTCCTGGGTTGTTCCCCGCCTCGTGCCCATAGTTTCCAGGATAGGCTCCGGACTCCACGCGACCCACTGGGATAAGCGGTTTGGACGATGGATGGATGGATGGGATTACTACACATTATTGACTGCACAAAATGCCATTTTCCATCGCTTTATTTCTCCACTATACTCCAGCACACAGGTAGATTATTCTGCTCTCTAATGAACACTTCGATTGTTATACTAATACCACCAAATCCTATGTTTCACAAACAAGTTTATTTAAAAGGAAGCCACTACAGCCAATAGTTAGTACCAACCCTACAAGAAGTCTTAATGTCACAAAGGTCACACAATCACACTAGATTTGAACCCAGCCTCATCCATTTGTACAGATTTCCACATATTTTGGCAATGTTTTTTTCTAAAAGCATGCAGTGCCACTTAAATGTTTGACTGTGTGGCTGTAAATTATATTAAGAGCATGAATGAATCCCAGGTATTTGGAAGACAGGCTTTGGATTAAAGAGACTCCAGTTGGAAAAGTTATTGAAATTAGCTTATATGAATGTTACGACATAAGGGAAACTTTGGTGACAGTAGTGAAGTTACTTCAGTCTGTCACTGTGCCTTGATCATCATGCGTGTGGCCTTGGCAGAGTAGGGGGCGGGGCCTTTCCAAGTCCTCCAATGGAGGCCAGAGGCCCAGCCCACATTATCGTCGGCAGGGTGCCAATCACCATGGAGACTGGCGGAGCCACAGCGGCTATACCACCAGCCCCCACCCCCCTCCGAACTGCTGCAGTCATCCTCCGCGACATCCCCAAAAATGCATGGGGAGCAGCCGTCGTTGTCCCGGTCGCTGGTGCTGAAGCCGTAGCCGTTCTGGTCAATGTCTTCATAGGCTCCAAGGATGGCATCGCCTTCACAAAAACACGACGGGATGGAAGCAAGCCGCAGGGCGGGCAGGGAAGAGGCATGTTAGCGGTTGCTTTTTCTCACAAACAAATTGTATATGAATGCGATGTTTGCATATGTGCTACCCAGGGCTCAAACCCAAAAATATCGTTAGGGTTTTAGCACTCTGGATGAGCTGTCAGTTTTGATCAATTGTTCCTTCGAAATAAGATCACCATAAGCTACATTGTCCTGTTCTCAAATTATGCACTGGATCATTACTTCAAATCAAACTTGAAATTCTATACACAGTTCCTTTTTCAGTAATTGATATACAAATGATGATGCACCATTTGATATGGGTCTGTCCCCTTAGTGGTAAACACACTGCAATCCATCAGGTACGTCAAGAGGAGGGTTTTGCCAGTTACAGTTTATTAATAAAGAGAACAACAAAGGGGAAACCACATCATAACCGGACCACGAGGGGTCAACAAGCAAACAGGGAAACCACAACCTAACCGCAAGTATCCTAAAGTAATGTAACAAGGAAACAGGGCAACACAGAGAGCAGGATTATATACAGGGATTGACATAACTTGTACACAAGTATGCATTCACCTTTAAAAGCGATACGTGCAGCAATCACTTATTTTGCATTTTCACCTTTATATGATAATTCATACTTCATTTGGGGTACAGAAGTTAAAATGCACAATAGTTTCTTGTCATATTGGCACAAATGCACATAAAATACGTACGAATTCACGCTATTATAACAATCGATTGCCGTTACGTATTGCTTTTAAAGGTGAATGCGTACTTGAATATCAGTTATGTCAATCCCTGATTATAGAGCAAGCAGAGTACCAAAACACACAGCAACAAGAATACAATGACTGACTAAAGAGCAAGACAACGGCAGGCACTAAAATACACAGAACACGATGACAAACAAGGAACAGGTGAGGACAATCCAATCAATTATGGCACAGGACAACAGGACAATTACAAACACAGGAACTAGGGAACAGAAATGCCCAGACCTCCCTCTCCAACCCCACCAAGAAATACCAAGGCGCCCCCAGGCATATCCTGGGTCTGCCCCAGGGCCTCCTCCGGGCTGGACATGCCTGAAACATCTCCGCAGGGAGCCGTCCTGGAAGCATCCTACAGTATATATATTCCTGAACCACTTCAACTGGCTCATCTCGATGCGGAGGAGCAGTGGTTTAGCTTTGAGCCGCTCCTGAATTTCCGAGCTCCTCACTCTCTCTCCAAAGTTGAGACCAACCACTAGTGATGCGCGGGTCGACCCGAGGCCGCGGGTGCGGGCGGTTTTAGGGCAGACATTTTTAAAATATCGTGGGTGCGGGCGGGTCAAGAAGTTACAAAACGCATTTTATTATCGATCAAAACGTGTTGTAAACGGGGCTGGAATTACCACAAGGGTCTCCTAGTTCCACTCGCAATCACAATCAGGGAAGTAAAAGGAAATAAACCTATCCGTAGCTTTAGTTTACACCGCCAAAACCTCTCCTAGACCTCCGATGAAGACATGGCTAACTTAATCAGAGAAAAGTTAAGAAACATCAGATGTTACAGTTTTGACAACAGGTGTGTGTTGCATGCGTGCGCGCTTGTGTCTTTCGTGCAATTTTCCGCAACCCTTCAATAAATGACGTAAAAATCGATTTTTCGGTTTCTTTGTCGTTGTTTGGTACACAGTTAATCTTGCATAAAATTGTGTCATCATCTTCGATGCGAATCTAGCACAAATCTATGTCATCTATGGGTTACAGCGTCACAAATGACACTTCATTGGTGGGTTCCATGGCAATACAGGCTCACTAGTGTTTTTTTTTCCTCGGGTCGGGTCGAGTTTTGGGTCATTATCCACGCGTATTTTTGCGGGTTGGATCTCCTGACGGGTCGGTTTGGGGCGGGTGTTAAAAGAAGCCGACAGCGCAACACTACCAACCACTCTGAGGAGGAAACTCATTTCTGCCACAATTTCATTCTGTCAGGCACTATCCAAAGCTCGTGACCAAAGGTGAGGGTAGGAACATAGATCGACACGTAAAACGAAAGCTTTGCCTTCTAGCTCAGCTCTCTTTAGTATTTGTTATTAATTTATATTAAAACTGTTAAGGGATGTTAGGACGTTAAGGCATACTTACATACTGCTTATGAATAGTCTATGAATGCATTATGAAGGCGCACTTAAAGTGTTATCGGCTATTTTATTACTACTTTAGATTTCACTTTAGTTTTCATCTCTGTTTCTAAATACAATAAATACATGCTGTGTTATTCTCATGTTGTTCTTTATGTTTCCGTTGCAAAGGAACATTTACTCCAAATGTGCAGTTTGGCAAAGACTGAGGCATCTGATAGCTCAGGGTTATTCAAATCACGGTCCTCAAGGTCCGAGCCATGCTGATTTTCCAGCCTTCCTTTACCTGTGAGCCAGGTGTGAAGCCTGTGGCCAATCGGAATCAGTAATTATTAAACTAACTACCTGGGAGAACTGAAAACAAGGCCTGGATTTGGAATCAAGGTCCAGATTTGA
>JAODLD010000069.1:27186718-27203780 GCA_026781065.1 Mormyrops boulengeri | reverse complement strand
TTGTGCGTTAACCTTACAATGTCCCCCACATGGGGACATATTAATCACCATCTGGGGTTGGTTGCAACATCCTTCAAAATTGTTTAAATTGACACAAAACAAAATTCTCCCCCCCCCCCCCCCCCCCCGTGTGTGTGCAAAGAGAAGGCCTGCCCAATGCAAAGATGTTGCCGGACAGGCAATTAATCTTACCACGTTGCAGTGATAGTTAATTCTCAATGTAACAACAATGTTCAACCTTTTATTGAATGGTGACAATAAATTGGAATGAGAATTTCGGTTTCTTCAAATACCTAGAAATTGAAAACAATGAAACACCTGGGAAAGCTTTGTTGTTGAATTTTTTAATTTTATTTTTTCTTTTAAATGACATGAAATTTGCGCACGCGTGGGTCTTAAAATCAGATGAATTGAAGTGCATTGTTGCTGCTGTGCTACTTTGAGGCAGCAGAAAGCAATGTTTGAACAAACACAACTGAACAATATCAGAGAGAGAGATACGTTTAATTTGAATCTGACTCTCGATTATGGCAGATATAAACTGCACTTTCATCAGCCCGTGCCTAGTAAGCCTACGCCTTGCAGTGGCAGCACTGCAGCCATGACTCTCTTGGTGGAGAGAAACTCTCCAGGCAAACGATGCAGATGTCCTCCTCTGTTGCAACAACATGTTGAACTGTCCCTGGCACAACCTGCCTTGATAAAACTAAAGTTCTTGCTCGACACAGTCGGCCCTATAATATACCCGGCACAAAGTGGTGCCAGACGCTAGTGTCCTTGCTAATATGAGCCCGATATAGTTGTCATTTTCCCATCCAGCGTCCATGTTGTTTAAATAGCAAATGTACTTGCACCCACCTGAGCGCACGTGGGAATGTCGATCTTAAAAGGAGGTGGAGTCCGGTGCATTGACACACTGCTAACTTGAGGCAGCGGAAAGCGGCTGCTTTTCACCAACAAAAACCTGGTCTATAGTCAATAATGCAGTATTTCACTGGTATTTTACGGGCATGTTGCCTTAAATAGTAATATGGGCCAATATCGGTGGGTGCAAAGCACACGTAACCTGCTGATTATTATGAGGGCAGATCCATTTCCTGCAAATCCGCCAGTATAATACAAACTGCCAAAGTGCAAGCGCACCTGGATTTTATTTTTGATGAAAAATCCAGAGGGAAAAAAAGTCATAAATGGCTGCCATCTTGCAACTAGAGGGAGGGGCCAAATGAGCATGTGCAGGATCAGGTACCTGGTGCTACTGTTTCTGATTAGAGGAATTAGACACATTGCAACTGACCATTGTTACAATCACCTTCATCTTATTCAAAGTCAGTTAGATGAACTTAAACTCAAAGCACAAGAAACATCATATTAACAAAGGTGCTTTATTCACCATTTTGAAAGAATATTCAACCACATCCTGCAATTCATATACTGAAACATTCATAAAAAATATATAATTTTAAGATTGCTAAGTTGTATAAATGATCTGATATCAAAATTACATTAAGACCACATTCTATATATCTTATTAAATGTTTAAAAAAATGTTAGCCATGGCAGATAATTTGGAAAGGAAAATTACTTGAATATATCGGTAATAAAAGTTTGACTGAAAACCGGCATGACTAAACCCCACCCCCCCAAAAAAAGTATCTTAAAAATTTCCTATTGCACTCTAGTACAGTACTGTGCAAAAGACTTGGGCAGTCAAAGAAAATGTTTAAAGTTGTTCAACCGGGTAGTAACTGTATATTTGCTCAAAGAAAGCCCACAATGCAATGTTTGAATATATGAAAATTAACAGACAACAAATTTAAAGTATAAAAATTAATACAATTCTTCTGAAGGGTGTAGTAAAGCGGTTTACTGGCTTAGGGAAGTTTCTGCAGGCTTACCTGTGAGTTTTGGGTACTATGAATCATCGCTCACTTTTAGTATATTGTCACAGTAAGTGACACTGCATGCCTAAACCTCTCCGAGCAGGTCTAAGTACAGGTTTTCTGATTAAAACAGGCAAAAATCCCATCCATTCACCAGAATTGTAGCTGATTTAAGACCCGCCCATTGAATAAACAGTTGGGATGCGTGACACCACTGATTTTTTCAATTCTGTACAAAGAAATTAAATGTTTCAACCCAAATACTGATATTCGGCTCTGGCCGTAGTGAGATTAAATCTGTGGCGGGGCTTGCTGACGATAGGAGCGGGTAAAACCTGCCTCCTACCTGTCGAAGGGCAGCTCTTAGTCTGTATCATTAGTGTAGGATGTGGACACAGCTGCCTTCGTGCTTCTTTTATGTCAACACACTCAGACAGACATGCCAGGTTGACTTAAGCCTACCTGTTGTGTATGTAAAACTCACTTCCCAGCATGCCCCAATGTTACCCAAAAAATTACCGATATTCGGTTAGGAAAGGTGTTGAAATGGCCTAGCTAACAAACTTTGACAGCTGATAACGACACAAAGATCGACTTTCTTTCTTTCTTGCTTTGACTGCCTAAGACATTTGTCCACAAGTCCTGTAGCTTCTACTGAATTACAAGACACAATGCAGTCCAAACCAAAGATTTCAAAAAATTTGCTGGAAAGTGACAGAGCTCACATAACTGTAACCAAAACAATTCTGGAAAGGCTCAACACCAAAAGGTTATGATGCTGTCTTCTTAGCTACTGCAGTCCCTGATCAGACACTCTTGTGCGTGTGTGCGTGTGCGTGCTGAAACTGGAGAAGGGCACTCCTGTTCTCGGACTCTAGACAGATCCCAGAAGGACTTGGTGTCTGAGCCTTCATTTCTAACCAATCCAACACACAATGATGGAGAAGGGGGCTGAGGCCAGGCTACATCTCACCAAAAGCTTTTCAGGTTGATATTATGTCAGAAATATCAAACGCAGCAGCACTTCAGGCGAGACCATTTGTTTGTACATAGTTGATAAATACAGAAGTAGTTTGGCTCGTACAGCTGCACACATGGAATTCAGTAACATACTTCCTGCCCAAATTGCAGATTAAATGCATTATTGAACACTTGTATTAATTCTTGGAAGCCTGAAGGACCATGTTCCACTCCAACTTATTAATAAAACCCACCCATTAAAAGGTCTGTAATGGTTTGGCACTAATAGTATAAATAATTTGCATTTTCCTGCAACCAGATGGGTGTCTCATGACTTTTGGTAGGAAACATACCCACTGGCCTTACATTCACTTTTCCCCCTCCATCTTTGTAGTTTGGAATAGTTAACAGAAGCCCTTACGCCAAAAACTACCTCCCTAGACATTAATTCACCTGAAGAATCTGTGAAAATGGGGACTATTGGATTATCTGATTTCAGATTAGTTCTTAGGGACAATTCTTAACCAGAAACCATCCCCTGTTTTCACAATCAAGTGATGTGTTCGTCAGGGAGGCACTATGATGATCAGGTAACACAAATTTCACTGGCCCAGGTTGGAGGCCTGCTGTCATAGCATACAAACGGCCTGGAGGTGGCCCCTTGACCTTCTTCCTCCACCCCACCCTCATCCCTCTCTTCCTGCTCCATCATCTCACCCTGAGCCACCAAGCCAGGCTTTTCCAAGTCCGGCTGAGCAGAGAAAGGCTTCTCCAGAACCTTGAGTACCCGCTGGACCTTGGAGGCAAAAGACGCAGGAAGTATTAATAATAATTCACCAGTTCTATTTTTTTCTTTGCACGTATTTGGAGATTACAGAATAATGCAAATCTGTGAAACCGTACGTCATCTTCAAAAGTCAAGCACTGGTTTATCAGTTTGACAACCCTCAAAACAGAGTGCTGTGCACTATATATCGACTTATCATCATATAAAACAATACAACGACAGACTTCTATAAACTGTCGACAAGAAACACTGCTCAACAGCACACTTCAGTGTATCACATCACAGAAATGAATGCAACTCCAATAAATCGTACGGTAGCGTTTCAAAAACAAGCTATACCCAACAAAAGCACAGCAAGGCTGGCTGAGTTAGCAGACACACCTCATGCTACCGTTTTGGAAACACACAGAAAGAGATAAGGAAACCTGAAGTATCAGTGAAGAAAGCGGTAGCTCCACAAGGACAACATCTATTAAAAAAGATGGTATTGCGGATATACAAGATAAGACGCCGTGGGCGTTGTGGCGGTACTTCTTGCAATGTCCTGCGCACAATAGACCGCTGCTGTATACTGTATACCAACACCAGCAATCAGGGACTCCAGTTCCTCTCTGAAGAATGTGCATTGTGTATTTATACAGGATTTTCCAAATGTCAGACACATAAAATCGCTCTACAATTTTCAGTCTATGCATAGAAATTTTAATATTAATATTAATTAATATTAAAATACATAAAAATTAAGCAGAAATATGTTGCCAAAAATTTTATCAAACCAAACTAAGTCAATCTAAATTGAATTTCAAATAAAGGTCGAAAATATAAAAATTACTTGAATTATAATTATCGATACCGACTGATATTAAGTAATAAAAAAAAAATATTTGCCTGATTGCCCGGCCCTATAAATCATCTCCAAGCAAAGCATCTTATTAAATCTGAAAATGCACTTGATAAATACACTAAGGAATGCATGCAACATCTGCACCCATAGGGGTGGATTCTGCATGCAATGGGGCAGCAGCGTGTCAGTACAGTTTGATGGGTCCCCTGGACCCAAAGCTACTTGTATCTGCCTAATTGTCCAATAGGGACACTAACCTCTGAGAAGTCACCACTTTCAGCCACATCGATGGCATTCTGGGCAATGTAGTTTCTGAGCACCACCCGGGGATTCGTGCTGTCCATTACCCGCACCCTCTCCTCCTCCACAGCATGGACATCACCCAATCCAGTGCACTCCTGGGCAAGGCGCCTCCTACAATGCGGCACACACCAGGACATCATACTGTTTGTAACTATCATTAAGCATTAAATCCTATAGCTTCAGGGCAGCTGCCACTAGCAAATGCTCTTGTGTTTATAGGGCAAAATACCATCATGCACTTGGCACCAGCACTGTCTGACCTAGCAGGTTCTATCCTCTCTGGACTCTGCTGTATGACCTAGTAGGGTCTGTGCTTCAGGACCTGTACTGTTTCATCCAGCGAGTCCAGTCCTCCCTCTGCTTGGACCTCAGATCCTCCTGGTTGGTATCCATGAGCTCCTTCAGCCTTGCATGCTTTTCCAGCTGCCTGGAAACCATCTTCTTGCCAGCCAATAGCTGGAAGATGGCTGGATTGGACTCGGCTAAAGACAAGATCATCAACAGTTCACTGATGGTGGGGGGAAATGGAAAACAGAAAAATTCAGTCAGTTCCCAGTACAGACAACTGAATACATTTCAGAGATTTTAGACTTTTTTAAAATCCAAGAACTATTAATACAACTCTGTATTAGTAGTATTTAATACCTCTGGTATTAAAAATCCAAGCACAAGAACTTGAAACCGGCCCATTTTATCATTGAAAAATGCATTATTTGTCCAACAAACATATAAAAGTATAATCAGAGAAATCCTTTTCTTAAAAATGAAAAATGCCCACCGGTGGTCCATGGTGGGTTTGTTTGCTGCCTTGAGCTCCTCCAGGGAGGCACACTGCTCCAGGAGGAGGTTCACTGCAGCCTCTAGAACATCAGCCTCCACCTCTCCCTCCTTGGGACAAGGAACCTGGCTCAAGGAGCGGAACGTGTTGGTAAAGTCAGCACCTGGAGAAAGCATTATGGAACAGGGAAGACTAATAAGACTAACAGAATGCAAGAAGCACTTCCACGTACAGTGAGGGTCAGAGGTTTCGGTACAGTCAGGTTGGCAGAGATCAGACGCCGCTTTTATTTAGCTCATTGTGCCACCTGATCCCTCTCACCCTCTCGCCATCATAGGCTGATAAATTATCATGCGTAGAATACAGAACAGTGATACTTTATACTCATGTGAAAACTGGGTTTTCACCCATCCCATCTTCCTCTCCATGAGACGCACAGACACATATACAGATAACAGCGTGTTTGGGGGTCACAGCACGGCGTTGGCCAGGGGTTGGGGCTTGATTAAGGGTACAATGGCGGCATCACTCTGCCAGTAACAGGATTTGAACTGGCAACTAGGGCAGTGCCAATATCAGATTTTCACTACACTATTATCATGGCCAAAAGAATTCGTGATAACCATATAACTGCAATATCCAGGGCTTTAGATAACAAGTGTAACAGTGCTTGGACGCCCAGCAAAATCTACCCGGATGCTGGCTTTTTGGTACTATACAGACATTTATTTACGCCCAAAACTGGATAAACAGATCTGTAGTACGCCTAAAATATCCTTAGATATTAATCAGAGGCGTACTGTGACAACCGTACTGAGAACCTTCCGATCATAAGTATAGGTATAGAATCCTAAAACACAGAGAGACACACCTCCCTGTATAGTCCGAACTAGAGCAGAAAGCTGTCAAAGCCGCACCAGTATTGTGCATCGTCTGCAGCAGCTCTGTGACAAGCAGCTCATCCTCGGCCTCATCCTTCCTCAACAAGCCCAACTTCCTCCGCATGTTGCCCAGGTAGAAGGCATTGTAGAGGGGCAGGTATTCGTCCAGGATGGCCTGTGCCTGGCCCTCCGGCAGCTCGGGTCCGAGTGCCTCAGCCAAGCATGCCAGGTTCCACCGGCACACCGCTGGCTGAGCTCGGTAGGAGTAGCGACCCATGTTGTCAGAAGCGTTGCATACAAAGTCTGGGTCAAACCTATGAGCCAGAAAAATGGCAAAACAACCTAAATCACTTTGAAATAATTTCATTTCTGGAGCGTCTTTCAACACTGCCGGCTCCTTTTATTTACATTTTACCAGAGCTCTCAAGTTTCATCAAAGGTTTGGAGTGAGATTATATCTGTTATGGACGCAGCGTGTGTCTCAGGGTCAGTGCGTGACACTTTACAGCCCTGCCTACCGCACTCATCGGATCTTACTCTGCCACTTCCACGTTGCCTGCACTCCGTTTGTGTGCGCATCCATGTTATAACGTTCTTGAAACGAGATCACATGTATCTTATTTTGGAATTTACCCGGAAACAACAAATGATATCTCCTGATTGGCTGGTAGCTGGCTATTAAATCTGGATTACTCGGGAGAGCTATGAATTTGGAAAACTCCATTCTGTATGCCTGTGCCTCATCCATTAATTCTATATAATGCGACACCTTGATGAGCGTGAGACTTGAGAGCCCTGATTTTGCTTATATGACCCGTGACATGTTTATAATTCATAAATAAATCTGGCCAGCAGATCAATATTTCATTTTCCACGGAATAAAAACAATGTAATGTTATCCTGCTAATAAACAGTGGCACATTTCACCGTCAGCACTGGCTGGAGATGCAGGCAAAAGGTATTCAATCGTACTGAGGTACAAAAATAATTCTAAAATAATCTACTGTCTTTTTTTCTGTATGTCTGCTTAACTTCCATGTTAGCGTCAGTGCTTGTGGTCAAGCAATCAGCAAGATTATCACTATACGTGCCTCCAAGAATCTGAATCAGACCGAGTTCCGATGATCTCACTCGATATACGACAATGTGGTCAGTCACTATATGAGGGCATATTTGGGCATAAATGAGGGGTATATTTGCAAGTCGCACTGGTGCGCCATAGTTATAAAATGTAGTCATACTGTTTCCCTGGAGCCACACCTTTGATTTCTTAGGCATTGTTTACACTATGTGACAAACAAATACAAAATGTCAGCTCTAGGGTAGTAAAAAACAAAACCACTGGCCTATTAAATGACTGCTTTCCCAAAAAAGCCTCCCTCATTTACCAGCCCCATTTGGCAGTCCTGGGAACAGACGTCCCATGAAAGAGGATGTGGAAAGGAAATTGGACATTGGTAGGCCCGGGAGGCGAGGCATACTGGGTCTGTTATGTCTTAGGCCTTAGGCAAGAAGATGTTTTGAATACTGTGTGTCCTCGTCTCATGATAGCTGTCTGCGGTTAGTTCCGCAGACAGTGAAGATCAGATCTTGGACAGACGGACAGCAGAGAAGGGAGGGGGAGGAACTGCCTGCAGGAAGGGAATCGAAGCTGCCCCAACTGGTGCACAAAGAGTTGTAGTTATAAAGTAGTTGCAGTAGGCCATACGCAATATGTTATGCGGTAATACAAATGTATAAGTAATTGTTACGATAATCATATTAATCATATGTTAACCATGTATTTGCAGTGATTCAATGACAATATGTCAATCATTAATCAAAGGACAACCAAATATTTACAGTAATTCAATGACAATATGTTAATCATTAATCGAAGGACAACCAAATATTTACAGTAATTCAATGACAATATGTCAATATCTATATTCATATCTCAAGTAGCAGTTGAGACATGTTCTGGTAAATTGAGCAAAATGGGTGGATTTTACCTTGATGAACCAAGGTGAACCAATAGAGCGAGAGATTTGTGTTCGTTATACGTCTGAGCTTGGTTTGTTAGTGTTTTGTGACCAATCGGGACTTAGAAGTCCTTATTTGGAACTGAGAATTATGGTTTATCAACTGGGTGTTCCGGGTGCTTGGGGTACCTGGTGCCAGAGTGTGACGGGAGAGCTTTGCTGGAATGCTCGAATAAAGGAGATAAATTTGCTCACCAACTGAGAGGTCCGGAGTTTTATTTATTAAAGGGGATTTATACTTTTTCTACCAGAGGGACTCTGCCAGATCCATGCTGAAAGGGAGGGGCACCCACCTGTCCATGAATCCAAAGGGGCCATAATCTAGAGTCAGTCCCAAGACGCTCATGTTGTCCGTGTTGAGGACGCCGTGGCAGAAGCCCACACACTGCCAGTGTGCCGCTAGCTGGGCTGTGCGCCGTGTCACCTGGATCACAGGGATAACGTGTCATGTTATCTACATTACATCTCTGCAAATACTTTTATCCACAGCAGTTTGCACAAATAAAAGCTGGACACGTTACCTGAGCAACCTAGGTAGCGCGTCTTATGGGGGGGGAAAAAAAAAGATTGTAAGGCTGACGCCATGTGAGGTTGAAACCCAAACAGTCCAGTAACAATAACACTGGTCAACAAATTTTTACAAAAGTCATGTTACTGAAATAAAATTAGACATTTCTTATCAATTTTTAAGTGCTCAACACGAATATGACAGCCAAAATGCAAAATTGGCTCTAGCTTTTTTGTAATCTGCAATAATTAATAAAATTAATTAGTGTTCTGTATTGCAACTAAATGGATAAAATACCAGTTTTAGTTAACAGTAGCTTAAACTGTATCCCACGAAGTCTGACATATTTTAAACGCTCAACCTTTCCTGGGTTTTATATAGTATACTGCTGATGTCAGCTTACTTCAGGAGCTGCCTGGCAGTAGTACTGCGTTGCATCAGAAAATGATGCAATAAACTCTGGATGATGTGTGCATGATGGTATTATGCAATGTGATGCAATATTACATCATTCTACGCTTATTTAGGATGTTGTCACAGTACTACTGGATAAATTTACACGGTGAAACATTAAACAATTAACTATATGAAATATCCTCAAAACGAGAGCCAATAAAATTTTTTCATGGTCATATTCATGTTCAGTACACCAAGATACTACAGATTAGGACCTTTTTAAGCCAGTAACAATTTGTTGACCAGTGTAATCAAGCATTAAAAGTTTAACAAATCGTTTTCATTGTAGCCCCCAGATGAAATAGTAGTTATGTGTTTAGCTCTGGTGCTGCTAGCTTTAAATACTGATAAAGTTTAAATATTGACTGGCAATAAATCGGCCAAGACTGACACCCAAGACCAATATTGATTTCTTGATTTTTTAATGAATATCAGCCAATACCATTATGTGAACTGATATATGGTGCATCTCTAGGTAACTTGTCTAAATGGCTCTAAATGAAATTAAGGTGTAGGTTCATCCATATAATGTTTCTGTGAAACAATACTAACATCCAACAAATACATTTAGACTTTTTACATTCATAAGGTCAAATGTTGTCTGCAGTCACACTTTGTTTTGCCGCCAGTAAGCTGTGCAGTTTCAATTTTGTTGCAATATGTCTCAATTTTGACCATTTCCAGCTCTTCCCCCATACAATATGAGCGCAAAGTTTGAAAAAGATCCATCAACCACTTTTTGAATGGGGGGGGGGGGGGCAGAAAGGGCCTCTTGCTGGTTATGAAGCAGGAGAAAGGAGGTAAGCTGGAAGCCAGGAGGAGAAGATGGGCAGTCACCACTGCTGACCCACCGTCAGGAGGGTGTTGTGGATAAGGGTCGAAACACCCAATGAACGATGGGTACCACCTGATGACATCAACCTCCTCCTGGCCAAGGCTACATTCACTCAGGCATCTTTGGATGTATAAGTAATCTGAGCTATCAGACTAATGGTATCAAATGTCTAAAACTGCCCTTCCCGTTGCTATCAACATTTGGGGCTGCCTCAGTTTTGGAGCACATTTCCAGATCAAAGCTTGAAAACGAACCATCAAATGCTTTTCAGTTATCATATTAAAGAGATCTGTAGCAGCAGACCAGTGCCAAAACTATATGTATCCCCTGTATGGGGAAGACAATAAACAAAGGCCTTTCATTGTTTCAAAATTTTGTGTAGACTTCTGCACTGCAGTACTAATAAAATATTTTCAAACCTTCGGTATTGGAAAAAGTGTGTATTTTTATATATACAAGGCAAGTCAGAGTACTGTACAGAGTGCCCATAATGCAAGAGCATGGTGATTGCAGATGACTATAGAGTGGATTTGTGGTCTTTTACTGGACTGAACCAGCAGGTTATAGTCTAAATAAATACTGGCAAATTATAATAAAATCAATTTAGAGTTGCACATTCCACCAACGGCATCCCTCCGGTACCTCTCTGAAGAAGGCAGCATTTCGCGCCTCCCTGTCTGTGTGGCTCTGCTGAATTTCTGGGTAAAACGTCTCAATGACGTAATCGAGGAGCTGGGCCCGGATGTCATCCCGGCCAACGCTGGGGCCCTGGCGACCAGTGAACTCGTCTGTCGGCTTGAAGATCTCGAAGGACCCGAATCTGCACAGAGACACATGCATGTGATCAGAGTCACGCAAGCACAACAGCTCCAGAGAGCCCTCACAACCAAATCATCTAAGCTCAAAAACAGTGAAGAGAAACAAGGGATCAACTAGCTCTATGTTAGCACAGGTGATCATCAGGTAGCTAAAGGCTTGGGAGTAAAAACAAACAGTAAAACACTTTTACATCAGTTTTAATTCCAGACAGAATATATTGTAATAACCCACAATTTAGTTGCATACATTTAGACGTTGTTCACGTTTCACACACATGAATTATTTTTTTTTTCTTTACTATTGTACTTGGGAGACACCATCGACCGGAATCAAATTCCTTGTATGTGTTCGCTCACATACTTGGCCAATAAACGCGATTCTGATTCTGATTCTGATTCTGACTCTGATGTGGGGATGCTGGTAACCTCGCCAGGGTGCCTGAACCCTACTTGTCATGTAATGGGCAATACTAATTGCAGTTATCAGTTACTATGGTAACCAGGGCTGGTCATAGCCCTAGGCAAGCATCGCTGCCAGTGCTCTGGATCCCCCAAAGGCACTCATCGTTTGAGACAAAGTGAAATCAGCTGGCTAAGTCTGCATCCCACATGGCGTAGCTGTTTTCTGCTGGCACTGTTAAGGGTGCGAGTACTTCTAAGGGTGCGAGCCAGCCAATTTCACTTCGTATCAGACAGTGAGCACCACATGGTGCCACTTGGCTGGCTAAGTTGGCACCCCCCCCCCAGGGTAATTGCCCTTCTTGCCCTTGCCAGGATCCCCCCATAAGAGTGATGGCACAGCTTTAATGAACATACTAAAATGGACTGACATCCACTGGGATGAAACTGGGCTCTCAGCTGGATGCACTTCAGAGAAATAGAAGGAATCCAAAGGTCTTTCAACACCCTCACTTATGCCTCCCTCTCCCACTACCTCAACGAGTTAAGAATTGTGTTCAGAACACGGTCTCTCCTAGTTTCAAGGGAAAGGGTCATGGATCGCACAACAAACTAGAATCCAAAAATCAGCCACTGCACTCATTCATTTTCAACCCTGTGGCCCCAATACAAAGCGGAAACCAGTGATACAAATGACTAAAACAAAAACTGCTACTGACCGGATGAAAGTGGGGGCGATACGCAGGACAACAGAGCACCTTTCCCGGCGGGCCCGCCCATCGTAGAAGACGTCACGCAGTACATGAAGATCAGAGGTGACCAGTGAGCCCGCACGGGTGGTGGGAATTCCCAGGGCGAACATTGCCTCGCTGCACAGGAACTCCCGGATGCTGGAGCGCAGCACCTTGCGGCCGTCCGCTTGTCTGAAAGAAATTCCAAAAGTGAATATAATGCATTAACAGTATGATTTTGAAATTCCTTATTAAAATCTACATGCACTTTCTACTTTAGTACCTTGAATATGGTGTGGGTCCAGCGCCCTTCACCTGAATCTCCCAGCGGCCAGAGGGGTTTTCGCGCAGAAGATCTTCGCTTTGATCCGCGGGGGCTTTCACCTCGCCCAGGTAGCAAGCAGCTCCGTCGCCTAGCTGTCCAGCGAATGAGCCGAACTGGTGGCCGCAGTAGCAATGAGCGGCCGGCTCGGAGCCCGGCATGATCTTGGAGCCGCTGAGATACTCCGGGGCGAGCGGGTCGCTCAGCACGTCCTGGGCGCTAAGCCCAAGCAGAGCCAGGGCGGGCTCGGACACTGCGACGAACCTGGGGCTGAGCAGCGGCTGTGTCTGAACGCGGGAGAAGCAGGCGCCCCGTACTTCCCTCACGCCTGGTTCCTCGGAAGGGTCCAGCGGAAGCCTCCTCAGCGCCAGGTTATCAAAGGGAAGGCGCTCCAGGGGTGAGCGGCACACCGCCGAGCCCGTGGGGTTCATGTCGACCGTGGAGATGGATCTAAGGGACAGTGCGCCACTACGGAAAATGCCACGAAGCCAGGCAGTCCGCACAGGTACAGCGGCCATGCACGGCGAGCGGCCCGGGGTCAGCGACACGAGCCCGGAACTCGGACAAGAACCAAAACAAGAAACCACGTGACGCGGGTCACGGACACGCCCCCATCAGATCGCGTATGTGACGTCATAGCTGTTGGAGTGACAGACATTTGGTTTGTGGTCATAAATTTTATATCCATGATGCCGGAAAAAAAAAAGCAGCAGCAACGGCCGAACCGGCTAGATCCGTCATTCAGTAGTGAGGTTCCAGTACGAGAAGTGGACCGCTGGTAATTAGTCCGTAGACCCGGAAGGGGTTCGGGTGTATTAACCTGCTCCGCGGTGTTGTCGTATTTTTTTTTGTCATATTCAGTACTTCACTAGAAATCGATTTCAGTTTTGCTCGAAGAACTGTCGAGACAGACCGTGAAATATTAAATTAAGACAATTTCTTAAAACAATGTTTTTCTTTCATAGGCGTGAAACCGAAAACGCAAAACTGGCCACGAAACTCACTGGTTACAACCTACTGCTAAACAGGAAGTCAACACTGATACAAGAACGCTCACAACACAAACAGCTTTTAACTAGATCTTCGGCAAAATGCGAATCACTGTCAAGGAAATGTTTGTGACCATTTCTGAAGATGTACAACTAAAAGGACGTAAAGTCTTATTGTTATTTTATATAGATAAGATTTGAATTTTAAGACTTAAGTGTAAGTTTTTGAGTATTAAGACTAGAGCAAGCACACATTGAACACTACGTGGAACAGGTGTTGGTAATTTAGAATTGAATTTATAAAAAATAAGCACGTATAATACAAACTTTAACGAGTCTGATGCTTATGAAAGAAAACTATACGCGCATGAATAATTTTCTTTAGTTTAGATACTTGAATGTTTAAAAAGAGTTTACTGAATTTTCGTCGTAGGCAGAAAAATACATGAAGCATAACCGGCTCCACCCCACCACAAATCATTTATTCAATAAAATGTGACCTACGAAAATGAGGTAAATTAACCAGGCTACTCATGATATGTGACAATTTTGTGAATACTGATGCAGTTTAATATTGACCTTAATTATGGGTATAGAATTATGCAAGTTAGTAACCAACATGTCCTTGCTCGATTAGCAAGACACAGATGAAATAGTAAACCAGTATCAAAAATGATTCACAACCAAAATATTTACAGAAAAAGGCAACCATCGATCAGGTAGATTCTATGCAAAATAGTTCCATTATCAAATGATCATCAAGCAGTAACATCAATTGGGACATGAAAACCAGCTTCCCAGGATTCTGGTTTTTGGGACCTTTGCGCAATTTGAAATTCTAGTGCTCCAGCTTCAAAATCCAATTAACCAGAAACAACAGCAGCTACATCAAACTAAGGGCACTAGCAGAGTGAGACAAGCATACAGCAATTGATGGACAGACCGACAAACCAAGACTACAGCAGAGGCAATCTCCAGATTTAAAAGGCAGCGGTTACATCTGAATAAGGCATCATAGCTCCCCATGCCCACTGTCCCCACCCATCATGGTAACATTCTATCAATTCCTAAACTCAAGATGTCACATTCAAGAATGGGCAGAATTTACCAACCATGTATCAATTATAGTTTTTAGTTCAGGGATTTTTCTGCATTATATTTCAGAAACAACAGTCTACAATAATGTGGGTCTGTCTTTGCTGACCAAAGACTTTTTTGAAAAAGGTATAAATTTTCTATTTTTATACAAGTACATGCTGAATGTTTGCCAGTTTCTGGTGAACTCAATCAAATGCAGAAAACGATAGTGGAGATGTGAGGAACCTGGTTAACTTTCAATAGCACAGCCCGTCAAACATCACTTCTATCGGCCATAGTGCATGCAGGTTTGGGCCCACCAAATCCAAATTCAATAAAGATAGATTACCTTTTCACCACCAGTTCATGATACCTTCATAATAGACAGGTTCAGTTGCATGCCTGCAGGCACAGTTCATGCACTTTCCTAATGTTTTTCTGTACAATCAACGCTGATCCCTACAGTTAATCAAGAGGACAAAAGATTAAAAGATACCAGTTCTCTCAGAACAGTTTAAACCTTAAGTTCATTTTGTTCACAAGCAGTTTAGTATATATTCAAGTAGAACAAGCTGATACTCGGTCAGTAATGATGACCACAAACCCAGCTGAGACTATGCATAGTATATAAAATGCATGTTTTTCAGGTTCTATCACCCCAGATTGCCTGTGGCAGCACAGAGCTCCCCTGTCAGTCCTCAGATGCACCTCCCATCCCCCCACACGCAGATCCTGGAAGAGTGGAGCCAACCAACTCAACAGCTATGAGGCACTTGTCACATTTGCATCAGTAGGGATATTCACAACCATCCAGTGCACCTCTGAAGCAAACTGATCTTGAAAGAAAAAAGAAGAAAAAAAAAAAAAACACTGAAACCACCACCCTTCACAGAAATTGTTGCCGACCGTGGTTAACCATGAAATTCATCTGCTGGCAAAGGAAAGAGTGCTGCCATGTTTGGTAATGGACAGGACACAGATAATCACCACCCACACTGTGGTTTAAAAACTGAGACTGGGAGAACTCATTCCTGAATGACACACACCTTTGGATGAGTCATCCTTGGGCCGCATCCAGAACTGGCCATTGTAATATTTTAATAATTTAACATCAAATTAAAACATGAGTTGCAAAGATATACCCAATGATTAGCCAATGACAGGTCCACCTGCACTTTGAAACCACATTGATTTAGACAGTGTTACTGTATGGAGGCAACTATTAAACAGGTCTGAGAGATGCTGGTCATGAAAGCACTTTGACTCCTGGTGCAGCAAGAAGGGCTGAGCTCAGATTAGGTCCTAGCATCATGGCTCCGACGGTTATTCGGCACGTCGGGTGACGTGGTTGCTAATTAGGGGCGTGGTCCGGAGCCAGAAGGAGGCGCTGCATTCTGGTCCCATGGTGTCAATTCACTGGCTGAGTTTAGACAGAATTGAGGTTCAGTCTGCTTTGAGGGGAGGGAGGACGATCATCGCTCTTAAACCATCATAGAAAACGGGGAGGCCACCGGCATCTGGGTCACAAATATGGACCCTACAAACCCCTGGCTTCATTTGCATAATCCCGGAGGATGAACAGGCTCTTTGGCAGTACGGTCAACATATACAGAAGTCATGGGCGGCGGAGTTGGGGGAGGGTTCAGCAAGGGCAGGCCTTGGACCTGGGCCTCTTAGCCAATCAGTTTCTCCAACCCCCCGACTGCTGTATTTAAGGCCACAGGGTGTCGAGTGCCGTGTCTGTCATCAGGCGGGCGGTGGGCGTGACCCCCCCAGCAAGGACTGGACAGCAGGCATGGAGAGAAAAGCCCTGCCCACACCCCCGCCTGCCCGGTAACAAGCATATCCTAGAATCCCCAGTACTGTGCCTTTCAGCACTGTCCGTAACACCCAGCTGAACCGAGATGGCGGCGCCACACTGTGGGGAGAGAAGGACCAGGAAAAATAGACTGTCAGCCATGAAACACATCCACAAAACAGTGTGTAATATATACTTTTGGTAATGTAAGTCTAGTCTGAATTGTCACACACAGACACAGACCAGCCTATTTAATGCAAAATACACAATTATACAGACACAACAGCTGAAACAGCCATGCTGGGTTTTTCGATTTGACTCAAACCACCATTACCACCATTTCGGAAGATATCCCAGAAGGAAGCCATCTCTGGCCACAAGCATCCGTTTGTAGCAGTGAGAGTTCTGACTGCATCTGAGTGCACACTTCAGATAATCCAGACAAGTGATTCTTCACTCATGAATGCAGTAACGTGCAAACACATGTATATACCTCATTATCTCCTTGATGTTGAGCTGCTTGTCCCAGTTCCTCTCGATGCCCGGAACATGGCCCATACCCACGACCCCGACCACCACAGCAGGAACCTCTGAAGGGGGAGGGGGGAAGGGGGACAGGAAAAAAAAATACCAAGGTCTATATGTTTGAATGTGTGTGGATCAGGGTGCTTC
>JAODLD010000069.1:27163568-27186618 GCA_026781065.1 Mormyrops boulengeri | reverse complement strand
CTGTGTGCCACCGGGGTGGGAGGGGGTAGGGGGGGTCCTTCAGTAGCTGTGCAAAACAAAATTCTCCTTGCTGGGGAGCAAGTGGACAAATTGCTATTGAAATGCAGGTGATCAAGTTCAGAAATCAAACTATTTCAGAAGGAGAAAAATGTTACACTATTTGCAGCTTCACTTGGGAGACGGATGCATTGCAGATCCGACTATATAAAAGGTTCTGTAAAGAGGTGGCTGAGGCAGTTCTCACTCTGTGCATTAGGGGGCGCCTCCACACAGCGCGCAGCGTGCCGAAGGGTGTGTGTGAGGTAGATGTCTCGCTCTGCCACGATGGTGCGGTGGAGGGCCGGGAACTCGCCAATCATCTCTGACATGGTCTGCTCCAGCAGGTCCTTCTGCTTGCACTTCTCCACATCCTCCTTGCTGACGTGTGCACATGCACGCACGCACGCGCACACACACACACACACAAGCACTTTAGTTCATCTCAGGACACCCAGGCCATGCACATTTTAATCCTTGAATGTAACTGTTGAATCTTAATCATGTCTCGTCTTGCAATTCATATTATCTAGCTTTTTGGTCCAAATGGATATTGACTGAGGGTGAGAACCCTACCTGATCAGAAATGCTCTACAGCAGTCTGGCCTGTAAGGCCCATAACCTCACCCTGGTGGACTCTACGGAGGATCACGCCTTACCTTATTGGGTCTGACAGGAAGCAGAGTCCCCAAGCCAGGCGCGCCTTCTGCCAAAGGCTGAGAGCGGCGATGGCCCTCTTGAAGGTCACAGGGATTGGCCGGTCACCCAGATGGAACTTGCAGAAAGGCACCCGGCTGGCCTGGCGACGGAGATGCGCAGGGTGAGTGACGGCTGGACCACGGTCACACAATCAGGGTGGATGGAGCCTTGTGTGCCCCTACAGGCTGTGCGTGTGTACGGATGCACCGCGGTGCTAATTCATATAGTCAGAAGCTAGGTCTCACCTCCTTAAAGGCCTCCCTGAACTCCCCACCGGGGGCCATGCCCAACTGCTCCGTGATGTGGGCGGACACTTTCAGCAGCAAGATCTGCATCAGGCCCGACATGACGCCATTCTGGGAAGGGAAGGTATGAAATGAGGCAAGGGGGTTAAGGACACCATTTGCTACAACCAAGGCCTAGGTCTGATTGGGCTAGAACCACCAATACTCTTCAGGTCCACTTCACCCACAAAATGCGAATGTCAGGTCTCACGGTCTCCCTCACCTGCCGTATGGCCTGCTGCACCTTTTCCAAGTTGATGTCTTTGGCTTCCCTGAGCAGCGTCTTCTCATCCATCTTCAGCATAGACACCCTGTACTGGCACAGCTCCACCACCACCACGTCGGGCTGCACGGCCCTGATAGTCTAAGGGACAGGCCAGTGAGCCAGTCACGACCCCAGGGCTTCCAAATGCCGGTCTGCTTACTGATCTCAGATCAGGCGGCATGTATATAAAAAGGGATTTTCAAAAACCATATGATTTGGACAGACTGGAATGCATTTTGGGCTTATAAAATTGATGAGACATATATGAATTATCAGAAATTCATCTTCAAACCAATATCCATATTATTCCATATTCGGAAGGGATTCATTTTACCTGGAGACATTATGCAATTAAAGCAATTACCGTCATGATCCATAACTTTAATCCAGTCTGAATTTTCCATGTCTGTAATTATTACAAGCTTCTACAGGAAAATTCAGGAGCGAATTACTTCCTGTATTTCAGTGAACCTGAACCTCTTTTGGTAACAGCAGTCCAGTCCGAATTGTCATCTTGGTATTAAGATCATATGTATAAAGGCAAGCCTCACTTTTATGAGGCAGAATAAGCATTTATTTGCTAAAACTAGAGGTTGAACAGGTTCTGAGTTTTCCACATAAACGTCTGACAACCTACATATACTGCCTCTAGTACGTGTTCAGTAGGTGTTCAGTAGCTGCAGAGCAGTACAACACTATTGAGTACATCGATTTTTAAGCTACTGTATGGTTGGGAGAGGAAAAAAAAAAATCTGTTTTGTGTTTGATCGGTATGTTAAAGCAATGGGTCACCCAAAAAATGTAAATTCTGTTGTTATTCTGCTTTTAGACACATTAACTTTGATGTTAACATCGGAACACTCTCTCTGGTTATTTGGGGAAATTACACGTTTCGTATCTTGCCCGAATTGGCCAGTCAAATCATAAGAAACTACATACCAAACCTCCTTAGGTGAAACAAATCCTGTCCAAATAGGGCTTTAGTCAAAAATAAAAATTCACCTCTGACCTGGAGTATTACAAGTCAATATTAATTAGTCAGTTACTCTACATCTAGAACAGTGACTGAATGCGTGAGTGTAACATTCATGTAACCATTATTGGTGTCCTGTCAGAGTATCAATTACCTTTCTAATATGGCGTTTTTCCACTGGCATACAGGAACCAAGCTGTACCCGAGTCTTGCCATGGAGAGACACTAGTCAGAGTACAGTTCCAGCTCCCTTTGATTTTCCACTGTAAACGGGTCAGCGTTTCCCGGTTTGGAGAACGATAGTGATGTAAAACCAAAGAGGTGCTTATTTACTGTTCACACAGTATACATCATGATTTACTATGTGCAATTATACTTTATTTTAATGTGTGCTAATTTCCATATGCAATTCTGTAAGAATCACTGTGTTATGCAAGTATCAAATGCTAGTGAAATTAGCATTGATGATCCATATGCAGAACACCAGTATCAGTAGCATTTCTACCAATCAGATGGTACTGACACAGGCAGCTCAGTTTGGTCACACTTTCGGCCCTGCTAGTAAGCAGAGCCATGTCAACGCGGTTACGGCTCGGGTACGGCTCACATATTTTGCAATGGAAAAGTGCCAGATTGCAATACTCGTCGCGTACGGTTCGGTTCTTAGTGGCAGTGGAAAAATGCTGTTAGCCAGGATACAGACCACTGACAATACAGCAAAACCAGGTCAGGTCCACATGACTTAAAAAGCACCCCCATGCCGGTCAGCCTCACCGTGGCCACATCCTTCTTACTGCTGTCGCTGAAGTGCGCCGTGCCCACCAGGTACACAAGGCTGCCGTCGGGCGCTGTGAGTTGGCTCACCGTGTCCGGGAGGTTGGGCGAAGCCTGCCGACGCTGGGCCCGCATCTGCCATAGAAGCACCATGGCTTCTGAGTCCGCTGGACGAGACAGGGGACAGAGAGGGTGAGGAGAGGAGCAAGTCTGAGATGGGGGCCAAGCATGAAGAGACGGGACAGAAATAAATCAACCCAAACCCCGAAAAACAGAGCATCAGCAAATAAGGCAGCATTCGCATCACGTGCAGTACAGTATACAGAGAACCCACTGATCAATACTGTAGTACTATAGAATGGTGCAGTGCATCAGTGATCTTATGGATCCTGTATTAACATGGTAATGAGACTCCTCCCTCAGAATAGCAACACAAGGTCTTATCATAGCTTCCAGGACAGTTACACCTGTATAACAAGAGGGCTACCCAGAAATTATTGTAACTGGTTACAGTTAATCAATTTCTTGGTGGATATAATACAATCTTAACTTTTGTGTTATTTCACTGTTGTGATGACACAATTGATCGTACTGCATTGTAAAAGATAAGGACATTGATCCCAAATAACTGACAAACACAAGCATCACGAGCACCAAGGATGGGCTAAGTCAGGCAACTCACAGAGACCAGGGGGAAGACTGGGTAACGGATCATCTTCCGAGGGGCCCAGGGACTCCTCCTGAAACAAGAAAAATCCAGAAAATTCAGGGTTCAGGTATGCCTTGCATGATCACAGTAAGGCTGTTTTAGGTCTTTAGCAAAACAGCAGAAGTAACCATCTACTGTTTAAGAGGAACAGGCACACCAATAGCCATCTGTTTAGTGGGAAATTCATTAGAGTGCTTTTTTTCAGGAAGCAGAAAGCTAACCTAGAGACTCAACACTACAGTGTCTTTAAATGTTTCAACTCACAAGTTATTAACAATAAACACAATACATAAACACTAAACGAACTAAACATTAAATTAACTGACAACACATAATCTGTGAGGAAATGGACCGTACACTTAAAATGGCCTCCAGGTGCATTACGTATATATCTCACCTCAGAATTGTTACCCTGATCCATGATCCAGCGTATAAATGTAAACCAGGTTGTTCTTACTGTGCCACCTAAAAATGAAAATGAATAAATAAACAAATAAATAGATAGACAAATGAACTGTGCTGAAAACCCCGAACGTTAGGCAGCCACTGGACTGGCCATATACATGAACTAGCATGTCACAGGATAACCGTTTGAGACACTCTGATGCCACTGTATCCTAACAACTTAATGTCAATAATACCTAAATAATATATATTCAAAATTTATTTATGCAGAGGGCCGGATCCCCGAATTATGCCAGCATCAGAAAAACATATTAACAGATATTAAAAGGCTAAGCTGGACTTTAGGTATACTGTACTGTACTGTGCTGCAGTCTACTAAATTTACAACTTACTCTTCTGGAAGTACAGTCCACCCACAGATCTACAGGACAGCAATGCAGAGTCAGCAAAGGGCTGCCCCTGTATAGCTAATCCCATGGACTGTAGAGTTAACAGCTATGGAGCCCCTTAATATTTATATAACTGTTATTATATTATATAATAATCATGTGCTAATTCACTTAAGGCAGTTTCAAAGCCTTGAAAAAGAATTCAGCAGGTTTATCTGTTTTACATATCCTTTAGTATAAATTTACATTTAAAAGCAGTTTAAACAGTTTTTAGTAATAAAAATGGTACTCGCATGTCATGTTGCTTCATATGTATCACGAAGTGTTACCAGATAATTCCTAAATGAGCATTAAACCATAGTCTGCTCTTTTCAGAGCACTAAGGAGTCATCTTAACTCAAATATTAGATATCAGAAAAGGGTGAAGAAGACAGAGGTCCTTTGATTCAAATATTACAATATACTGTTGTTTTAAAAAACTAGAATACAAGAGTGCATGCTGCATGTACCAAGCATATTCAAAAATATTGCAAATTTGCACAAAATTATTTTCAAAGGCCTTCCAATAAAAATTAACAGAAAGTAGAAGAATTAATTCATGTTACATTTATATAATAAGTGCCTTTAGATTTGAGGACAGCCTGTGTAGGAATTTTGGTCTAAGGAAATTCTAAGGTGTATTGCTTGAGTATATGTCATGTTTACACCCGTCATAATTTCCTGAAGAAATTTAGATCTCTAAGTACTCCACAAATCATACACTGACAGGAAGTGCATTTGCTGAGAGACAAATCAATAATCTGGGTGACATATTTTCTAGATCATGACGTGTATAATGGAAAGGGAGGTCATTGTGCTGAGTGCCATAACAAAGTCCTGACTCATGTGATCATAGGGAATGTGCAAGGGGAACAACAGTGAGTTTTACACTGTAGAAGTGGTGTAACATCCAATAGCTTAGACCCACTGCATCAGGAACATGAAGTAGAGGAGTCATTAGTTAATCACAAAATGACACAAACGGTTTGTCCAAATAACATTCCCCTACTAATACAGTGTCTTCTGCCTGTATATCTACATCAGTGGAGCAGCAAAACCACTCAGGTAGTTCTATTAACACATAACAACGTTTGCATGCCATGTATTGCCAGAATTTTTGATTAATTGTAGCTACAGTAATGTAGCTATGTAGTAATGTAGTAATGTTACAGTAATGTAATTTTTGTTTAGGCAGGTTAAGCCTGTTTTTCCTTCTCTGCTAATTTTTCTGTTTAACATAAAATTGCAACTACACAGTCGATCTTCCTTATTTAGCCATTAGAGGGTGACATGTCATTAACAAATTCGACAATCCTGGTCGGCAAGACCGCATTACAGTCCATCTGCAATACCACCTCAGAAACTGTAAATAAGTTTTTATCTGATATTCATAAAACTCATTCTGGTCAGAATACTCTTCATTTGACATTTCATTAATGACGATCACTTGCGCGGACAAAAGAAAAAAGTTCAAATAAAACTCACTGGATTAAAAGTAACATGTCACCATCAGTTATTAGGCTACTCACTCAAAACCATACATCAGCACACTTGGTCGGCGCTTCTGCTCAGCTTTTTAGTAACTAAAAAAAAATCCGCTCTAGGGAGTTTTCATAGGCGCGTTTCCTTACATCACCCTGCGGGAAATGGGTGCCAAACAGAAAAAAGAGAAATGAAAGGAATTCCCCGCTGGAAAACGATACTGTTTGTCATGTTCAGTTTGTGTGTGTGCTTGCGATATTCCCAGTCTTTTGAGACGCTGGTTAAGGACCAGGACAGGACCAGGACCGGGACCGGCAGCGGAAGCACACCTAGCCCGGCTAGTGGAGTCAACAACATCTGTCTGACGTCGCCAAAAGACCTTTAAACTCCTATAGTGCTGATGACAACTGGGGCGCTGGAACGGGGACTTTCTGAAATAGTTTATACTACTACATTTCTTTTTCCAAATACCATTGGTATTTTTTTTTTTAACTTTACGCTTCACATGTACTTGGTTTAAGCCCTGCGCTCCTGCTAGCGTCAGTTAGCCAGGCGTTCAGAACAGGACCCGCAGCTACCGGCACTTAAAACAAAGTTAACTTCCCCATAACGGCTTGGCTACAAAATCAAGTGGACCCCAGGGGCACAACTGACACACAACCGCGTCCTTCTTTTTTTACAAAGGCCATAAGAAAACACAGGAAAAAAAAAGACACAGCGACATAAGTCTCACCTGCTCGTCTTCGTTTCGCCGCCTGTGCGGTGACTGTGGCCTCCACGGCTGCACGGGTGACGATGCAGTTCTGGTCCTCGCAGCAATGCCTAATGGGAACTGTAGTCTGAAACCAATTAAAGTATTCTCCGCATGTCAAAACTTTTTTAAAAATTCCCTTAATGTCTATTGGGTATTGTAGTCCTCATCCAGTTACACAAATTTACTCATATAATTTTTATTTAGATGTCGTGTTCTTTAAGCCCTCTTATCCAAAATAGGGTAATTGAAGATGGAGATATACTCAAATTAATTGTATCAATATTCTAAATAACTGAATGCCTCGAAACGAAACAGCAAACGTCATAGTTACGGTTCATTACATTCTCCCATCTGATACACGGGGTTTCCAGTTTCAGTGAAAATCGAGCTGCCGTCCTGATAGTCGTAGTTATTGAGCAATTGGAAATTCAGGTTACAGGACGAGTGTGCTAAAGTAAAAAAGCTATCACTTCGGAATAAACATCAGGAGATGATTCAAACTAGATCAGCTTGACACTCATGCAGTTCTTGATACTTTGTTTTGGATATTTCAGACCCGGGGGGGGACACTGGCGGGGGGTCTGGGGACCCTCCCCCAGAATTTTTTTTAATTAGCCTAGATGCCATTTCCTGCATTCCGGTGTATTTTTAACAGGTTGTTAAACACCTAATTTTACCTACAAAAGTCACTTAATTCAATGACCATTTTAGAGACTCAACAATAAGTCCTCATTCAACTAGTCAATGTTCATCAGCCTGTTTTTAACTGCTACCCACTGCTATGCCTAAGATAATGAAATGAATGCGACACGATTTATCACCAACAATGAGTTTATGGGTGCATTTTACTTTTTATTTTGTGTATTCTTTTTTATTTAGTTTTAGTTGTAACACAATAGTTGAGCAATAGTGACCCTCAACTGTATGTTAAAAAATATGAATATTCATAATTTCACCCAATGAACCGGCATGACATGGCATCATGCAGCCTTCATAACACAAAATTACACTGTGCCAAGCAATGACATAAAAAATAACTTCACACAAAGAGCAAGTGCAGTTTTGTCAACCTACATGCAATGGTGGTACTACAGTAACATTTACAGATTAGTACAAGAAATAGGTTTACAGATATAACACCTTCCTACCTTGGTGCCACCACAATTTCTACCACTTCATGAACTAATATTTTATGTTACATGTGGTGGGGTCCAAACGAATAATTATGAAATGTGAGGGGAACACGTCCCCCTCAGATTTAATGGCGATGACGCCCATGATCAGACCAACAGATTAAATATTTAGTTTAACTGTATCAGCGGCATGTTACTAAACACATTTTTTTTGTTTTGTTTCCATTTATCCATCTATCTATTATTCATACTGATTATTTAGAACAATGTTGAGGTGAGTTTTGAGTCATCATGCACAGGGGAAAAAAGCAAGGGGTACCGCAGATGAGATGATTGTCCATCACAGGGCTCACACGCAGAATTTAGAGCAGGGTTTCCCAGTTCCTAATCTGGAGGCCCAATCTACAGCACAGTTTGCAGATTTCTCTGCTCAAACACACCTACGAAACTTGGTAATTAGCTGATTAAGATGTTTTTGAGCAGGGAAATCTGTTAACTGTGTTGCAAACTGGCCGTCTAGGACCAGATTTGGGGAACGCTGATTTAGATACCAATTTAAGTGATTGTATGTTTATTGGACTTCAGAAATAAACCTAGATGAAACCCATACAGACATGGGTGAGGTGTGCTGTAAAGGTGGGGGGGGGGGGGGGTGGAAAGTTAGGATGATTCCAAGGGCCCCTGAGTGACAGGGGACTAATACGCTATGCTTGCATGGGGCCTAAACTGTCTAGCAGCATGGGCAGAACATGTTAATCACACACACAGAGCCAGTGGTAGAAATTAATCCTGGAGGTGAACCTGCTAGGAACATTTGTATACACAGACATGCATATCCAATATGAGATACACCACCGGTACCTTATCAGAGGCTACCTACTGAAAAGACAATGTGGTAAAGGTGAGGGTGTAATGAATCAGAAAACTGATAAAGCAACCATCAATGCCTCAGACATAGAGATAGTAATAGGGTAGTAAGAAAAGGAAATATTTATGTTTTAATACGTATCCTATTATACCGACTGCTCCCAAACTCATGAGCCATTTTAGTATGCAACTTATTTAATAGTTTTTTTCATTGTTTATACACACACACACACACACACACACACACAATTTAAAATGCAAGCAGTAGCTCCTGTCATTTTCTGAATCAGGGCATTAACTCATACTTTTATAGCTGAAGAAATGGTCATTCCTTAATAAATCTAGTTTTTATAGGTCAGTCCATAACAGTAGAGAATTATTCATGTGCCATGCTATGTATCACAATACTAGAACATTTCATATTGATTGTGTTTATTTGCCTTCACTATACCCAATTTCCCCGGTAGCCATGTAGCCTACAACATATACATGAATGAATATTAAAGAAATGAAAATGAATTTAATCTCAGTTTCAATAAAGCACTATTCATGTAATCACTAAAACACCTCCGCACCCGACATCCATACACCTTTCAAAGTAAATAGCCAGAAAACTGGAATACAGAAAGCTAGAATTTAACAACAGGGTTTATTGAGGCACGAACAGGAAGTGACACACAGTCTCACAAGCTGTTTTCAGTTTCATATTTGCAGAGTCTATTCCTCACTACAGGAATGCTTTCGAGATCCAATACATCCTGCGCTGACACGTCTCTGTATTTACAAGGAAAACGAGGGGTCATTTATATCAGGGATCTCAGACAATAGATTTTATAATAGCATTTGCTGACTGCCACATGATCTGTGCTAAGCAGCCATAGAACTATAAAGCATGTGATTTTATACAATATTGCTAAACTACTTTGCTAGCATAGTATCAATGTAACACAAGCCTTTTATTGTTTTCTACAAATATACATTATCTATGTATCTATCTATGCACCAGACCCACTACCACACTAGCAAACCACAGCCAGGATCTCTGCTCTCTTACATTTACAAATAAGCAACAACTACCCACAAGTGGTCACTCTTCTTTATCAGATAACATTGAATGTGAGCTTTATGACCAAAAATGGAAACATTGTTCTTTAAAAAGGCCAATGTATAATTTTTTCTATTCATTACAGTATAAAATATTCGTATCAAATATCTGTATTTTTCAGGTGAAAAGTATAACTAGTGCTGGGAACCGGTATACTGGTTTCAATTTCCCGTACACCATGATTTTTTCATATTGTAAGGTAGCATAGTTGAAACAACAGTTGTAATGCTTCAACAGTCAGCAAATTAAATAACTTCGTAACACACAATTTTCCATATATAAATGTTTACCTTTATAGTATTTATAGCTATTGCCTCAGTCTGTGCCTGAAAAACTGGATTACGTTCAACACATTTAAGTCTACAATTAAATTCATGTCGGTAAAGCAAAATCCTTAATATCGATTCACCACAGTAATAATTTTTAAAATCATGTATGTACAATGTGCAACATGTTTATACAAAGCTAAATATATATAAAATAAAACATGTCCATATGGAGCTATATACGTGGTTATAATCATAAACATGTCGCTATCTACTAAATGTAGCCCACATAATCGGTATAGCAGTGAAACAATGCTTATCGAGCGTGTACATAGTTATAATACAAAAAACATGTCTCTAATGAGCTGATAGACATTTATAATCTAATGAAACATGTCGGTTATACTATCAAGCTAAATGTAAACGATTTTTTAATAATAATAAAAACACACCTTTTTAGAAACATTAGAAACGTATTTTATTGATGTAAACTCTTGCTGCCTGCCTGGTGAACTTAAAAAGAATATCGTTATTTACCGTGAAACCACCAGAATCTCCAAAAACATTGTGATGCAATTTTTCGGTCATACCGCCCAGCTCTAAGCACAACCATGTACTTCTATTTTAAATGCATTTTTAGAGGAATGAAATGGTATTTTCTATTTTTTTTACTAATAATGATTAAAGGTTTATAATATACACAATGTATTGCTTTTAAATCTAAATTTAATGAGACAGAACACTTCCCATTTAACATGTTTTATGTCATCGCTTTATAAATGAAATTGGGGGACCACATATGTTCAGCAGCTTCAAAGCCTCCAAAATGTAACCAGACAATAGTTCACTTTATCACCGTGTTCTACATTCTGTTACACACAATAAGTAACAATAGCTTTAATCACTAATCCAGATATAGAATACAAACTGATGAACAGCACCACACCCTTGTCTTGTGACCTGACTTCTGGATTCTGTAGGTGCCTGATGAACAGATGAACCTGGTGTCCACTATCCATCCTGCCTGTGCTCTTGGTTGCATAGCAGGAGTTTAAAGAGTGATGTTATAGGTTGACTGACTGACACGATGCATGCCCGCTCTCCATGCTCCATGTCCCGTTTCTGATTCGAATTTAAAAACTCCCTGTTAAGCCTGTGGATATCCTTGTTGGTCTTGAGGCTTCGTTGAATACAAACATAGTTTTATGCGGTCAGGTTCAAGTAACAGGCAGTGGTTTCTAACCCTGAGGGTTATGGCTGCATTACTGCCCCGCGCTGTGGCCTGAGAGCCAGGCGGTTGGCCAGCAAGCAGGCTAGGGCGATGCCTGCAGCTTGAGTAAAGGCCAACGCAAGCACGGTAGCGGCGATGTGGAAGACATTGTCATTAACAATGCTGAAGACCTTGCGGAAACAGCCGTCAGGGTGGATACCTGCCGCTTCTGCAGTGCCGCTGCCCCCTGCAGGCAGGGGCCTGTTCCTGCAGCCTTTACGACGCACGCAGCAACTGTCCGGCACCGAGATGGAAGAGACATTGTCTGGGCTGATGTCCAGTACAACCCACTCTGAGGCCTGCCAGTCCTGCCACCCCTTAGCTCCGCAGCACTTGAGCGCCCTCTGCAGGCTGTCCAGTGCATTGGCCCGCCCATCGTCATCGCCATATGCTTCAACGGCCCGTTGCAGTCCACTACGAAACCCTTCGGCGATGTCCTCACGATAGAAGAGTCCAGACAGGCCAGCAGCCAACCCAGCCACCAAGGCAGCCAGTTGAAACACGCCGTAGGCTCGAAGCAAACAGGGCAACTTGGCAGCAGTCCCCAGGCAACCCAGAAAGCCCCAGGTAGTGATGGCAGCTCCGGTCGTCAGCAGGATGATCGGCGCATTGGGGTAATGGTTGGCTGACAACAGCATGTAGTTGGCCAGGGAGACCTGTGCCCAGACACCCAACGTGAAGATGGCCAGCCCCACCGCCCAGAAGAGACAGCTGAACACGAGGAGGCCGAGGCGCAGGACGGGCATGATGCCCACGGGCACGCAGCAAGGTGCCGCCTCAGGTTGTGGTGGGGGTGCCAGCGAGGCTTCGGAGCACAGCGACACAGAGAGGCGCTGGTGTGGCCGCTGTTGCTGCTGGAAGGGGGAGAGTAGGATGCCAGGGGGCGCCGAGGGACGACGAGGCAGTGCTGGGGGCACCGCGAGGCTCAGTCCCCTAGGAGAGGAAAGCCTCCGTGATGTTGGGACCCCTTCCCAATCTGCAGTCCTCGGGCTTGGCCGGCCGGGGAGGGAATTGTAGGGTAGTGCACTGTTCATTGCACTGGTTTTGCTTTTATCTATCGCTCACTCCCTCTTTCTCTCTCTCTTGCTTCTCTCCCACGTCCCTGCCTCTCTGGCTGCCTCTCTCGTTTACTTTATGGCGGGCCGTTAACGAAACCCCGCTCCTCCCCAGCTGTAAATCTCTGCCGTGACACAGACTGTTGCAGCACTATCTCCGTCAGCAGCCGGACACCTTCTTCTCTCCTTTTTGTTTATGTTATCAGTTTGTTTCAGGCTTTCCGTCCATTCCCTCCCGGGTTCGGCGTTCCTCGGTTGCTGCCGTGTCCTCTTCCTCGCTCCTTTGCTTGCACTCCGCTGGATGGTTTTTTCCCGGGGCGGGGCCGCAGGCACCCTGACATGAAGAATACCCCAGCACACCCCTTCTCTAGTGTGGGGGGAGACACCATCTGATTTTACTCTCCTTTATCAGTGAGAAATTTTCACCCAAACTGATTACCCTTTATTATGCCAAAATGATCTCAAATATTCAGTGATTTGACTGAATCTATTTGTTTTATGTTGACTGGAGCAGTAAATTCCATTTAACAGAGGAGCATAATTAACTGGAATGTGATTGGCAAATACAGCAATAATTTTTCCCTGGAAATGTTCAAAAACTATATCAAGCATTACAAAGCGTAGTCCACATAATTTATTGTCACATGTGAGACACATAAACCCCTCCACCCCCTGCCCAGACTCACAAAAATACATCAGACAACCACGGCACAGTCAAGGCCAGTGGACTTGTGTTATACGGATCAATACTCAAGGACAAGTGACCTGAAGGGGAGCAGATTTGTTGGTCCCGATTAAACGAAAACGGACAGGTATAAAAACAAGCCTGCATCTGACACTTAATGATTAAATCATACAAGGGCTGCAGACTGTATCATACACAAATGAACTGATTTTAAAATATAATACAAGCCCCCAAACTCACAGATTCCAGTGTAGGGCTGGGTGATATGACTGTCCATAATAGCTCAATATTTTTGGTCACTGTATTGATATTTGATGAAATGAATGGTCTTATTATTTCACAACATTGTTTCCCAACTGGAAAGCATAAAACATGTATCTCCGCTGAACATAAACAAATCACATAAGATGTTAAAAACCATAATTCTCCATGATGATAACCAGTCTCCATCTGCAGTAAAAGTCACTTTGAGAAAGTAATTACCAGAATCGTGATTTAACTGGCCAGCAGAAGCCTGACGGTGAGTTTATAGCATCTCATTACCATGAGTCAGTAAACAGTCACTGATTGCTTTAGGCATGTAAGCCTACACAGCTCTCAACACATACACACACATACACAAACAAACATGCAACATTCAGAATTTCAGGCTGTAGATATTGTGCCACATGATAACATCAACATTTACGCAGCTCGTGACTGTACTGTCAGGCAAAAAACCCTTACGAACAATTCTCGTGTACCCCCTAACGCCCTCCCGTGACTGCTTTGATAAATGCAGCAAGTGTGCCGGAGCAAAATATGTATAATCACCTGATTTATTCATTAGATCGGGTCACTAGTAATTCAAGGTGGGGGGAGGGGGTTGATATTATTAAAAAATTAATTGCCTTCTTGTATTTCTTGTATGTTTTTGTTTCTTTATATGTTTTACTTTTAATATAATTAATTATAACTGAGATTATATTGTATGGGAATATATGCTACGAAGGATGTTTTTTTGTACAATCGATCGCGATAAAATCGTCCGTTCTGCAGCGGTAGACTTACACTTAAAAATTAAGTTCCTGCGGCGTTCAGTCCCTTAGTCCGCTTGACGGTATTTTCCCTTACCCGAGCTTATGCGTGGATTCTGCTTATATGACGCTTTTTCCCTGCCACCATGCAAGAACCGAGCCGTTCCTGCGCTGGCATGGGCCTGCTTACTAGTAGAACTATAATTAATTGATATCGTACCTTTCGATGTATTGATGCGTTCCCGATAACTCGGAACTTGAAAGTTGTCGAAAAGTTACGTGGGTACTTGGGTAGCGTGTGACTAAAACCATACACAATGAACAATCAGTGTTGGGGAAGTTACTCAAAAACGTAATGCATTACAAACAGTTCAGTTCCAGAAAGTACAAATCCGGACCAAGCTTTTGTTTCAATCAACCAGTTAAGCATAATGAGTCACAGTCACCGAGTACTCAACCGGTTGGTTGAAACAAAAACTTGGTCTGGATTTGTACTTTCTGGACCCGGACTGTCTGTAATGGATTACCTATGTGAATAACTTCCCCAACACTGTGGACAATCTTTACTGAACCAACTACATTGTACACACCAGATTGCATAAATTATTTTGACTTTATAGTGCAACACTGCACACTCTACAACATCTGCTAAATTAAACGTTTTTTAATTACACCAGCACTGCAGGAAGTAAAAAAAATTAAATATGTTCTTTTTTCATAAATTCTCAAACTTTGTCAGTAAGTCACTTGTTACTTTCTTCATAGCTATAGTAAAGTGAAAAAAACTTTTTCCACATCTCAAACGCACTAAACTTCACATACACTCCAAACACACTGTCTAGTTCAGGGGTATGCAGGTTTTTGGGATAATCCGTAGGTCTGCTGTTCAAACCCAGGTGTGAGGACTCTTCAACCAATCAGTCCTCTAATTAGTAATCCGATTAGGGAGTTGCAGCGAAAAAACCTGCATGCACAAAAACATTTTCTGGACAAGATTGGCCACCCCTGGTCTAATGTATGGATTTTTAAAATATTGTATTTCACAAAGTAAATCAGTTGAGCAGTAGAACCATTTCCTTAAAAATGTTTTATTATTCAGTAACAGTGAGGTCTTCCCCCATGTCCAGTGTGATCCCCCTCCTTATTTTGGTTACAATTTGTTCACCAAATCAGCCATTACTAGGAGTTAATACAAGGAGCATAGTTACTGTTGTGTGCCTACGTGCACTTACACATACACGTCTACACAGTTGTGCTACAATTCATGTTTAAAGTGCCCATAACTGCACAATGTGCTTAAATAGTTCTGGATGATAGCTAGCTGACCACTGACTCACTGCAGACACTCCAGTGTCATTTGTGTTGCCAGTATTGTCCTTTCCAAACACTCCAATGGGTCCACAACTCACAGGACACGCAAACAATATCCATCTAAACAACTTTTGACACACTGACTATCCTGAAAGGTAAAAATTTGCCCTGCGCATAAGGCAGTGAACTATGCAGTTAGAAAACTGAGAGGAAGATAATAATACAAATGAACTCCTGTCATGCTAGAGGCCTGGGTCATGTGCCACTGGCTGGTCATGATCAGTTCAATTGATCTTGTTGCAGTTCAGATCCAGCGAATGGGAAATTTATGATTCCATTTCAAATTCAATTTAAAGGGTCTAAACTGTACATCACGAATTGAGATTATAAGAATAATCCAGTATCGAAAACTGGAATCCTGAAATTCACAAAACTGAAGCTGGAGGTTGACTTTAGTTTTAAGCAGTAATTCAGGCTCACTGCTGTAGCTAACTGGGCATGAACTTGGGGGAAAAAACTTGGAAAATTTAAGTTTTCAGCCTGGTCAAAAATGCAAATTTTGCATTAGAAGAAAATAGTAAAATATTAACTGAGAAGATTTAATCTAAATATTTGCAGTTCAACAGTTCCCATTCCTGACTGGACTTTACCATAACCACATTTAGGTGGAACTCAGGTTCTCAGGCACGGGCTCTAATGACAGCTGTATATTGAGAATGTGATTTTTTGAGAACCATGGATCTGTGTTGATTGCTAAAAAAAAACAAGAAAAATCTCAGTGAAATTCATGCACAAACCTTACTTGAGGGTTTGCATATCTTCTAAACTGAACTTATTTAAAACCAATAACAGATTATACATTATACATATATTAACATGTCGGGAGAACAAGTTTATTAAATAAAATGACAAAAACCAATTGATATTGACAATGAAACACAGAGACCTACTGATGTTACTCTCTGAGCAATACATAAGTCAGAGAGCTATCGCTAGCTTGCTGGAAAGAAATGCGCTAAATGGCTTTCTGAAGCCTATTGGAACTGCAGGTGCCTTATTCAGCAGGTCCTCCATCTGGTCATAGCACAGTCCCCATCCCCTTGGTCTCTCAATGTTTGTGCGTGAGGATCTGCAGCAAGAGAAGAAGGGTCAAGGAGGGCAGTCATTAAGTCACAGTAGTCGTTCTACAGTCTTTTACTCACACGTAAGATGCCGATGCTGCATATACGTTATAACAGTTAACTACAGTACATTTAACAATGGGGTCGGTGTTAAGCACGCTTCAAAATACAGATCTTGTGCTTAAAACTGAAACTTTCATCCATCGGCTGCATCCTAGAAAAGTTTCTCAGACTGTTTCTTTGAGGTCAACAATATCACCCCTCCATCAGTTATCATCTATCCCTACTTAATTTTTCACATTGTTTTTATTTTTTATTTTTTGATGAGTTCTGGGCATATGCCAAAATCATGTCCTCTTGTTTAATGCCTGAGTCATCTTTTTTTAGTTGTCTATCCTTCAGCTTATCCACACTTACCTACAGGTGTTTTACTTCTGATGGGTTCCTTTCGGGCCACGTGTGCAATCCTTCTGCTCTCGCTCTTTGGGTGACCTTATCTCTGTGATTATCGCTGGTATAGGTGTATGGAGCTGGTGTTTTTTTTTTTTGGGGGGGGGGTCACTACAGGATTCTCTAACACATTAGTCTTATCGATAGGTACTACTTCACATAAATATTTGTATTGTTTTATATCTCAGCAGGGCAGGTTGCAGCAAATGCGGTGAAGGCTTTCTTGACTGAATACAGGTTATAGCTGACGGCAAGCTGCCTTCCATCAGAGCGTAAAAGCATTTGATTTCAAAAAGTCTGGATGGTGCTGAATGTGGAAAAAGTCAGTGAAGATACCATAAGCTGGAGGCTTCATGAAGCAGGAGCTCTGCATCAGGCCCGGCACATGGGACTGAGGCGCCACGCTGAGGTCTGGGGGACTGAAACATGGCTGCACATTTCCCATTAGCCGCAACTTCACCAGCTCGGCTGCAGGACGCTTCCATGTGCTTGTCTCTGTGTGCTTCTCAAGGTGATCCATAGTGTACTGGGTGTTAGCCTAATAAGCTGAAGCATGAATGGTCAAATAAGTTGGTTAAATTGGTCTTCTCGTCACCCCTTGATACGTCATTTTAACTTCATAAAATGTCTTACAGCTTTAATAAGTTCTTTAGAATGTTATATGTATCCTTGGGGCCGGTTTCAACAATTGACTTCTCTGTAACCTTGTAGAAGAAGCACCATAGCAGTTCATAGAATATTTTTAGGAAGTACTTATATGTTCAAGGTTCCTAACAGGCTAAGGCTCTTGTTGCAAAACGGCAGAGAGAAAAAAATGTAAGGAATGAATAACTGAAAGACTCAGGCACTTTTCCTGGATCTCTCCTTGGGTTCAGCAGCCAAACCGGTTTGACTCCTGTAAATGAGTCTTTATGTTTTGGAATTCTGTGTCCATGACATCGGGGTGTTTTCCAGCTGGTTTCTTTCCAGGGTGTAGAGGTGTTATGCAGTTAAATGTCAAAAGCTCCAGGTTGAAGAACAAATTGTCAATGATCTCCAGGGCCGCACCTTGTCAATTTCTATCCAGGTAAAGAATCACCTTTGATATAACAGCGTGATTAACTTCCACTCATCTGATAGAAGGTAGTCCAGGAGACATATTTCAAAGGAAATGGGACTATTTGAGGATTTTTGGGAAGTCATTAATGTAGGCACAGCAGTCTTAAAAAGTATGCCACAAATCCAGGCAGATGTCTTGCCTAGACTTTCTCATCAAAATCCAAATGGATTTTAGTAATGTTTCCCAGAACATATCCATTTAACACTGCCCTCAGTTTATAACAAATCTAGATCAATGCCTAAATCAATGACAAAATTTCCCCATAAAAATACAGGTGGATTTTCCTAGGGCAAATTCAGTTAATCCATATAAAAGTATTATCACAGGACCTTAAACTATGAATTACTCATTAAAAAATAATCTGAAATAATTGTATGAAGTAGAAATGTATTGCAGATTTATTAAAGGGGTCTTTAGACCAGAAAGTAAGGCACCTTTCATTATTACACTTGAATTCATTTAATACATCAGAAAATGGTCAAAATATGCCATCTCAGGTCTAAAGTTAATTTTACAGGATATAATTTAAGGACTAGGGCTGGGAAACATTGATTTAAATGTATTAGGTTTTCGATGGTACCTTTAATCCAGAAATTCCATCTCAGATTCTGATTGATTGGTAGCTGTGTATTATGGAAGAAAATTAGCCAGTTGACAATAGACGTCTATGTCTTAAGCCATGAAGGACCAGAGCTTTAAACACCCAGCCCCGGACGCAAGTAAAACAACTGTCTTCCTTGAGTTTCTTGACCTACTCTTCACCGTGGTCCTTTATATCTGTGACCAAGGCTGTCATGAAGGGACTCTAGTCAATAGGTGGTGAGGTCAGTGTTGGTGACCCATGATAAATAATAGGCTTGGTAGTGTAGGATTCTTTTTGGCCGCTGTTCCTTTAGTTACCAACGGTAAGGAGCCATCAACACGTAGCACTTGTGTCACTTTGTTTTAACTCTCCTGTACAAGTCATCCCTACGTCAGTCTGGATCTGGTTAGTATGTTATAGCAGACGTAAAGTAATTCAGCACCGACATGTCACCACATCATGTTGGTCCTTAGGAGAAAGCCTCCCTGTTTTTCCAGAGGTTTTGCTCTGATCCTGAGTCAGTGCAATGTGCAGTCCCTCTCAGTCCCCCTTCCCAGGCGGAGGGCCAATGTGTGGCAGTAGCACTGAGTGGCAGCGGGATTGTTTTGGGAAGATGTGGTGTGTTGGAGGGGGCAGGCCGTAGCCAAGCCCCGCCTCTCAGCACTCGCCAGCAGCAATCAGCTCGCCAGCGGGCCTCTCAGTCAGCCTATCCCTGTGCGCCTGCTCCGACGGCTCCTCCCCCTCGTACAGTGTGCGATGAATGTTGAGGAGGGGGTGGGAGGGGTTTCGGTTGAAGGGTCCCCCCTGATTCTCAGCATCCTCTTGGGATGCCGGGGGGAGGGTCATGGGCAGGCTACTAGTGGTGCCATTCAGGAAGGAAGAAGTGGAGAGGGTCACCCCTGAGAATGAGGATGGATTTTGTTCAGAGAGAGACTCCTTATTATCTGGGGGCAAAGAAGAAGAATGAGACAAAAGTATTGCTCTTTAAAATACATATTAAACATGATATCATGTTTAGGCTTGTCCATTCAGCACAGATTACAAACTAACAGAACCGCTTCACATCTGTTCAAATCGAACCTATACCTACTTATCTACTGATTCTAGATGAATATTCACCTTCAAAAGGAGCATTAAGATATATTTTTGTCTATAAAGCAAAACAAAGGGTCTTGTTGAGTCATTGGATTCTAAGCAACCTGCCAGTGATTCAACTCCATCAAAGGACAAGAAGGTCTGTGGAAAGCATTTGCATGATCTGAAGCAGCAATTGGAGCTACCTGTGATTGCAGAGGGCACATGTACTATGGTGTGCGTGCCCTCGAGGAACACCGTGTCCAGGCTGCTGTCCTGGGGTGTGGGTTCTGCATGAACCACCTCAGCCTTGGGCTTGCGGATGGTCAGCATGTAGGGCTGGACGTCCAAGGAGAAATTGCCCTTGTGCTTCTTCTCCATGCCGACCCCGCTCAGATCTCCAGCTGCCAGACAGTTATACGTTAGACAGCAACACTGGTAATACAGAAACACACACATCTACAAAACTTCTGTGTACTTCAAAAATATATGTCAAAGCTGACACAATTCTTGGAGAATTAACTGAGGAGGAATGTGACACTGTGATGAAGCTTTATTTATGCATGAAGGTCCACTTGTCTGAGATGGACTGGCATCCGATTACAGGAATCCCCTGCGATACGAAGAGTGCTTCCTAGAGTCCAGGCTCACTGAGACTCTGAACTGAATGAGCGGTATGGAACATGGGTGGATTGATGTAGAGGACCGCCATAGCCTGTTGCCCATACTTTTGGAGGTCAAGGGGTGCTGTGTGCTCTTGGTGTCCAGCAGGGGAGCAATGAAGGTGTCAGCGACTGTTTTGCGACGCAGGGGCTTGGGCTTGTCGGGCTTGGTGCTGTTCTCCAGCCGGGTCAGGGCCAGAGGTTCCTGCATGCAAAGGATGACAGTGAAATGTTGTGGGAAGACTTGAAGAAATCCTCTCAACGAACAAGGACCCCTGGGCAAGGGTTTGGGGCTAGTTCAGCCTGTCTATTAAAAGTAAATGCTTTCCTGAATTAACATATTACTATGTCACTGACATCCTGGCTGGAGTGTTCCCAGTGCATTTCTGATCTAAATACTAATGTTACTATTTGTTTTCCTCCGAAGGTATTTCAACAAATCAGATAAATATATAATAAGAAAAAAGTGTAGTCCACTTAAAGAAAATTAGGTTTTAAAACTCACTTCTTTTCCACTGTTTAAATTACATGTGGTATATTTTATGACTAAGCTTTCCCATAATTCATTTCTCCATGTTATTTAGTATATTCACAACCCAATAACTGGAAAATATTCAACAGTTCATACCTTGAAAGACTGAGGTAAAGGGTTAGAGGTAGGGATCCACTTAATCTTTTTTCGGGGTCGCTTGATGACGAGCGGTTCCCCACCCAACTCTCCGATACCCAGGACGGATGGGTCAAGGTTGGGGTCTATGGTCTGGATGCCTGAGTCCCGCACTGTGGGCGTGGCATCGTGGTTGGACTGTGCCAAGGCAGCGAGGAGCTGCCGCACCACGTTATCATACATTAGGTCGCTTTCATTGGTGATAAAGTCCAGCCGGTTGAGGGACTTGATGTGGTCACGGTTCTCGTCGCAAAACATCGCCAGGATGTTGATGTCGCAGAACTGTGACTTCTGCCAGCGGCGGCGTGTCTTGATGCCCACCTTGTGCAGCTTGTCAAAAACAAAGTTGGACTTGCGCACCACGAACAGGTGGAGCAGGTTGACCAAGATAATGAGGTTCATGAAGCAGAGCAGCCCAATATCCACGGCTGCCATGATCCGCTGTAGATGCACAGATGGCAGCTTGCAGTTGACACTCACTCGCAGGTCAGGGGTGCTGCTCGAGTCTGGAGGCTCCCCCAGAGCGCAGGTGAACTCATTCTGCCGCTGCCGGGCGTAGTAGATGCTCAGGTAGGTGATGGGGATGGAGCTCAGCCAGATGATTGCCAGATGTCGAGCCAGGTAGAGCTTGGCTAAGAAATTGCTCTGACCACGCCGTTCCAAGTACTTCTCAAAGAGGTTCTGCTCAGGGCTCTTCTCCTTCTCCGCGTTCTCGATGATCTCCCGCCGCTCACGCTCTGTAATTCCCGGCCCCTTGGACTGGATCTGCTTCTCGATCTTTGGAGCCCGACCCTCAGCTGCCCGGTGGTAACAGTTGTCTATCTCTTGCAGCAGGAAGTTGAGTTCGGAGGTAAGCCGAGTGGAGCCCAAGAACTCCCAGCCCAGGGCGGGGATATACATGATGCCCGCGAAGGCCAGCAAGGCATAGGGCAGGAACTTGTGCTCAAACAGGGATGGCCGAAGGGTCGTCTCCACCCCAGGGATGGCGTCCCGCAGCTCTGTCCAGCAGTAGCCACGTGCATACAGAGCCTGGTCACGTGTGAAGTTGCTTGGAGTATAGCAATATATGGACTCCTCTAAAGATATGGGGTAGAGTATAATTATCATATGATTAATTACCATATGATTACCATGATTAAATTAGCCAATCGCATTATTCATAAGTGTTCACAGTTCACTTGCTTAATTAACAGAGTAGGAAAAAATATTATTTAAAAACAAAATACTTGGTTATCGTGGGGTGAAATAAAAGATCATGGTCAGGCAGAGAAGTAATGGAAAAATGGAACAGCCCAGAAATGTATTTAAGAACAGAAAGAAAGGAGGGAAAAACAAATTTTGACAAATCACCATTTTCTCTCGCTAATGGGGAAATTTCTTTACCAAAGTCTCTCCTGTGCATCGGCTTAAGTAAAAGCTTTTCGAGTATGTTATTTGCCATGTATGATAGAAAGGCACCTTCAAGAAATCCTTTCTTCGTAAGACACATGATCCAGTGTCTCAATGACCTTCAAATGCCTTTGTGTCCTTCAAAATAAATCTGATTTGAAGTGCAAATGCAAGCCTTTGCATCTCGATAAGAGTGGGATTTGGGAAACTGACAAATGGGACCCTTTAAACTGCAGACAAAATGGCTGGTGTTCCTGGTGGGGATGCAGGGCTGCCAGTGACGTCTGTCTGCGGTTGGGATAATGCAGCCCCTGGCACAGCAGAAACTCAAGTGCACAGTCATAGCCGGCTGCCTGGTGCGGTTCTGCGGACGGCCTGACTCAGCAGTGAGCCCCGGCGGCGCCCCCCCCCCCCCCCCCACCACCCAACAAGGAAAAGACAAAACAAACAAAAAAAAAAAAAAAACAAAAAAAAAAAATAAGAAAATA
>JAODLD010000069.1:27151101-27163468 GCA_026781065.1 Mormyrops boulengeri | reverse complement strand
CTCCTCACTGCTCTCAAACACATACGATCCGCACTGTGTTCCTTCATCACGATCATAAAGTACCCGTGTCACCTTGGCACTGCTCTGTCAATTCGTATATCAGGCTACATCACAGACAGCCAGAGGGCTTTTCTGAACAATTATTATCAAACTGTCCTCAAAGTAAAAGTGCGAGAAGAAACAGTTAATTTGACCCTCTCCCGATACTATTCTCTATTTGATGCCCCCAGTCATTTTCACTTGGTTCTGCTATGTAATTCAAGGGGCAACTGTCAGGACCAGTCTCTAAAATTTCAATTCCATTAAAGGACACGCTTCACTGTTTGATTTATATCCATCAGAGTTACTATTAATGTTTGAGCTTCGCAAATGATGAAAGGTGGTGTATCGATTGTTATATGGCTATTTTCGCAGAACTTTTGAGCAACACATTGGAGCACCGGTTCGGCAAGTAGATCATATTTATTATCATTTGAGCAGCCAGCTTGTGGGGAATTTCCTACTTTCCTGCTACAGCTTAATGTAATGCAAAAGGCCAAATTAGCGCCCCCCGCAGGCAAATGAATATGCCGCTCATGATATTGCTTGCCCACTATCAGCATAATGGTGTAATCGGTGTAAAAATAAATGTATCAGTGGTATTCAGTGTTTGCTGTAAGGAAAACATGTAATAGGTCACCATGCTGAAATGTACCACGGCTCCCTGGACTTTTTCTGCTACTCATAAGTGGTTCATCAACAAAATCTGAAGTGTATATAAATATTTAACTGTAAAGACTGTAATGCTGAAAATTATGTTACATTATTACTGCTAAGTGAAGTGGGCACAATTACAACATGATTACCATTATTATTAAAAACCTGTTATTTTGACCTTGTGGGGACCATTTTTCAGGTCCCCGCAAAGATCTGTGAATGCAGTCAAAAAACTAAAAATGTCAAAAGATTTGTATTTTGTTTGGTTACTTATGGTTAAGGTTAGGGCTGGGTAGGGGTTAAGGTTGTCATGTTGGGATTAGAGTTGTCCCCATAGAAATGAATGGAGAATCCCCACAAAGATATAGATAAATAATCTGTGAGTATATGTGCATGTGTGTGTGTGTGTCTGCATGTTCTCCTTGTCTTCGCATGGGTATTTTTCGAACACTCCAGTATTATACAGTTAGGAGGGCTGGTATCAGTCTGTGAATTGGTGTGTGAATGGAAGTCACTGTCTAATACACTGTGCTTCCTGGAACAGGCCTTGGATTCACTGCAGCCCTGCACTGCATAAGCAGTCAAAAAACGTGTAACATCTGCAGTGAAAGTCAATGATGTGCATCATGTCAGCACACGGCTCTCTGTATACATACCCAGCATAACAGCCCAAAGCAGTCTCACTGACCTGCAAAGTTGCGTGTGAAGACTAGGGTGACTAGGAGGATGGGGATGATGACGGTGCCGATGGTGACCACACGGTCGAAGGGCAGCTCCAGTTTCAGCTGGACCATAAGGCCAGCCAAGGCCCCGCCCTTCTCATCCTGAGTGGACCCGGGCAAAATGAGCTCCTTTAGCTTCTCTCCAGCGAGCAGAGCCGTGGCCATGTCTAAGTTCTGCTCAAAGATGTTCTGCATCCGGGTCCGGGGAATACGCCTCCTCTCCTTCTGTCTGTGCAGTGCTGGCCAGCAGCCGCCGTTGGATGAACTGTGATTGGCTGCTTTGCGTGTCCGTCACTCCGGGTGCTGATAGCATTCAGTGCTTTTCTAGAACTTCTCTTGTTTGTTTGCGTGTGTGTGTATCTTACGGCGAGCGGTGATGTCAGTCTACAGGGGTATGTTTGGAGCTCCTGGTCCAAAGTGCCATTCCTGTCAAGATACAAAAAAATCATCTGTGTTGAAGGATGTATTGGTTCTCTGTGACCAATTATCTTGTTACAGTCTCAGTGATCTGAAACCAGCCATAGAAGACAGAAGGTGTAAGGCTGGGTACAGTCTAAGTCGCAGGCCACTGAAGCACTGACAGAGCTGCACTCTGAAGATAATTCATAGTCACATAGCTCAAAGAAGACCCACACTGACGGGGGATGAACATGCAAACTGCATACACGCAGTTGACACTGTAGTCAAATTTGGACGTCTGAAGGTAATACTGCCCAACAGAATATGTATGATATAAGTTTCTTATTTATAAATATATGGATCTTAAAGTGTAATCCAAGAATAATGTAGTCAAAGTTACGTAACTCTATAAACCTCGATGTGCATGCAGACATAAAACTGGCACAGTTGTGCTGTTCAGAGTCCATTCTTAAGTTAACTGGTTCAGATTAAAGAAATCATGCTTATGGCTTCCTAAAAAACCTGAAAGTAGACGATCGAAGCAGATGATCAAAATTTGGCCAGTTGACACTGTCACTACGTAAGGGTAGCATAACTGTAGCAACGGAAATCACTGGCTAATATTTAGCAAGTGGAGAAAAACACATTTTAGTGCCATTTGTTCCTTTCCTCTGAAGCAAATTCAACATCAAAGTGAATTCTGTACTGATAAAAGTAATGCCAGTTTGGAAGAATCAGTGTATACTGGATTAACAGTTGCTTCAGACTTCAGGTAGCTTTACTAGTATAAGAACTGGATAGATAACCAACACTTGGAAGACGTACCGTGGGATCCCAAGTGAATCAATCATTGTAATCTTTTCCCTCTGTGAGCTTTTAGGGTAGTTAGTTTGAAATTTGCACTAGGATGGTTGCTAATCACGTTGGAAGTGATTGAATGATAGCGTTTTAGCTGCTGTAGCAAATCAACAATACTTTCAGGAAAGCACTTCTGTACAAGTGTCACTCCCAGACCAGATCAACAACTAGAGCAGAGAGAAGAATGGGAAAGAAGCGAGATTGAAGGTGGCCTCACTGTGCCTCTCCATGCTGAGGTCATAGCTGATCTCAGCACTGCCTGTGTCTATAGGCAGATAGACAGGCCACGGAGTTTCCAGATCAGGCAGTGTCGGGTTGCCACAACCATATCTCACAGCAATGCTTCTTGCCTACAGTGTTCACAGAAGTTGGTGTGACCCTGTTCTGACAGCCTTTTGAGCTGTATTCCAGCAAACGAAAAACACAGTACTTAAAGGATCTTTAGAGAATCAAGTCTCAGAATGCTTTTGGGAGTTTGCAAATCCCCAATGTGTCACCATCTTAATTCATTTGGCTAAGGCTTATACAGTAGCTGCCCTCTTGCTACTTCATGGCATTTCTAACACCTCTTTCGGTTCCTCCCGTTTGACTCTTACCCTTCAGCCGCCCAATCTGCTGCTGGATCCAGCTGGATTCATCCACCCCTCAATCGATCACATCTAATTCCTTTTTTCCATTTTATCAACTCCTGCAACTACAGGTGGAACCCTACGCTCGGAGAGGCTGGTGGTGCATGAGGACTCTCTGAAAGAGAGGAGCAACCTGTGGCCAACTGGCTGCAGCTGTGGAGACACGTGTTGAAAAGCTTATCTAAAAACTGCAGAGCAGCTACCCGCTACTGTCTGCATGCACTGCTAATAGGAAGCTGCAGGGAAGTTTGGAACCTCCCTCTGGATCTGTCACCTTACATGACTTTCCCATCTGCTGCCTCTCCCACAGGTCACAAAGTGCTGGAGCATATCATGCCCATCCTTCCCTTTGTTTAACAAGAAATCAGCAAATGGCTCCACTGGGTTTTAAAATTGACATGAACAGGACCTAAGTACCAGTGTCACCTTGCAGGATATCCCCACACCACATCTCACCACCATGATGATGCCATTATCTGGAATGAGCTCATTAGAGCAAATGCAAGGATTGACACGAATGCATGCTTCTTGACGCTTAACAAACCAAAACACTGTATATTCAGGGCAGTCACTGCTGTAGATCTCATAAACTGTATTAACATGCACCTTCCCAGCTAGAGTTTTGAGTAGAATCCTCTTTCCCCTACTCCATAAATGCTAGTGTGATGATTAAAAGCTAATTAGTGTAGATCAGGACACTTAGAGACAGGAGGAGATACCATTCCACAGAATCATGCATCATTTTTTGTTTCTGCAGTACGGTAGATTATTTCATGTTTGATAGGCTTGCAAACCTGACAAGGTCAACAGTTGTCCTGCTGAATATGTATCTGCATACACCCCATAGAGACTCACAGCTCTGAAATGACTCACAGACAAACAGATTTTAATGCTGGACATTTAACGAGCATCTCTTTAGTTACATCACTAGGTTTTAGACTTGACTTACACATACTAGTCACATCACTGTTTAGAAACCAATAGCCTAGACACCGCTAGACGACTGTCTTGTTAACATTAGGACCCAACTTCTTGAAGCTTATTCACTTTACACATCTGTTAGTGACATGGTTCTCAAATATGACTCTGGAGATTTCACTGTTCTAAAAATGATTTCCTGTTTTCTTGTATCCCAAACTTTTCCATGGGATATAGAGGTAATGTCTGGACTTAAATATTTTAGTTCCTGATCCACTTATGAATTATAATGAAATTCCTGTAGAAGAACCTGCCTCAATCTAAAAATTATTTTTCAGTACCACTATCAACTGTATCATTTTCAACCTCAAATATTAAATTTACAGTTATAAAAACTCTTCAATAATTAGAGTTAGAATTAGCTCACTGCTAGACCAAAACACTTCATGTGTGTCACTGGAAAAAATTATGTAATTCACAGATTAAACTGGAAAATCCTTCACGAAAAAGGAAATATACCAAGCAACCAATAACATAAAGGATTTGACCTTGTACTGGAATTCCATTCACATAATTGCTGTATTTCCTGTGTTTCATGTCATCATTCTGGTCTGTAAGAATTTGGAGTTGACGTTCGGAAACTAGTGTTCAAGCATGAAAACAGTATTAATTGATCCTTACTTGCAGCTGTAATCACTATAATATTTATGCGGTCTAGTGATTGGAAAGAAACTTCACTTCAGTTAGCAAAACCATCATATATATGCTGGCTGGTTTTGGAGGTTTGGGGATTTTGGCGGTTATGAGATCTGGTGGGCAGGGGGATTAAATCGCACCAGGATCCTCAGCTAGCAAACGTGAAACAGAAACATACTTACTAACACGCTTACACTTTACACATGCGTCAGTTTACGTAACCGGCTTCCACATAAGGTAGATTACATGTATGAATACCTAATCAAGCACTAAAAAAAAACAGATGTAACGTTATGCATACTTCATTATGGTTAGAAAATAAGCAATATTAAACAATCTACGTACACATTATGCGTACATAATCCACTGTAATAATGCACATTATATACTGTATATACAATATGTACCATTACACGATACACAGAATATTTATTTCAATGCAATTAACGGGACGATTATCATGATGCACAAAGCGTCTTGCACACTGAGTTGCTTCTGCAAATCAAAACCGGATGCCAGGATGAGGATGTATGTAAGACATTCAAATATAAGGACACTGAAGGAGGAAAGGGTCCCGGCAGTCTTTCGCGTCTTAGGTGCTCTACAGCTCTGTCAAAACTTCTATCCTTCAACCGGTACCAGGCAGAGAATACATAACTTGCTCCTTAAGCAATCAAGTACCGAATCTGTCCTTTTTAGGTACATACGGTGAAATCGATCCGCTTAAGTCGTCGAAAAAAGCAAGAGATTAAATTTCATGAACTCACCCGCGGTCCTCGGCGCTGGAAGAGTTAAGCTGCAGTGCGGGCGAGCAGCTACGGCGTGTATCCGGCCCCGGTGTTACCCCACCTCTTGCCTTTTCTCTGCTTCTCCTCTGAAAATCAAGCATGAGAGGATGTGCAAGGATCCTTGCGTCCTTCTTAGCTTCTCGCTGTGAAACCCATTGAGTAAATCCAAAACATCACAGCTCACGTGCATTATAATATTCATATAGTCATAAAACGTAGCATATAGGCAAAAAAATCTTGTATGGCGCAATCGCTCGACTGAATGCTTGAAATAGATCATTTAACATCCTTGTTTATGCAGATTGTTTCGTATTAACACCTTTATATATTCTTTAGTAGTATATTGGGTCTCAGAAAAGGGAAAGGAACATCAACCTTTAGAGGAACGCAAGACTGGGAGCTGTTCAGCATTTCAGCAGGTGAGGACTAGACGCACAGATGGGCATCGGCTCTTTGTTACCGGTTCATCAAGCTGCGGCATGATTTTACAACCAAATCAAATGATAACACGGGACCGAGAGTCGTCTCCATGCAGGGGTTTTTGAGACATCCATTGGGAACAAAGTAAGAAAGCATTTGCAAAACATCTTCCATTTTCTCCTTTCGTCCCCTCTCCACCTTAAAGATCTCTGGCATCCTGTTGCTGCCCGGATCCCCGCGTATCTCCTGCGCGCATCCCTGAGTGTTCTGTGTAAACCTCCGTGTTGTCCGATTGTATTTTAGCTGTACTGTATACTTATTTTTCCCCCGCGGTACATGTGCTTCTATTCGTGAATTCTCCAGCATATTGTCATTTTTGGTGATTCTGTCTATAGGATATCTAGAGATGAATACTATAATGTATAAGGAATAAAAATAAATTGCAAAAACACCATTTCCTGTCCTAAAAAGCTATTAATATATCACTACAACCTTATTTAAACCGGAAACTGGTACCAAGTGAGTTAATAATACTACTGAAAATGCATTCCCTATAATTTATTTATTCCTACGCGGAAAAAAATGATTGCATTGTGCACCATTTTGTACGATTCTAATTTTAAAAGGCTTTTAACATTTACCCAAAAGAGAGAAAAATGTTACTATCTGGAGCAGAATAGGTGTGTTATTATTTATTATTAAGAGGTTTTTATTATCATTATGAGGGACCGATTTTTTACATTTTTTTTTACCACAATTATAAATCAGTATCCCAAATGGCCTCTGGCCTCGCCCCCCTGAGACTGCTATGAAAGCCCGGCTGTGAGCAGACAGTTCCCACATACCGGATCGCACCGGTCTGGGAGCCGCTACCCACAACCGCTGCCAAAATGGGGTGTGCATTACTGTGATGGCGCAGTTTGGGGGGTATGAAACTGCGGTCACCTCGCAACTATAAATGTCAAGCACAATTACGACCTTCCTATTTTACATATAAATATATGCCAGACTTTTGCTTGACGTCATGCTTGGTTTTGAAGTTTCACCCTTATAGGAAGAGCTCAGGGATTAATATTTATTACAACACTGAAGCACAGGGGTTCGTTCTAGGAAAAAATACGGCAAACGATTTCGGTCAGTTTGTAAGTAGGTTCGGGGCGGGGTGCGGGGGGGGGGGGGATAGTGGAAGCCAGTCCTACAGTGGGTTGCAGATCTTAATCAAAGATGACCTGCCTTGTTTGAAGTTTCTCAGGTATGTGTGCCTGTATGTAGGTATGCATGCATGTATAAATTTGTGTATATATGTATCTGTGTATATACGTACATTCATTCACCTACCGTAGTCCATCGTGGTTGCAGTTACTCATACCTATATTGAAAACGCTGTTTGTCATTGCCGTTGAACAGTCGTTGAATCTTGAGATGGAATTGTTAAGATTTGATCATTTGTATGCTGTTTTCTGTCCTCAAGGTAAAAATCTTTTCAAATTTTGAGGAATTTATTTTTTTGTTATTATTGATTTAATATGTATGTACTGTTCCCTGCTGTGTCCTGAAGGTTCTAGAAATGTTTCTTTTTTAAAATAAAAAGTTGATTTTTATGCTTATCTGTATGCCTTTTAGTTTGCTCTGGTTAAATAATTAAGCATTATCAAACCACAATGTTAAGTCAAACTAATTAATTAATTTATGTTGAATTACAGTCCAAGAGTTATATATGTAGGAGCAACTGAAAATATCAGGTAGAGACAACTTAGGGTTTAGTTGGATGGCAAAGGTTTTTGAGTAAAGTATGTCGAGTGAACAGCATTAATTTGAGCACTGTGAACAAATGAGCATTGTGAACAAATGAACATTGTGAACAAATGAACATTGTGAACAAAACGTTTTTTGTTCAGTTTACTTAATATCTACTTTAAATATACTTAAAGAAGTGCATGGAAAACATAAAAGTAAACTGAGTTGAGTAAACACCCTGTTGGAAATCCCTCTGTTGGTCCAAATGGGTTCTTGACACAGAGCACCTGAAAGTCTCTACATGAGTATGAAGTGCAGCATTCAATTATTGTTTTATTCTTCTTCAATTTATTGTGTAACTTACATTTCTTAAATTTATTTGATTGATTCATCTTTATTCTTTTCTTTTTTGTTTGTTCACTAGATCAAATGAAATATAGGCCTAAGCGCATTCTTTGCATTCGTCCAAAGTGTCGCATGTGTGGCAACTTCCTTAAAAAAATGATTTTCTGAAAATAACATACAGGGTATTTCGGAGTTTCGATATTTCAGTTAAATGATGGATACGTTCTTACTGAGGTTTGGCAACGTGAAACTACTATGAAGGGATAAGCATACGGTCGTATATCGTCATGTGATCCCATATGACGGGCATGGTGAAACACGGAGGGACGAATCCATGTTGAGGCTCAAAACAGAACAAGGGATTTTTTTAAAGTGAAGTGAAGCAAAACAAGACACAAAAGGAACCACGGGGGGTCTAAATCAGGCAAGTGAGTAGAAAACAAGGAATTGGGTCAGCCCCAGGTCGCTCGCCAGCTCCCTCTGCTGCCGCTGGCAATTAATGGCCTCCAGCCCCTCGCCTCTGGTGTCCACCTGTGCAGCCGCCACTGCATCACACCTCTGGCTGCACTCCTCAGCATAGCAGCAGTGAATCACATTATCCAACTCAGAGAGGTGATGACTAAGGGAGTCTTCATCGCTGGGGAACCTGCTTGGCTGGTGTTGGACCGTGAAGTCATATCCTTAGAGAGCCTCCAGCTACCATGCCAGCTGTCCTTCAGAAGCTTAACAACCAAGTGAGCAATGCATAGTCGAGGTGCAGCATGGAAGTGCCGTCCACAGAGGTGAGGGCAGAATCGGTGACGGGCTTGGACAACAGGCAGGAGTTTGTGGCAAGTCATGTAACAGGTCTGCTGAAGGCGGCTAAGTGTCCAGCTGAAGGAAGCCACCATATTCTTACCCAGAGGCCCTTCCTGCAACAATACTGCACTAAGCCTTTCATTGCTGGTATCCTTGTCCAGGATGAAAGGGAGAGCTGGGTAAGGTTCTGGAAGTATGGGGGCTTAAATGGATGCAGTCTGGACCCAGTCGAAGGTGGTGACATAGTGCTCAATACAGTTGAAAGCTGTGAGGTGGAGGAGTGCCTAAGTGGTACCTGCAAAGTCCTTCACAGCCACCAGTAATAAAAGGCAAGATCCAGAAAGCTGTGGAGCACAGCAACAGGATGGACCAGTCCTGGGGTCATCAGCCGCACCCTCATTGCTCATTACATGATCCAGGAACTTTGTCTGTCACCGGAGAACTTCTGGGGGTTGAGGCACAAATCAGCTTCATAAATGGCAGTGAAGACGGTGTGCAAGTTATTAAACACTCTGTTGAAATCAGCAGTGTGGGCAAACAGATCATCCAGGTAGATGACGCACTGGTTCTGTGGGACGTAACTCAGCATTCCCTCCATCAACCACGCAAAGGTGACTGGGGCGTTACAGAGCCTGAAAAGTGTGGCCTGGAAGCACCACCGTCTAATGGTGAGTGTAGCCTTGGGTCGAGTATCTGGGGCCAGTTTGACCTGCTGATACCCAGAAGCTTAATCACATCGATCTGATTCAGCATATCATCCAACCAGGGCAGGACGTATAAGTCCTTCTGGGTCATGAGGATCAGATGCCAGCAGTCTGCACAAAAACGCCATGACTCATCCTATTTCTTTAGCTGGACTGCAGGCGCAGCCCATAAACTGTCTGATGACTCAATGACACCCGCTGCCATCATTTCCTGGATCTTCTGAAGTTGCGGACGAATGGGCTTGGCATCTCCAGTGTCGACCCGATGTTGGACAAGCGCAGTTAGTCTGCACTTATGACCTCAAGCCGGGGCTTTTACGGACATTTACTTACGCCCACAATTTGGCAAACAGATGAGTAGAGTGGCTAAAATATTAGTAATCTGTATAAATTTGACATATCCTTACGTGTCATAAACATGTGGGACTTTTTTACCTTGTTTGTCTTGGATATCTCCACTTTCATGATGTCGTGGCTTCTGAGCTGTCCCTTCCTTCATTGCCACTTTAGCGCTTACCGTTTTCACGATATATCAAAACAGTAGTATGTGGCGTGCTCTGCTAACTGAATTTAACAAACTTAAGGATTCTCCAGATACAGGTTTAATAAACATAAGGATACACTGGTATAGATTACTAATTTATGGGCATCACAATAAACTTCTCATTAATATTTTAGCCATACTACTAATCTAGTTAAGAAATTGTGTGTGTAAGTAAATATCCATATTTTACCAAAAACTGGTGTCTAGACAAATGTTTGGCCCATTATCTAAATCCACTGGTGAGGACATCGGGAGGTGATATCGTGCAGCTCTACCTCAAGCCACAAAGACGACCACATATCCCTCTAGACCAGGGGTCACCAACCTTTTTGAAACTGAGAGCTACTTCATGGGTACTGAGCCATATGAAGGGCTACCAGTTTGATACACTCTTCTTAAATCATGTATAATAAACATGTTTTGAATGTTTTTTAGATATGGCCATTTTCAAATCAATAAATCTATATAAATGCAAATGTGATTAAAGAAGAATAGCAACAGTATATTGCTCTTTTTAGCAATTTTAGCTATTTTTAGCTATTTTTACAACAGGTCCGTGGGCGACTCGTGTGGTCCTCGGCGGCACCATGTTGGTGACCCCTGCTCTAGACGCATTCCTCATCTGGCACTGATGCTCCACTGTCAGGCCCACGGTGCTCCGCTGCCATAATTTGCGAACTGCCTGCACCATCTCAGGGTTGAGTTTCTACATCGTGCCGTTGCCGTTTAATTGCATGGGGGGTTAGTTGCATGTTGGGGGGTGCGGGAACAGTTGGGAACACGGTGGTCTGTATCGCAGCAGTTCACTGGCATGACCATTGGCTCTGCTCACTGCCTCCATCTGTGCCAAATGGGGCCCACAGGCGGCACAGCAAGTTCAGCCTGATGATGCAGGGATCCCAAATGTTGGACAGCCACAACTCCTGCTTTGTGATCTACCCTGCCAGCGTGACGCTGAGTCCCTCATGGTCTTTTCTGATGGCTGCCAGTGAAAACGCTGCTCCAGCGTAGTTTATTCCCACTGCACCACTTGACACAGAGCTGTGGCTCCCTCTGCTGCCCAGCAATAGCAGTGCAGCGCACTAGCTCCATCTGGTCGCCCCAGGAAGGCATACTGCTCGATTCCTGGGACTCCCTCTGCTCTGCTGCTGCCTCCTCCCTGCACCATCTCGGGGCTCTCAGCTGCTGAAGTCGTGGATGCCCTGAGATCCCAATTCTGACACTAGTGTAACAGGATTTGTGTTTTGAGTCATGCTTTTAAATAAATAATAAAGATGAGACAACTCTTTATAAAAGTTAATGGAAGCTCTGCGTTAATTAATCCAGAAACATCCAGCAGTGGTGCAAACAAAGGAAGTCGACCATTAATATGACATTCACTCACTGGACAGACGTTATCGAATACACACGCGCTCCATGGGAGACACTACATGGGTATTACACGGGTGCAACACTTTCTAATTACAACATAAATGCATGGCTACTCACACTGAGACAGTATACAGGGAGGACGCTCATAGATTGACAGACTGGTGTACAGCTAACAACCTGATTTTAAATACCAAGAAAACAAAGGAACTCGTCATTGATTTTAGGAGGAAAAGGGTGGATCACCAGCCGCTAGTGATAAATGGGGAAGTTGTGGAGAGGGTGTCAACATTCAAGTTCCTGGACACCTACATATCGGAGGACCTCACGTGGACATACAACACAAATAGCTTGATCAGGAAGGCGCAGCAAAGACTGTACTTCCTGAGAGATCTCAGGAAAGTCAACCTGCCACAACATCTGCTGGTGTCTTTCTATCATGCTATCTATTCTGTCTATATCTATTCCATGCTCCATCTAGAGTGTCCTGACCTATGGCATCTTTGTGTGGTACAACAGTAGCTCTGCAGCTGACAAAAATGCCCTGAAGAGAGCAATCAGAACTGCAGAGAATATAGCCAACACACACCTACCTACACTGGAAAATATATTCACCTCCCGTTGCCTCTGCAAAACAACAAATATCATAAAGGACTCATCCCACCCAGCGCACAAACCAACCAGCAAACAAACCACCCCGCAAGACAACACATGCCAACTTTTCCAAAAGGCCAACGCAAAACGG
>JAODLD010000069.1:27103669-27117750 GCA_026781065.1 Mormyrops boulengeri | reverse complement strand
ACACGCCCCCCCATGCAGGTAAAATAAAGAAAGGTGACATGGTTTACTTTTTGCCGATTTAACCTAATTTTAAAAACTTTAATACTTCTGACAACGGACATTTTAAAAAGACGACAGATTACGGATTTAGCCAGTGTTTTTTTCATGATTCTACACGAAGATTTCAGTGAGATATAAACAGAAATAGACGCGAACAGTGCGATACATCGTCGACGATGCAGCCGGGCTCAGAGGGTTAATCCAAGAGGAATGAGGGGGGGGACAGAAGACTTCCACCTCAGCAAAATTAGCCATTTAGCTAGTAGAGTAACAAACGCCACAAAATCTGCGTTGTATTTTGAAAGCCCTAAATTAGGGGGCAAAACCCCAAATAATGCTGAGAGTGCTACTGGTTCAAGTTGGACCGCAACACAAGCCTAAATTGAACTAAAAACCTGCAACCAAAAGGCATGTAAAGAGGGGCACGACCAGAACATATGGATATGAGTAGCTGGGGCTTGGTGACTCACAGGTAGGGTCAGCATCATTATAGATCTTGGAAAGCCTGGCTTTAGTGAAGTGTGTACGGTGTAAAATTTTACACTGAATCAACCTAAGTTTAGCACAGATAAACGAAGAATGAACTCGGCAGAGAATGGCATCCCACATCCCCTCTGGAATGACCTCTCCCAAATCTCCCTCCCACTGAGCCTTAATATTATCAAGAGATGATGGACGCAACGCGTGAATAAGATTATACAGACGTGAAATCAGGCCTTTTATGGAAAGAGTCTACGGGTGAGGGCCCCGGAAGATCCGGAAAATGGGGGCTCAAATTGCGGACAAAGCTACGGACCTGCAAAAACCTAAAAAAAAAATGTGTACTTGGCAACAAAAACTTTTGTGAAAGCTACTGAAATGATGCAAATGTATAATTGATATATAAATCGCTGAACGTCTTAATACCCAGATTGGACCTCAAAGAGAATGCACCATCAATCAAAGAGGGATGAAAAACAGGGTTGGCAGATATTGGAGCTGAAAACGAAAATGCCCGCAGTCCGAAGTGGCGCCGAAATTGATTCCAAATTCGTAAAGTGGTTTTAACCAGAATATTTTTACAATAAGGTGAGAGTGCAACAGAAAGAGGAATATGAATGAGGGCCGTCAATGAAGCCAGCTTAGAAGATAATGACTCCATATTCAGCCATGAAGGAGGGTCTGGCTGCGCCTCTAGATGAGTCCACAGATGAATTATTCTGATATTTGGTGCCCAGTAGTAAAACCTGAAATTAGGCAACGCCAAACCACCAAAGGACTTTGGGTTCTGTAAAAGTCCTCTCCTAAGTCGAGGAGCTTTCTTATTCCAAATGAATTTCGAGACTAAAGAGTCCAGTTTTGAAAAAAAGGTTTGAGGAAGAAATACTGGTATGCACTGAAAAAGATAAGACAATTTGGGAAGAATAGTCATTTTGACCACGTTAACCCGGGCTATCAGGGACAGGGGCAACAACGACCAGCGATGGAAATCTTCCTGAATCCGAGTCAGTAATGGGGCAAAATTGAACTTAAATCTTTAAATTTGGCCCTCACCTGAATACCGAGGTATGTAAAACCCAGCTGGACAATTCTGAATGGAAAATCCAGAGATGTATTACACGCGGCATCGTTCAAGGGAAGAAATTCACTCTTGTCCAAGTTTACCTTATAACCAGAAATGCAACCAAATGACTTGAGAATACCAAGTACAGCTGGAACTGAAACAGAAATGTAAAGCAGCAAATCATCCACATAAAGAGACACTCTCTGTTCAAGACCGTTTCTAACCTGTCCAGTTATACGAGGATCAGACCGAAGGGCAACAGCAACGGAGTGGCTCAATGGCAACCCCGAATAAAAGAGGCCTTAATGGGCAACCCTGACGAGTGGAACGAAACAAAGGAAAATACCCTGAAAGAGTATTATTTGTTGTAACTGATGCCATAGGGGAAGAATAGAGCAATTTTAACAAGGAAATGAACCTGTGACCAAATCCAAATCGCTCTAATGCATTAAACAGATAACCCCACTCCACCTGGTCAAAGGCTTTCTCTGCATCTAAAGAAATCAGGGCCTCTGAGCCGGATGAACCTGGAGCGCTGTACATGACACTGAAAAGTCTCCTAAGGTTATAGAAAGAGTGTCTGTTCTGGATAAACCCCGTTTGATCAGGAGAAATAATGGAGGGCAAAACAGATTCCAATCGCATAGCTAATAATTTGGATAAAGGTTTTACATCTACGCATAGTAAACTTATAAGACGATAGCTTGAACATAACAATGGGGCCTTGTTCTTTTTCAAGATTAGAGATATTGAAGCCTGATTAAGTGTCGGGGGCAATTTAAGCAGTTCAAACGATTCATTAAACATTTCAATCAAAACAGGTGCTAATTTATCAAAGAAAATCCTATAAAAGTCCACTGGAAAACGGTCCGGACCTGAACACTTCCCAGACTGCATGGATAGTGTGGCTCTTCTAAGCTCGTCCACAGTAATTGGCTCTTCCAGCCTCTGAACCGAGGCCGGGTCCACTTCAGTCAAATCCAGTGAATCAAATAAACTGTCAAATGAAGATGAATCGGTCTCAAACTCTGAGGTATACAAGGAGGAGTAAAACTGTCTAAAACGGTCATTAATTTCTAATGGCTCTGTTGTTAGGCCACAAAAGGTACGAATTTGTGAAATCTGATGAGAGGAGGAGGCCTGCTGTAACTGATGAGCTAAGAGTTTGCTGGACTTGTCACCGTATTCATAATGTGAATGTTTAGCTTTAAGGAACAGGTCCTCAACTTAGCCGTGTATTAAGACGCCGGGGGGGCATGGGCTAGTCCGCTCCTTCATGTACAGTTCTAATGTTACCGGGGCATGATCTGATATTAGGATAGGGTTATACACACATGACCGAACTGAATGGAGAAGTCGATTATCTATGAGGAAATAATCGATACGGGTGAAGGTATGGTGGACATGTGAAAGGAAGGAATATTGTCTCCAGGATGGATTAAGAAGACGCCAAGGATCGGAAACAGCAAACTCATCCATAAAGGACCGGATAGTTTTAGAAGACTTTGAGGGTGCACCAGTTTTAGAAGAAGAATGACCCAAAATGGAATCAAGCCAGCAGTTGAAGTCACCACCCATGATAAGCGTGTGTGTAGACATGTCAGGCAATCTAGAAAACACTGATAGGAAAAAACGATCATTATCCCAATTAGGCCCGTATATATTAGCGAAAATGACTGGATTGTTATATAGCTATCCTGTCACAAAAACAAATCTCCCGTTAGGATCTTGAATAACATTATTACATAAAAAGGGAACAGAGTTGTGAATCAAAATTGCGACACCCCTAGATTTTCCTCTAAATGAGGAATGGAACGTTTGACCGACCCATCTCCTCTGCAATCTAATGTGGCTGGAAAGATCTAAATGAGTCTCCTGGAGGAAGACCATATGCGCTCCTAACTGTCGAAGATGATGGGACCTTACTACGCTTAATCGGGTTATTTAGACCATTACAGTTCCAAGTAATTCATTTAAAACCAGTCCCTGATTGTTGTGACAATTTAAGTTGTGGCATTGTTTACGTAAACAAATAGATCAGTGTATGCACATTCAGTGTAGTATGGAATGTGTAACAGCTGTAACATTATAACTAGAAAATAAAGGCGACCATGCAATATGAAAAAATCAAACATTACTCTGACAAAAAAAACAAACACACACCAAAAAAAAAACACTTGGAAACTGCTGATGTTCAGTCCGGAATTAAAAACAATCTTTTACCCCGGTAAATAAGAGGCGACGCCTGGAGCGGTCTCCGGCCCGACGTACAATATCATTCCTCACATGAAAGAAATGCACTCCAATAACGAATGGCCTTGGGTCGCTCACCATCCTTAGGTTTGGGTCGAGCAGGGGCACCTCATCCAGGCCGAGCACCTCTTTCAACAGCTGCGCGACAAACTCAGTAGGGCGCGCACCTTCGATTCCCTCCGGCACCCCAACCAACCTTATGTTGTTCCTCCTCGCTCGTCCCTCCAGGTCTTCACATCTATCTGTCAGCGACTGAACCTGAACTTTCAGCGTGGAAACCGAAGAGTTCAGCGTGGTTAACGAGTCACTGTGGTCCGTGGATGCGCGCTCGACTTCGGCGATAAGCTGGTCATGGGAGCAAAGTCTTTGCTGCACCGGCTCAATGGCCTGTCTCAACTGCCCTCTTCAGTACGTCCGACATAGCTCGTAACTGACCAAGACTGCATAGAGGATCATCGCCCGCCGCCTCTCGACGGCGAACCGGGCCCTGTCGAGTGCGAGGCTTTCACGCGGCCTGCACCAGTCGACTCGGTTATCGTTCGTGAAGTTGCCAAGGATGTTCCAAATAACTAAAACAAATAAACTGAAGCTGCCCCTGTGCTTTTACCAACTCACCGCCAATTAAGTCAGGTAAAGAAAACCGCGTTAAAAAATGTAAACTATCACAAACTCACGGAGCGAACGGGAGACACATCCTACATCTTCGATGCTCAACTGCGCCCCCCCCCCCAAGGTTTCTTCGCGTGGTTTCTAGTTTGAAAAGTACATGAAGTCTCTCGTAATCGGATTACGATCAAATCCATCTGTACTGAAACCTACGAATAGCCGCTTTCCTATTTTTTTTTCTGCAGCGATGAATTATAACATGTAACATAGACTTTCTATGTGTATTTCACAGTGCTGTTAGAATCCAATTATTACATTATCAAGAGCACGACATTGTGTATTTTTCCCTTTCAGGAAAACAAACAGCTGTCATACACCAAACTTAATCACTACGTACCTGAACTCCATGTCTTCTTTCGCGCTGTTCTGTTTCCTGTGCGCATGGAATTGTGGGATATGGACGTGGTAGTGGAATCGCGCGAGTCACCGTCGTTGCTGACTCGCTTCAGGAGAGCATAATCGACCACTCCCCCTAAGCCCTGGCTGCTTTGAGACACACTTCAACATGGCGACGGGTTCCGGGAACGTGCAAACGAAGGCAGGAGTGTGTAGGGACCGGTTTGGGATTGGGCCATAGTGACGCGTGGTGGTCAGGACCAGAATGCATTGCTTTAAGCCAGCGCTGTAAGCGGCTGCAAGAAGTCGAACGCATCTATAGTTACGCTCTGGAAATGACGCCAAGGTAAGCGTTATTAGCCCAATAAATCGTGAAAAACGAGGTTCAAAATTTTCTACATGGAGTGCAGGGAGACTATCAGTTAATATGTATGATTTAGTGTTGTTTTGTACTATAGTATAGCCTGAAACCTGCGGTTATCAAAAACAAAATGCGGTAATCGTAAGACAAACTTTAGTTTGTGTACGCCAATGAATTTTAGTTTTAGTATTAACAGGAATGTTAAATCTGCATTTGCGTAATTTCAAACTTATGCTTGAGTTACAACAGCCTCTGAAAAAACATGTTTTTTGCAAAAAAACAGGTGACGTGTGCTTTTTGTTCTTTATTAATATTGCAAGAACAGTCCTTGTATTTACTATTTTGAAAGATGTAATTCAAAGCCGAGCCAAGCACTCGATTGCAAAGCCGGCACCAAGATTCGCATCTCTGTTTTAATACTCTAAGAACAGCAGTTAAGGTTGGTTACACACTATTAAGGTATCAAATGGTAGCAATTATCAGCTCCTGAATTTGAGTCTAAGCCTATCACAATTCATCTAAGCCTATTGGTGTTCACTTATTTCCAGCTCAAAACCGTAAAATAAAACCGGCTCTCTGATTTTCTTAACTAAACAAAATTGCTAAATCTCTGTGGTTAAAAGAAATTAACAAAAAAAGATGAAAATTATGCAGCTAGCACATACTGCCAATTAAAAATATCCTTTGGTGTCTCTAAAGACTGAGAACACACCAAACCACCTCTTAAATATTTCTCAAAAACTTTTAATAACAAAACTATTCTCAAGAAATCCACCATTTCTCCCATTTCTATTATGTTTTTTCTGCATCAGAGAATGAAGACATAATCAACAAAAATATTTGTACTGAACACCCACCTTTAATGGGTTTGAGTAATTAACATGGATGCCTTCGGCCAGCTGGTCCTTGGGGTGTGTAAATTAGCAGTGCTGTCACAACTTCATATAAATGAATACAAAATTACTGGAGGTCGGGTTTTATAAAGAAATAATAAACGAGGGATTAGTCAAACCTGGGGGGGTATTCCATGAAGAAGGATTTCTTGCTTAGCCAGATAACTTCTTGGATTTAAGGTAGTCTGGGCTAAATGGAGCTAAATGGACTTTATTGTCATTCCCATTTATCCCAGACTACCTTAAATCCGACAAGTTATCTGGCTAAGCAAGGAATCCTACTTCATGGAACAGCCCTCTGAAAACCGTATGAAGTCATCACTGAAGTATTAGCTTTTATACCAAGTCATGTGTGGGTGTCACCAAAGGTGAATTTGTCTTCCGCAAAGGGTGCTCTCGACTTGTCTTCCACATGCCCCTGGCGAAGGGGTGATTTCAGCAAAAAATTGGCCCTCGGTGACTTGTTGCCTAAGGTATTGGAACAGCACTTCAACATGTGGAATTCTGAAAAACTTCTGGGACGAAGGAAAGGCAGCGGGAGAGGGAGGGTAGCTTAAATAAGCATTTTGGCATGTAGCCTAAAAATTTCATACGTTCTCACAATGTTAGCAACTTCTATTCTTGTTATCGAGCAACAGTAAAAATCACCTTTCACCAATTCGTGAATGGCATCATGTTTGAATTCCTAATGTTCTAGTGTTGTTCACAATTATAAAAGTAAAGATTGACCTATGTAGAACCAGCCGCTGTATTACATGGAAGTAGATGTTCTACAGATCTAAGTAATACTAAGCAGCTCAGCCAATGTCTCTGGAGGACAGGCAGACACAAAATATATGCTGTGTTGGCTACTGCTGTGCTGCATGGCTAAAATACAGGAAAACTTACATATAGTAAACATTTTAGGCTACTCTCCTGTCTATGTCCAACGTCACCCTGCCTGCCCTAGGGCACGCACATCACCAAAAAACATGGGGGTTAGGGCAGCGAGACCAGCGCCAGCCTGCCTGTCCTGGGGGCCCGCACATCACCAAAAATATGGGGGTTAGGGCAGCGAGACCAGCGCCAGCCTGCCTGTCCTGGGGGCCCGCACATCATCAAAAATATGGGGGTTAGGACAGCGTCCACCCTGCTTGTCCTAGAACCCGCAGATTCCTGAAAAACATGAGGGTTAGGGCAGGGAGACCAACGTCACCCTGCCTGTCCTAGGGCCCACACATCACCGTCAAAATATTAAGACCATTGCATAATTCTAATTCTAAAACTAATAACAGCTGAGTGTGTTTGTTTATGCAGAATTATAATTGAAGTGATCACAGCAATAGCTATAATCCACACATTTAGTGTTTTCTCATAATGATCAATAGTAGATATTCCCTTACTTCAATAATGGTTGCAAAATGATGCATGAAGGTAACTGAGCCATGTGTATACACAAGCAACAAGCTCTCAGGGAACACAGAGGATGGGATTCCGTTCATCAAAGTAATATGTGCAAATTAGACATGATTGCATATTGCACGAAGTCACCACGTAATTTAGCAACTTTTAGCGATATTTCAGAAAGCCGATAGCAACTTCTAGTGAGATTGTTTTGGCAAACACTGATAGCTATTGCTGTTGCTACTTTATTCCTCTCATTTCAATTGACTGAAGTATTTTGAATGTCTTCCAGACCTGGGCCCAATAACATTCAGGTTACAATTTGTATTTTATAGCCATGCTACATTTTTCCTTGGGCTTATAAAGACATTTTTGAGTTAAAAGTATCCTCATGTCTGCCTGGCAGCCAAAGAGACGCCGAATGGTTTGAATACATCTCAAGGTTGATGAGCTAAGCCGTAAATAGGTGGTGAGTAAAACTGCACTAATTAAAATCATGACACACCTAATTAGTGGATCCTGAATAATGTTCTGCTGCATTAAAAGTAACTGAATGTGATTTTATGATGTTCACATTACTTATCTCATGTAACTAGAGCAGTCCATCAAACCCCTAATTTAGTCTTGTAGACATTAACACAAAGTATTCTGAGAGAATGAGTGTTATCATTAAGGTCTCCATCCTGTCAGCCATGTGATCAGCTGAGATACAAAATGAATATGGAAATGGGAGAATTAGAGCAAAAAGCAGAAGATATAGAAGAAGCTTTCTACAGGTCCGAAAAAGTTCTCTTCTCAGTTTTCCTTGTCGGCATTTCAAGAAAAAAATTATCAACACAATGTGTAGCATCAAAAAGAACATACAGTCAGAGCTGGCAAAAGGTAGAGTTCCTTGAAAAGCTGTTGTCAGTCCTTTAGAAAAACTTCAAATCAAGTCCAGGGATCAGTGAAGGTGGAAGAGGACAGATGGAACAAGATGGTTGGACTCATCATCACAACAATGACCATGTCATTCATAAGCCTGGAAAACAGAAGACGACAGAGACAGATGATGAGTCATTCTGGAAGACCTCTCTCTGTATGGTGGTCAGAAAAAAAAGCGCAAGTTTCAGACACTTATCTCATTATCGTAATAGCTCAAAACGTATTGGCCTAGAAGTCCTCAGATTTTGAGCTTAATAAAACCAAAAATGGAAGCAAGCCACTTAGTGCAGGATATACAAGGGTGACGCAGAAGACACTTGACTTTGTGAACGTGATAACTGAAAAAATATTTGATGGATCTCATTACTACTTCACAAAAACGTTATATGGATGAAGATCTGATTTCATGAGACAAATTGAGACAAATTATACCAAGACTGAAGCAGCAGTGCTAGGTAATAGCAAAGGAAGGAAAACACGGCTGCAGAAGACGAGTGGTGTGTCCGAAACCCCATACTTACAACCTAATTCTCCACCATTAGTGCAGTACATACTGTATGCATGCATGCATGCATGAAACGGTATGTATACATTTGGACACACTGTTGTTGCCATCTTGCATATGACCTAACACAGGTGTTTACTGAGGACGTTATGTATGACTGATGTTTACTGATCTCATCTGTGTATCGTTTGCTTACTCTCTCACCTACAATGAGAATTTGTACATACTGCTCATGTTCCATGCTATACTTCATGTACTACGTAGCAAATAAGTATGTGATTTTGGATGCATCCTAGATCTTGGAAACACAGTAACTCTAAAAGTATTTGATGGATCTTTTTCAAACGTCACAGGAACACATATACGCGGGGCCCATTTCATTTTCAGACAAATTATACAGAAACTGAAGCTGTATCATTTTTGATGACATGGTAGGACGGCCACAGATGCCGATCTGGTGAGCCTGATTATACTGAGACAAGTCACACAAAGTCAAACTTCTAATGTTTTTTGGAGAGATTGGGAGAGTTTGGGGAGGCTACGCATTGTCAGTCTTATTATTCTCTTCTTAGGTCTTCTGCATAGAGGTCGTTTTCTTTGGGTGAGCTACTGGATGTCTAAATTTCCCTCAGGATCCGCAAAGAATGTATGTACTATATGTTTGTGTCTATCTATCTATCTAGCGATTGCAGAGGTTGGGTAGTACGGGAGGAGGAGGGATTAGACGGGGGAAGTGGGCTGCCCTGGGAGTACATTGGTGTGGTTCCGACAGTATCTACTTGCTGTTGTAATCCCCACAACCTTCGCCCAGGTATTAATATTGTTCCTGTTGTTGTATTAACTATTAAAAACTGCATTCTTTCAAATTTCATAAGCAGCCTGATATATGAGGAGGAACGTTCCTGCAGATGATGGCAAACTGACTCCAGAAACAGCCCATGTCAGGTTATTTCATTCAGAAACAGAGACTTTTTGATTGTACATTACTGTGATGCAAATTATAATTACAAATTAAATTTTCTCAGGGAACTAGATTGTTTCTAGCAGGCAATTACTCACAAAGCCTGATTGCAGAAAAATGATCTCTTAATGATTTGGTGTCAGTCTTGCGACTATTTTTAATTTGTACGTAGATAGTTCATATTTGGCTGCTTAAGGTTTTGTAAAAGCTATTGACAGCTGCTTAATGTTTGAAATTGGTATTTATGATTTAACCAAAAGAAAGTAACATTTTATAAACCTTACAGGAGACTATAATGCGCACAATATAAACTGCAATATAGTCAATTTATTTTTCAACATCAGAATAATTATGATTATTGGAATAGCTAATAAAAACCCATATCAATTTATTTCATCAGTGTGCAGTTCTTTTCTTACGGATACATTGGTAACTATTCCACTTTTAGAAAATGAGCTAAACGACAGACTGAATGACCTTGTCATGTTTCTCGCTGCAGTTACCTCTCAAAGCCGTACTAATGCTTTCACTGCCTTTCTAACCAAGCATGGGATGGGAACCCGGCCATTATACACCAGATACACCAATGACCAAGTTAAAGCTAATATTCATTTATGAACACCAGCCTTATTTAACGCACCAAAATGGGTGAGGGTTTTAGCAGGATATACCAACAATAACCCCAAAGAAGCCATTGATTGCACTGGCTTTGTGTTTCCATCAGAAAAATGGACCATACTGTATGTATCAAGCTAAAAGTGCTTTCAGACTTTGTCCCAGTTTGCACAGTGTCTGAATTTAATGTTTTTTTCCTTGGGGGTGATGAGCCATGCTAGGAAAAACTAATCACTCGTTAACTCACTGGACATTTGTGTATCTTTTGGGTGCGTCATAAACTGACATTAATATTACCTCAGAAATGTTCCCATCACTGGATAGTTGAGGCACTATACAATTCACACTGTGCAACAGTACACTGGAGAGCAACACAGCATACACTGCACTGCAGGACAACATCTTGGGGGGAATATGGAGGGGAACACTGAGAGTACAACCCTCCCCCCCATACACTTTCATGGGGTTCTGGTCTGAATGACTCATGGTACGGCAGCGAATACGAGCGCATGGCCAGAGATGTGAGCTCACAGCATAGGAGACCCTGGAGGGACACGCACACAGGTCAGCCCTAATTCAGGCCTGGCCAAGGACTTCACGAAGATTTGGAAGCAATTAGTAAGAATGTGCTGTAAAACTCAGCATACAAAGTTTATCTACCACCCTCTATCTCAAGTACTTGAAGGGTTGCCAGGTGAAATATTGCATCTATACAACAAAATACACCCAATATTCACTTGAGATTTAAAATCATAAATATGCAATTATTGATTCTTCCATGAGAACTTTGCAGTATATTAATTCAAAACTCATTTAAGTCAATAAAAATGATTGTGATATAATTCTTATGAGAAATTTCATATGCAACCTTTTAAAAATAATTTCAAACTGTTTCTTGAGTCTGGCCTCGCACAACCACCTCATCTTCTGAATATTGGTAAATAATGTAACGGTGCTCTGGCTCCCTTTATTCCTGTTAAAACAGCGCCCCCTGTAGACCATCCAGAAATGTTATCAGAGGCTGGCATGTCAGTGCAGGACATGCACAGTGTAATGGTGGCCAGTAATGCTCGCTGCTCTTCCTTTCTCCTTAGCCAGCAACGACTTGTTTGAACAAATGATGAAATAAACCCCATCATGTGACATTTTACACTGCAGAATCTTCTCATTCACTTCCTTCTGGTGCAAATATCTGACTTACAAAGTCGGTCCTCCCTGTGCAGATGAAAAAGAAGAAAAAGGAGACCCCCGACATCCCTGGGGCACCTAACACAGGAATATGGTGTTAAGGAGACAGTAGACAGAAGCTGGGGTCCTGCGGCACCGTCCGATGACACTGCCCCACATCTCTGTATTCAAGGTCTGTTCATCTTCAGCTTCCTTTTGTGGGATCAGATCAATGTTTAATGTGTCCATAAAGTCCCATCCATGGGCCATATGGTCCGGGTCCGGTGTGATGACCTAGCTGACTAACATAAGTGGAATGTGGAAGGGCTGTTTTCTGTGAGTATATAAGAACCTCGATATCAGAACAGGCACTATATCTTGCTGATTGTTGTGAAACTGACTGAATTTAAAGCATGCACCGGGTACATAGAGTTATACAGATTTATGGCACTCATAGCTGCACGCCGTCAAGACCTCTTTATGCATCAATCATAAACCCTGGCTTCAGAAGGTGCACTGACCCAGATGAATATTCATACTGTTGTCAGTTTGCTATGCTACAAAGTCAAATCAACATTTATGAAAATCAGACCGTATACTCATATATAAGTAACAGCGCATAATTTCAAAATAGGAGAAATTTACATGCGCATAGAACACACGTTCAAAAAAACAAGTAAGAAAAACTATTCAGTTTAACAAGTGAGATTAGGACAGGTGCATCCCATTTTAATGACTCTGCACTAAAATGTAAACAAGGTCCATCTGTTGATCTGGGATACATTTTTGTTGAGTTGCATGCATGATGAATAAATATGGTCAGTTTAATGAGGTCTCATGATGGAAACAGCCAACCAGACGACTCATGATATGAAAATCAGTTCAGCCAGAATGAGACCTGCATTTATATGTGTTTTGACTGGGGAAAGACCAAGACCCAAAAGACGTACATTCTGAAAACTAGTCGAATGGCTTATTATCAGAAGTTTGGTATTATGACGTGAAAATTGCTGAATCACCGAATCAGAACATGCAAATCTGAATACGCAAGGCGCACGAAGACATGTCCACAGAGACTGTAATTGCTGTGAAATGCATATCTGCCGAGTATTTCCATGGGGAGAGGACGACCGCTGTTGTAAATGAGACACATATTTGACAAATGTTTGAATTAAGAAATACATTTCCCCCACGTATCTCATAAACTGATTGTGCTAGTGAGAGGAAGGGAATGTTATTTTCATGCATGTAAATGATGTGGTGTGAGAGAACAAAAGGGGTGAATATTTAAAGTGACAGTTACCTCATGTCCAGTCGTGCACTGATTCCCGTACCGGGCAGCCAGTGATATCCGCTGCTTCACATTTTCATTCTCAGCAGGTCAGGGTCAATAGTAGTAACTCCTGCACTGTTTAAATTTGGGAGTTTTTCACTGTCCCCCATCTCTGCTCTGTCTGCCTCAGCCCAATGCCATCATGCCCCTTCAGAATGTCAGGAGTCATTGTCTTACACCTTTCAGCAAATAGAGAATGCCGGACTCTCATACACTGTTAGAAGTAGGATTTGTTGTACATGAATATACAGTATATGGCTGCGATGGGTTGGTGACCTGTCCTGGGTTATTCCCTCATTTGTAACTTCCAGGATTAGGCTCTGGACCCTGCATAGGATGAACGGATATAGAAAATGTATGTATGGATGGATGGATAGATGGTCTACTGCTATGGCCACCCTCAGCCTTGCAGTCACCCAGTAAGGCAGTCAATACTGAAGTCTTTCACAAACATATTGCTTCTCTTTCTGCAAATATTGATTCATACGAGCTCTTGGGATGTAGGATTGCGTTTTTGCACAGTTCGGTTACTCAAACGCTGAGAACACTGAAATCTACCGGGTAAGAACTCACCTGGCAAAAGTACCACAAGGCAATGTGAGGACCAGGGTGTGAGAAGGTGCAGTAATGGAACTCTCCTTACCTGCATGTCCAAGGTGTGAGAAGGTGCCGTAACGGAACTCTCCTCACCTGCATGTCCAAGCTGTGAGAAGGTGCCGTAACTTAACTCTCCTTACCTGCATGTCTAAGGTGTGAGAAGGTGCCATAACTTAACTCTCCTTACCTGCATGTCCAAGGTGTGAGAAGGTGCCGTAACTTAACTCTCCTTACCTGCATGTCCAAGGTGTGAGAAGGTGCCGTAACTTAACTCTCCTTACCTGCAAGTCCAAGGTGTGAGAAGGTGCCGTAACTTAACTCTCCTTACCTGCAAGTCCAAGGTGTGAGAAGGTGCCGTAACTTAACTCTCCTTACCTGCAAGTCCAAGGTGTGAGAAGGTGCCGTAACTTAACTCTCCTTACCTGCAAGTCCAAGGTGTGAGAAGGTGCCGTAACTTAACTCTCCTTACCTGCAAGTCCAAGGTGTGAGAAGGTGCCGTAACTTA
>JAODLD010000069.1:27067469-27079381 GCA_026781065.1 Mormyrops boulengeri | reverse complement strand
ACTGACACCACTGGCCTGTGGTTAATTAATCACTGAGAAGCACAATCTACCTGAATGCGGGGCAGCTTCTACTGGAAAGAGGAATACTGTCCAGATAGGAGAAAGGTCAGCAACTTAAATTGGAAGAAAAGTCCTATCTTGGAAGAATGCTGAAACGTAAACTACAGGACAAATGTCATTTATGAAGAAGATCTGTCATGGTATGAAGGTTAATATGTATCACAGGGAGTAATGGGGAGTAAGAGACAGGCAAAGAATGTGGTCTGTGCGGATCTAGTAGCTGCTGACCCCAGATCAGTCATGCTGTCAACGCTCACCATGAACACTTAATCAGATTAGCGAGTACTGTATAATGGGTGAAATTCACAGGAACAAATGTTCAATGTCACTGGATGCTGAAGCTTTTGCAGAGAATAAGAAAATAATAGCTCTCATTCAATAGCTAAGGACAAATAATTAAAAACAGCAAAGATACAATTTGTTGGCAATTAGAGGAGGGAGAAAGGAGAGGAGGATTGTGGGCTTCTGCCCGCCACTTGTGAGACTGTTCACTCAAGGCTTTGCTTGGAAAAAGAGCCGGTTATTAAAAGAGTTTCTATAATTAAATGCACAAATGAAGACATCTATGTTTATTTGGTTTGAATGGGTTATGTAGGCAAGCGTCAGTGAGTCTCAGTTCATGGAACTGGCTTATGGGTCTTGGGTTCTATGCTCATGATCCAAAAGTTTCTGGTTTGAATCCCAAGGTCGGCCATGTAATTCCACTGTTTGGCCCTTGAACAATCCCCGTAACTTCTGACGCTTCAGGGGAGTGTTTAACCCTGTTTATTCAAGAAGTGCTTTTTGCTTTGGATAAAAGCGTCGCCTATATTCATGTTTAATAATAAAAAAAACTTATTACTGTTGATACTCTGTTCATCAGTGGGCTCCTGTTTCCAATGCATTGTAAAAAATGCATTTCTGGATGTTACTCTCCTTCTGTTATGAACTTCTCATGGAGGTGTAGAAGCAGCTGTTGAAAGACTGTGTCGGGTACAAGTGCGTCGCCATCCCGCCACATTACTGCATCACATCACTACGTTACTCACTTGAACCCAGGCTGAGATCAAAGGGAGATTAGCAGGAATGCTCTGGCAGATTAGAAGAGTACAGCATTCGGGGGGAGATGGAAAACTCATGCTTAAGTGTTAATGCGATTCTGCCTGAGGGGGTTGGGATGGGCCTGTGGTGGTACTTGTGCCTTAGCGTGTGTGTGTGTGTGTGTGTGTGTGTGTGTGTGTGGGTCATGTACACATTACATTACGGGGACCAAATGTCCCCACAATGTGATATAACACCTGTCATTCGCAGGGACCATTTTTTCCGCCTCGGTTTTTATTCCTTAATTCTAGCAAACAGAATCCAGAATAACGCCAGGGGTCCTTGACAGATAGATTTCCATCTCCATCTTTAAAAACTGGGACGTAAACAAACCTATATGGAGAAGCCGTCACTGTCATCTTGTCAGCAACATTACATGAATAAGTCATCCCACTATGGATGCTGCCAGGCGATGGCGAGCCCCACGCTCCATTCTGCAGAATGCTGAAGGGTGCAGACTCTGCATGTCAGCTCAGAGTAAGTGCTTTTAATGTAACCTAATCCAGGAGGCAGTGGACGCCTTCAGTTTTTATTCTTCTATGCTGAAACAATTTCGTCATTAAGAGGCAGGTATGCAATTCTTTAAATGGACCAATTACAGAAGACGTTTTTTCTCTTCCCAGAATCCAGTTCTTCGGGACACTTGGGGCGAGAAAGTGCTGGAGAGATAATTAAGTTGAGTAACTAAGAGGTGGATAAACGGCATGATGTGTATCTGACCTTGTAATTATACCTTTTACAGACTGACTAGGATCTTCTTGACTTTATTGATTCAAAATTAAATATCATGTATTTTAAACACAACCTGACAGCATCATGGGCAGCTGGTCTGTTGAACCTCTGCACCTTTTGACATTTGTAATTTTCTTCTGAAGAACAGAAAAGGGGAATAACTGAGTCCATTAAATTGTCAATTTTGCAATAAACAGAAATTATTGCTGTGATAAATGAAAAAAAAAAACTCTTAACAAAATATGGACAAAGACCAAACACTAGGCACTTCACCCTGTTAATGTTACATTGTCCTACCACTGCTATCAATGTGAGCTGTTCTTTACTAGGAGAATACTAAGTGATTGGACTTACTGACTGAATTTTTTTCTTGTTTCACCAAATGGTTTTCATAACTACCAAATCCACTTTTTAATTTCTAAACCAGCAGCGGCAAAACTGCTTCTGAAATTCATCTACAGAGAGGTGAGATATTGCTTTCAACTGTCATTTCAGTATTCTAACCACTGTAGTTATGGCTTTGTCAATATTTCCAGATTATCAGTGTTTTCAAATTTTCAGTATTTTTTGTTAAACTTCATTGAATCCTTTATTATAATTATTATGTGCCATCAAGTGAAGTTCACCACATGGGCGTTATCCCATACAAGTCTAGCACCAATATTTTTCAATAGCTAGAAACACTCCTGGTTGATTCCTCCAGAATGTTCTGTCTTCTGTCTGGGTCCATGAACAGCTGACATTTAATTTTTTTAATACTCGAGGATAATCAGCCCAGATTTGTCAATTTTCCCTAGTGTGCTTACTTAATTAGACAAACAAACAATGTAAGCGTTGTTACGGAGAAGCAGACCCTTGGGAATATGGCTTTTACTGCAGATTTGTGAGAAGAAAACATCCAGACTTTCGGCCCGCAGCGGCAATAAGCTTGCCAACAGTGTGTGCGCTAATTATACATAGCCATGGAATTTGCAAACTAAAATGAGCATGTTTATCCTAACCACACAAAAAATTAGCTTATAAAATTCTGATTGCACTAAACAAGAAACTAGTTACAGCATGCCTTTGTCAGTCAGCAGTCTTAAACTGGATGACATTAGACTTCTAATTGCGGTTAACATAACCTAAAAAAGAAGAAATATCTTGTTAAAGTCCAGCAGATGTTCACCTGTGGTTATTCTTATTTGCAAAGCACAGTTTAAGTCTTACTCCATGTATAACATAGAGGCAGAAAAACAATACATGTTTTTTGCTTATTTACATTACCCAGCACAAATGTACTATATTATGACAGACATAAGCCACCCCTGATACAACATAAGGCAGACAATGCTCACCTTGTAAAGCAGGACAACAGCTTGACGAATCCGGAGCCTGTGGAAAACGAAGATGTCGTAGACGGCCGACACGGCCAGCACGGTCACCCCCTGCTCCTTCCAAAGCATGCTGCAGGCAGCACAGGCCAGACTCAGCACCAAAAAGGCCCAGGAAGCGGCAGAACGGTGGGATACCTTCAGCCGGAGAGTGCAGTGTTTGACATAACACAGCAGTGACAGTAGAAAGAAGAGCGCTGCGCCCACGTCGGCCCGGCCAACTACCCCGGCAACTGCTTCCGTGTGGACCGGGTGCAAGGCAAAGAGGAGACCCGCCACCAGCGTCCAGCGCCCTCCTCCTAGCAGCAGGCGGGAGAGGCTGACAAAAAGGCCTGTGACGAAGCTGTGGAGCACCACATTAACCAAATGGTAGCCCCAGGGATCCAGACCTCCCAAGACATGGTTCAGGCGGAAGGACAGGGTGCAGAGGGGTCGGTACGACTTGTGGCTCCCACTGTGGGTGAGGAGGGTCCCCCAGAAGTCATCGTAGAAGATGTTAGTCCAAGGTGTTTCTGGATGTAGGTCTTGGTTGGTTTTGATCACACGGCTACAAGAATGAGAATATGTCACAGGATTACAGTTAAAATTGATTTTGGAATTGTAATGTCCTTTCTAAATTAAATAAAAAGCCAAGGGTTTCTTTAACAGAATAAATCACAGGTACAAAACGTTAGTAAAGTCATGGTATTGAGGACCACATTTCCGGTTCAAAGCCACCATCTTTGAGACCCCTCTCAATGATATTGCACTTGCTCAAGATATGATTTAATATCACAGTTTGAGAAAAAAAGGGCAAATCAGACACAGCTGTGTTTAAGTAACGCAGCTGAGCTCAGAGCCTTAAGAAATAAATGTTCTCTGTGTCTGACAGAAAGAAACCCATCGATGAGGTCTTGTCACCTGAATAAATCTCTTAGCAAGACTGCCTGCACTGAGGAAATACGAGTTTCTCACGGATTTCTGGGTTGCTATTTGGCACACGGGTATTTATGATCATGTACATGATTGTCCAACAGAGACATGAGATCCCAAACTGTAATTGTTCTTTAAGTGCGACCCTCAGATGTCAATCAGGGACGACAATATCAATTCATAGTTTATAGGAACAGGATATTCCTGAAGATGCTTAACTTGAATTTCTTTTTTCATTCCACTCCAGTAGGATGCTGAGTTCCAGCTCTCCTCAATAATCACATGGAAGTTTTCAGCTATCCTGTTGTGACTTAAATATGCATAGTTATGGATCGTTGTTGTTGCTATGGAAGCACAATTCTCAAAAGGATATAACGGTGCTGTCTGTTACAGTTGACACCCTGCAGAATATATGGGGACCAAATCAAAAATGCTTTACGTGAACATTTTATGAATCCTTTTGTCAAAATCACATTCTTCAGGTTAAAAAGCATTGTTAGAACTCGTAATAATAAATTCAAATAAATTGAAAGTAGAATGCAGCATCTTATTAAAAGGCAATCATTTGTCATATTCATGTTAGAAAAATGTATGAAAACAAATGCTGAGAATATAACATAATGCATAATACCCATACAATATAACATAAATATAATACCTACACAAGGTATACATACAGTTTTCAAATAAAAATCTTATGTTAGTAATATGTTACATTAGACATACTGGGGAGGAACTGTCTTGCAAATAGGAAAAAAAATACTCTGATTTTGCCAAGGATGTGTCAAAGCTCAAGTTCAATATCAAAAATTGTTACCAGCATATTTTCTAAATGCCACGGGAGGGCTTCTGCATGGTCTGTTCTGCTTTTAATCAGCATCGCTTTCCCGCTGTTTCTCCTTACAGGCGATGCCAGAAAGGCAGGCAAGAATCAATGCTGCTCCCTCTACCATGATGGGTTTCCACGGCTACGTTTGATTCGTATGATACCGAATTATGTATCTCACACTTCTAGAATCCTTTTCCTTCTATTTATCCTTCTATTTAATCACACAGATCTATAAGGGGAACTGCAAGTTCTCTGCGAGGGTACATATTATGGGATGTAAGAATGCCTGTGCATCCACACATCCTCTGAACACTTATCCTGGTCTGGATCATCTGGTGTGTGACTAGCAGTTCAGTATAATTATTCTAAAAATGTATTTTAAATCAAATTCTATCTAAAGCCATTCTAACATTCAAATGCATTTTTTACGAGGATTTATAATGTCACTCATAAAATACTTAAAATAGTCAAAAAATTTTAAATAACAGAAGATAAATGAAAACGCAAATCAGCAAAATACTTAAAATAAGACAGTGTCACATTAAATCAATGCTACAGGTAATTAAAGGTGTTATGTGCAGAAAAATATTAATTTTGATGTAAAAGGACGCCGTGATAATGGGCCACTGTGATGATCCATTTTAATTTTTCACTTCTGGATCCAAATGTAAAGATTGATTGTCTTTCTTAAACGACAGCATACATCTCAGTCTGGAGCAGATCTTGAGAAACCACTGGTTTCCCAGCATGGAAAACAATCCTGGGAAATGGCAGAGCGTGCCAGCCAAAGGCGCCTATCACGCAATCGGCAGTCCTGTGAAGTGACGGCAGCTGGGGAACGAGAAAAGAGCCCCACCGCGCTCGCTAGCTTGGAGCCCGCCTCGGGCGCTGGGTCCTGCCTAACAAACGAAACGTGTTGGCAGATGAAGAGACAAAGGGCTGAACTTAGGAAGGAAGGGGACGGACAGCAGTTAGCGTTCAGGGCAAGGGTCCCCGACACTTAACCACTGTGACACTTTACTCCACTGTCACATCTATGCATTCTTTACTAACAGTATCAACTTTGCACTGAACCACACCTACAGTGTGTAACTCTCTGAACAACTTCTGAAAGGAAAGTACTCTTCAATATACTGTTAAATACAGGTATATACAATTTTTGCAAGTAGTGTAACACGCCACCTTAGAAAGCAGACACGGCTGAATGAATCCTGAACAGGCTACAAATTGTAATTTTGTTAATAAGCACATTTTATCCATCAATTTTCTATAACCACTTGTCCAATGCAGGGTCGTTGGGGGGTCAGCCTATCCTGGAGGCTACAGGCACAAGACAGGGAACAAACGCAGGGTGGGGTGCCAACTCATCGCAGGGCACACTCACGCACCATTCACTCACGCACCATTCACTCACATATGGACACCTACGGACAATTTGGTAACTCCAGCTGGCTTCAGCATGTTTTTGGATTGCGGGGGGAAACTGGAGCACCCAGAGGAAACCCCACAACAACACGGGGAGAACATGCAAACTCCATGTACATAGAGCCATGGTCTCAGAGGTGCAAGGCAACATGCTGAAGATCACATAATGAATTCATTTTTGTAATAAAAATTAAAAGGGGTTTAAAAATAACAACAAAAAAATTTGCATAAACTGCCCCCTAATAAGTGCATTTGTTCAGCAAAGTTTTTGTCGCATGTATTTGCCACTGTGTGAAAACAGACTGAAATAGGCTCAAAGACATTTATTTCATGCTGTCCTATATCTGTGCATGACACAGCGCTTTATTTAAGGGACCTCCTTCATTTAAGGTAGCCCCCTCCCAAATAAATGTAAATTCCTCACAAAATACCATAGTTGAAAGGACTTAAATGAAATTCATCAATCGGAGGTAAAACCTGCTGAAGTAGCACAGTGGCTCCTATATCTGAGACAGAAAGACAACATGAGGTTTAAAAGGTTAATGTTTGTGTTTCAAACCTGGGGGTGCAATTCTGTTACCTAACTAAGAACTAAAGTTTAGAGTAACCCCCCTCACCAAGCCCCCAGAGCCAATGACAGGATTCCTTTTTAGTTGACAATTACAGTTTACCCATAATGTTGCTAAAATCCACACAAAATTAAAGACATTTTGCTGTTTATGTCTTCAGTCCATTGCTTCCTGCTGTTTCTGCAGTCTTACTGGTGTCTTTCTCATTCTGGGAGTACCCTACGTGCCCTGTAATTACTGCTTTTTCTTCCCTAGGATCATAAACATCCACGCAATACAATATAAATTTAAATCAACCTTGAGGCCGCTTGTGAGCACCAGGATGGGGGGGAAAAGAGACTACTGGAAATCATTACATTTTTTTCAGAATGGAGGGTGACGCTGCAGTAGAACTCATTGGAACTCACTCTGTGGCAGCTGCTTTGTATTGAGGCCATCATCAAAACAGACCACATAGAGAGTGGCGATTTATAGTGTGGTATGAGTTCGGCTATGATTTGCCTCAAAGGCATACAGGTCCTGCTGCCCCTGAGCTGCTGAGCATGGCTGAACAATGGTGACCCAGTTAAACTCTGTGGTTAAAACCACCAGCTAATTCCAGACGTTTTTTCCTAAACTTCATGCAATCCCAGTACAAACAGCAACAGACAAAACTGCTGTGACATTGAAACAGGCAACTTTCAAAAGAACAATTGGAATATCCTCTTCTCCGACAATGACAACTATCTATCCTTCCATCTTCTAACAGCGTATCTAGTGCATTGTTTCAGGGCTTGGAGCCCCCACCAGGAAGTACAGAGTACAAGGCAGGGGACACCCTGGACGGGATGCCAGCTCGCTACAGGGTACACACTATGGCCAATTTAGAGACACCAACTAGGAGGAAGCAAATGTTTGATTAGGGTATGTATTTTGTTAATTCATGATGTCCACCACCTTTTTGTTCAATAGGCACCTTTCCATTCATTGCTCGATAGGTACCTTTCCAACTTTCAATGAACATGAGAAAATCCTGAAACTGGGGAATCATGGTCACTACATGCTAGAAGGGCTGCAGCTCCAATGCAGAACATGTACCCCATCAAAAACTGAGGTCAGTTTAAACTTAGCAGTCCACTCTACTTTCTCAATTTTGTATTGTGTGAAGAAACCTGTGGTCCAGGCTGAGGAACAAACACATGTTCTGTAAATATACAGGGCTTTCACAACCACTTTCCAAATCCTGGAGATGGTGACTGGAAAAAAATGTCCAACAGCTGGAATGCACTGGTTTACCTAACCATTACCTGTTTAAGGAATAAAGTTGGTATCTCAGATGAAGGACCAGGAAGTGGTTTTTCTGACATCTTTAAGATCTTGGAGGATGTAGACATCAAGAGATGAATGTTGTTTCCATATTTGCTAATGAAGGAGCTTTTGGTAGCTAAATGATAGCTTTAGAGCTCAGTTCATAATCTGGGTCATTTTCTGCAATTTAGTCCATTTACGTGACTGTTGTGATACTTTTTTCTTGGCATTATGTGTGAAAAAATATTTGTTAAACAATAATTACACTACTTAATAACTGAAAGTTTGAATTTCATACAAAAAAAAATCATCAAAATACTGTGCATCCAGTGCTTGGGGAATTACTGGAGTTGTCCCATTTTTTTCAGGGGCTCCAGGCAACCACATGACCTTCTATGAGATAAGTGATTGGAAGATGGTCAGACACATGGATAGATGTGTTTTGTACCTCCTATCCTGCTACTTTTGCACTCTTATTCTTAGCAAGTTTTTAGCGTTAGGTTTCTCCATACGTTTGCTGTCAGAGTCGAATACCAGGAGTTCCTGAGTATGGGATGTCGCATAACCTGGATACACAGTGGCTTATCTGATTTGACCCCCAAACCAAACTGCATACCTCCATTTCTGCAGGAACCTGAAACCCAACCAGTCCCCCCAGTCTTGTGCAAACACTGCACTTGGTTGTACAGACACGGTTGTTCTTTGAGCCACCAAAATTAATTTCCATGCACCGCTATTCAAACAGCATTTCTTGTACTCGAACCCCGCTGATACCGAAACAGCAGGAATGAATCGATGAATGGGCTCGCTTCACACTCGCTTTGCTTTTGACGGGCAGGGAAGAGAAAGCAATGGAATGGAATTGTACACAAACAGGCCACTTGGAAACCCGTGTTTTGTCCACTGGACTTCTTTGATATCCCTCCAAAGTATGTTTCCCGGCCACTGACAGCCGACAGCTGCAGTAGCAAGTGAACGATTTCCCCGCGCCTTTTAATTTAAATCATAAGTGGTATGAATGTTTGCTTTTGCACAGTTCAGTTATTACATATTTTATAATATCATACAACACAATCCGGACAATTAAGTGGTAATCCCTGTCCACACACACACACATTCATACATGTAATTTTACTTTTCTGTTTACTATAAATCCATTGTTCCAAATATGCCTTTCATTTAGATAAGCTGTAATGTCACTAACACAGATTTTGCGTGCTGTTTCAATAAAAGCGGATAATTAAATATTTGTTCTCAGCACTTCTCAGCATCAGTTTCACCACATGTAGATGAAACGTCAAATACGGAGGCAACGTATAAAACAAGCTTCTGTTATTTTTTTGGTGTATTTAAATGAAAAAAGTACAGTTACTCAGCCATATTGAATTAGATAAGCAGTTGAAAAACAGATGTATAGATGCATTCATGGCTGGATACATGAGTGGACTGTAAAATTTGTTGCTGTGATTCTAGATGTTTCCATATTGGACAGGTCAGTATTTGAAAAGATGCAACGTGTATTCAACTAATAAGCAAGCCTTTTAAAGCAAAAAAGTAGCCATTTATTTTAAGCTATATATTTTGTATTATTCAATGCATGTTTATACATGTTATGTATTACAGGATTCGTGTAACGTGAAAACTGTGTAAAAACTGAAATTGTCCCCACATTATCAAAATGCACACACTTGTTATATATCCAAAGGTAATCATTAGCTCCACATATTGCCCACAGATAAGAATATGGAATGCCTTTTGTTCCGCCAAACCAAACTCATTCACTGCCTGGACTTACTGCCGTCAGTGGGTCACACAGTCAAACAAGGCGACTGAAATCTGCCCCCCCAAATTCTTCATCTGTGAACTACTCGACAGTTGGATAAGCATTGACTGCATGCTTTAAATACATGTTTTTTGAAGGATAACCGAAAAACGCTAAAATGATGTCATCACAAGGCGCGCCATGGTGTGTTAGGGCGTCTGATTTTACCCACAGCTGAGATTGTTTTACTGCGGTTGCTGTTTGTTCCTGTTTGTTTCTTTTTGTTCTGTCTCTTACAGAGAAGGGTCTTGTAAACATAATTAAATAAATGAAAAGTCTAGTCTGTGCACTAAGAGGATAATTTTAGGATGACAGACAGCAAATCATATTTGTAAACATGCATCACTTTGTGGGGAGCCATCATGAAGACGATGGGCAAATATGAATCACAAAATACTAAATTGTTGTGAAATGTGAAACTCATATACACAAGACTACACTTTCTCTGTACAAGCTTCATTAACAAAAGTGCTTAAATAGCCACAGCCTTACGCTCAATAAAGATACAGTATTTATCACACATACTACAGCCCCTCATGTGCAACTAATCGACAGTTCATTAAAGTTTAATGTACCAGTCTGGTGTGCAGAGGCAGCGTTATATTGGAGCTGAACTAATGAGGCTTAATAGCGTTTCTGGGACCGTTTGGAATGTCCTCTAACCATCACAAGACATTTGTTGATGGGAAGGATCTCTACATTATAAATAGCTAGGCATGAAAGTATGTGGACAGGCCTACAAAACATCAGACACTCATATAATAACAGACAGCTTGAAGTCACCAATTCACCTAGATGCATGTTCTCAGAATACAGGACAAACCCTGTACAAACACTAGTGGAGGCAGGACCAATCAGATGTCTTGGTCCTGCCTCTGGTTGCTGGGTCCCACCTCCTGCACAATCTGATTGGTTATCTCTCTGAACCAGCCATTTTCCATTCGGCCAGTAGAACATTTTCTGTGTAAGTAAAACTCCCATGAGCTACACAAACAGACTATAACATGGTTTTTACAGGGATTAACGGGATATTTATTTTATTTCATTAGCCAATGACTACAGCTTTGCAGCCAGGTGCTGCAGGAGGCCTTAATCCACACTGGGGGTGAGAATTGTGGGTCTGACTTCAGGAACCAGAGAAGAGATAAAAATAAGTACGATACAAAAATCAGGTAAGCATCAAATCACAAATACGGTGGCCAGAGAGATACCAAGCATTTAAAAACAAGATCTGACATGACAGCAAGTTCTGCACAGGCCCTTTTCCAGAAGTTACAAAGGTCATAAAGAAATATCTAAAGCGTTCTATCAAAATCTGGGATCGTGTAGAGAACTTCCATGTCTGCACAGGAGATACATTTGCACTATTTAATTTGGCAGTATTGTATTCTGAATTAACTGTCTTCGTGGGATGCACTAATTTAAAAATGTTTTAAATTTATCCTGGAAGGTGGATAAAATTCCATTCATTGCTCTCTTGTAAATTCATGGCAAGGTTTCAGTTCATTTTCAGCTCACAAATGCTGCTTGACGGTAACTTTCAGCATCAGCTTTCTTACCATTTAAAACCGGCAGCATATTTTAATTCCATTTCCAGGAAATTATGACACTGTACTAATTATCATTTCACCAGATAATACATACTGTACCAGTCGAACCTTTGGATACACCCACCCACAGAAAGGTTTATTTGCACTATTCTCTACATTTTAGAATAATTCTAAAGACATAAGAACTATAAAATAACATATATGGAATTATGCACTGACCAAAAAAGTATAAAAAAAATGGGGGGGGGGGGGGGGGGAAACCCGGAAGGTTAC
>JAODLD010000069.1:27036983-27054323 GCA_026781065.1 Mormyrops boulengeri | reverse complement strand
ATGAACTTGAGGAAGCACTTCTTTACACAGCGTGTAGTTGGAGTATGGAATAGTCTTCCTGCTTGTGTAGCGCAAGCGAAAACCCTGGGTTCCTTTAAATCTGAGCTAGATAAGATTTTAACAACTCTGAGATATTACTTATTATTATTATTATTATATTACTTAAGTTCTTCCCAAACAAGCTTGATGGGTCGAATGGCCTCCTCTCGTTTGTAAATTTCTTATGTTCTTATGTACCCCGATTAAACCCCGTCCCTTGGATTTTGACTACTTGTCTCGTCATTCTCCCCGTCCTGCCTGCTTGCTGGACGCCGGTCATAACACTCATGCAGACCCGCACGAAGAAAATTACATCAAATGTAGATAAACAAAGAATTCACATAAATGTTCAAGTAAATATTTAACATAATCTGCTTGTGTTTTATTGTGAAATTCAATGTAATTACTGTCTGAAGTTGGAAAGTTTATAGTTCATAGTTCAAGTTTTGGCAAATGTGTTCACAGTATCAAAGTTTTAGCTTTGTACCAGTCTCCGTCCTAGTAATCATTTTGTTTGTGCTCGTACAGTTGATGTCTATAGTCTGTGCTCTTACATTTTGCCAAGAATTGGTGTTGTTTTATGTTATACAGCTGCATTGAGATAAGATAGCTTGCACAAACATGAGATTGGGCGTATTCTGCAGTGACTTCAATAAAAAAAATATTAGAAAATTAACAAGGAATTAAACTAAATTTTATGTACATTTTGTGCATCTGGACAAACAGTGCTGGGGAAGTTACTCACAAAAGTAATCATTTAAAAATAGAGGGGGAAAGTTCAGGTCCAGAAAGTAAAAATCCAGACCAGGGTTTTGTTTCAACCATCCAGTTGAGTACTCTGTGACTGTGACTCTTTGTGCTTGACTGGTTGGTTGAAACAAAACCTTGGTCTGGATTTGTACTTTCTGTCTTTAATGGATTACTTTTCTGAGTAACTTCCCCAACACTGACAGTAAACCAGCTTCTGGGTGGCCCTCTGACCTATGGCCCTATGACCGTCATCAGCAGATGACACAGCTACTGTCAGGGCTCATTCCCCACTTTAGTTAAGACCACTTGACCACCCTGTGTGTAATGTGCTTTATTTATGGCAGGTTCCTCTAAGCAAATAGGATCCAGATGGACCCGTGGGAGGTGGAAGCTATTTCTGATGGGCGTTTAACAGCAGCATACAAACCACCTTTCTGATTTTTGGTGTAGCTCCAAAGCTGGAGGACATTACAGCTGAGTAAGCTTACTTATAAAAATTTTATTGTGAAGAAATACAGAGATGTCATATGCGGATGCGGTTATGTTCTAGTGGCCTATAAAACGAAGACTAATTCATGTATTATTGGAACATTATGTTAGCACAGATGCAGTTACCAATATACTCCAAGACATTTTCATGTTTTGGCTACAGGATGCATGGCATTAACCAGAATGCACTTCTTTTCCTTTATTCTATAAATAGCCATATTTCCTATCATGTGATTTTCGATGTTGTTTTCTTATGTCAGTGGTTGTCAACTGGATTCACTTCATGACCCACATTTTCCTTGGTCATTAAGTCATGACGCAACAAACTTGTTGACACGAGTGGTGGGGGCAGAGATAATGAACGTTTTTTATCAAGTGGTTGTTTTTTTTTTAACCCTGATTATTCTAATGGTGCTTTTGGTGAATCCATGCCTTTTTAAAGACATACCTAAAGTTTGTGACATTCTCTAACCTATAATGAGTTTCTGCGTTGCTTTTTTTAACATTTCCCGTCAACCTCCATCGGGCAAAGACATAATTCCACATATAATTTTGAAATTTTATAGGAATATTGCTGAGAAACTTTGACTGTACCATTCTAGTAGCTGAACAGCCAAAATCCCACTAAATGTCATGCTGGACCTAGAATTAGTCCCAGGAACGTGCTTTTATTAAAGGTACTTTACAGCTTTGTGCTTCTTAAATATAGCTGGAACCCATGTTCAATTGCTGAATTAATTGTCATTGGACATCTTGTTCTAGGTTAGGCTCTGCAGGTGGCTATGCTACATCCAGGACTATACAAACAGGCACTAGACTGTGATATGGATTTGACATGTGCATCGATATCTATGGGCATCTCAGAGAAGCCGGTATGTAGATGCAGAAACTGGCATCTCTGGACGGAGCCAAACTAGACCATTTCCACACAGTCAATAAGGCCTGATGAAGTATTGCAGACATGCCTCCAGCATTCATCTTTGAACTCACAGAACACTGTGTCAGGGTCACAGAAGCTGGACTGCGGAGATGAAGGTGGGCAGCACTATCACGTTGCACTATTGGCTTCTTATGAACAGCTGTGTGCATGTGATCCATTATGAAACATTACAAAGGCAGACATAAAACACTACAATGCAAATGACTCACAATAATGCATTTATTGTGTAACATTACACAACACGTCACAAGTAGTACTTAATATCCTTTGCTGCAATACATGAACAGCAACAACTATACTACAATAGTTGTAGTATAACAACAAGTTACTAATATTGCAAGTATTATACTGGTATGACTACTATAAACACTATTTTACTACTTGGTGGAACAATGCACAGTTGTCTCATCTTTTTCACTAGACACAAAATGACTATCATCTTCAGTGACTAAAAAGAAATGTGAAACCGCTTTATCACTTTGTAGTTTTTACAGCATTTTTAATCTACGACATTTCTTGTCTCATGCTGGCTGTTTCTTTTGCATTTAACAATCAATTTCAATTCCTTGTTAATTAATCAGAAGATTAACTTATATTTGAAAATATTTCTGATCACTTTACCAATAGCATGGAGTGGACACTGGCCATATGTGCTCCAGTGCGGTCAGAGACATCGGAGTCTCCCACTGCAAATGCAGTATGGTCAGAGACATCTGAGTCTCCCACTGCAAATGCAGTATGGTCAGAGACATCGGAGTCTCCCACTGGAAATGCAGTATGGTCAGAGACATCTGAGTCTCCCACTGCAAATGCAGTATGGACAGAGACATCGGAGACTCCCACTGCAAATGTGATGGCTTTTCAGGTGCAGGCAGTTATATGAGGTCAGTTCGCTTTATACCAAATTCAAAGCTTTTTCCATTCACCTGACTGGGCAAACTCCATGGCAATCAATAACCCAAGAGCTGGACGACAACTGAGATGGCAGAGTAAAGCGCAGCCAGAGAGCGTTTGGCCAGAACTGCATGACAGGAGCATTTACATTAAGGGGTAAGAGTCTTGCTTTGATATATGCTTTCATCGATCATGGATTTCTGGAAAGAATTCCAACATCCGAGAGACTTTAGCACTGCATAATATGGAATACTGAACACCACGGGTGACCCCGAGTCAGAACATTCTTTTCTCTTCTCTGGTCATTGTTATTCTGAAAGAAATACTCAGTGTGGTCAAATCTGCTTTCAGTCCAAAGCTGTTCTCCTATATGTGGTATTCCTTAATTATCAAGTAAATCTACATTCAGTGTTTCGAGAGTGATCTGTATTTTCCAGTTCACTGATATTCAGCAAGTTCAAATTTCCAAATTCATATTTTTATTATAAATGTTTTTGGGTGCTTGTAGTCTGACAGTGCTAATAAAAATACAAGCACATTAATTTTTAAAATGAAGTCGACTCTGGACACAGGACAGGCAGGTACAGAAAATGGATGTATAAAAATGTTATATGAAATCATTTATGGGTATGATGCAATGATTGAAGATGTTTTGTTTTTATGGTTAGGGGTAAAGTATTCCTAATGGTGAACAATATGGTGAACTTATTTGTACTTTTTGTTCATGTACAATGTATTTGTTTATTTACATTTATTTCCATAAATACTGGTTATGTTTCAAGCTTTCAGCTTATGCAGAACTAATACTCAAGACAAATGAACCAACAAAAATTTTACATTTATCCATCCTTCACGAGCTCTTATCCAGTACAAGGTCACAGAGAACCTGGAACCTATCCCAGAATGCACAGTGCAGGGGATACCCTGGACAGAATGCCAGTCCATCACAAAAACAATAACTGTCTTGTCACATAACCATCTCAATCAGTTTTCAATGCATCAAAGTGCCCTGACCTTGAAGACTTCCTGTTTCTGTCCCCTCTGTCACCTCACACACTTGTCTACAGTATGGCTGGACCCAAATATGTCGCCCTAATAAGCTGTTCAGCAAGAAAACAAAGACTCCCTCATCCGACAGCCTTGAGTCTCCGTGGCATGGGAACATATTACTGAAAAGACAACACTGAAATTGGACCTCACACTTGAGAATTCTTCAATTTTCGATTCCTGAAACTTGATACAGCATCAGTCATGCTAATGGCCGGAGTGGGACTTGGAAACAATGTTTTGTTCATTTTTTTCTCCATCACCTACTAAATATCCTGGAAGCAAAACTCTTTCAGCACATGCCCCTTCAAAGTATGTCAGGGATACTGATCCTTAACATCCGTCAGCTGTTTAACCCTTATCATGGTTCTGTCCGGTGGCTGTACAAATCACACAATGCCCATATCTCAGCAGGGGAGAACAAGGTTTCCAAAAACATTTTTTGTGCTCCACACATTTAAAGCATTTCCGTAAGGATTTTTAATCGTATTAAAATTACTAAGCATGAAGAACCATGTTAAAAAGACATCTGGATTTATCCTGCTTGGATTTAAACATGTTTCTGAGGACTTTTGGCAAGAATGTTATTTTTCCATCAGATGACAAACATAGTAAGAAATTCCTTGCTAAGGGATAGAACTTCACCAGAAAAAAATCCATTATCTCATTGACAAACCCTTTTAAAACTTTCACATGATAAAGATTGTATCAAATACTCAAGATTAATATGCATTCTGAAACGAGTCAAATAAGCAGACATATAGTACTGTAAAAGCATTTGGCGCAGACAATATTTAAAGCTGTTTGTCTGGGTAGCAAGTGTATATTTGCTGATAAGAAACACAATTTAACATCAGAACATGCGTAACATATGCAGTAACACAACCTGGCCATCCTGTGTATTTGTTAAATTTCACCTCCAGCTTCTCTTAATTAATTAACTTAAATAGTCAATAACTCAATAAGGCATTGATTAGCCAAACATGGTGTGGTAGTGTTCAAGTCAAAAAATGCATGGGCTTATGGGACAGCCGCTGCAAATACTGGGCTGACTTTAGGAGAGGTTTTGTAATGGCGAAATGGACACATTTAGACCGACATCATAATAATTATTTATATATATATATATACATTATAATATCGTAAGACCAACATGAGGATCATTTAAACATAAATTTCTTTGCCTGCCTAATACTTTTGTACAGTGCTGTATTTTAAGACATTTATCATGCTTAAGTAAACATGAGGAGGTATGGGGCGATGAGTAGCCTGCGACCCCCTGCAATTTGACAGAAGGGGACTGAGTGACAGAGCTATCGTATCTTGGCACCTTGATGAGCGCCTGAGGCAGCATGGGGAAGGCGTGCTCCATTATAGTCACGATGCTGGGTCATAACAGCCTGCAAACAGCGCCTGGCGAAGGAGTTACAGCGCCCAGGCTCAAGAACCTGCTGTACAGCACATCTGGATTAATCCGGCTTGGAGAGAGGGATGTGCCTGAGGACTGCTGGCAAGAATCATATTTTTCCATTAGATGACGACCATAGTCAGAAATTCCATGTAATGGGTGGTGTTTCCTTGAGTTTAAAGCTCTGAATTTAAATGATATTAATGGCATAATAATAAGAAATGTATATTATACTGTATATGAGATGGTACATTAGATATTACACGATAAATACAGTGCAGTACAGTTATATATGATTGTATATTTTCTTTGTTTCAAATACCAGTAGCTTTTTTAAAATGCTGAACCGGAAACCTCAAACTTATGTAGTAACTGTGGCTGAATCAATTCAATTCTGTATATTGCCTCTTGTCTCTAACTTTTCAGTTATCCGCAATCCCAGGTTAGCATTAGTGCGTAAGAGCACGATGTGGCTCTACAGTAGGTCTCTGACGTCTTTGGTGGGGTCCTCAGTGGACGACGTCTTTCGCTAAGTAGCTACCTTAGAAAGAAGATGGCGATTCGCTGAACCCACACTGCAATACGCATCACAAAGTTATTTTCATTTCTTTCGGCAGATGATCCGCCTGATCTGATACGAATGAAGTAAAAAAATATCACATAATGAATTCATTTTTGGAATAGAAATGAAAAACATGTTAAAAAATTCAATACAAACTGAAACAAATACATTTAGCTTAAACTTACCATGATCTGCATTTTACAGCATTTTTGATTGTTTCAAGGAAAATTCCTTTATCATCCTTTACATGCGGAGGAACTTCCAGACATTTACTGATATCTACTCACCCAGAATGTCCGTCCCTGGAGCATACAGACAACACCCTCTGGCGTTCCCTCAGCATGACCTTATTGATCCTTTGGAAACTACAAAAGAAGCTCCAATTTCCCAGGGCCTGTGAACTGGAGAAATGCGGCCCTTGGGCCTTGTAAATGCCACGCATGGTTCTGTATAGCCGTCTCCGCTCATACCTCGCACGTATCTTTCCAAAGGCTTGTCCAAAAAACCGCCTGAATTACGATCCATTGGGGGGCTTTTGTACTACAAAGACCCAGTTGCATTAAATAAGCTTTACAGTCCACATTTGCACACAAAAACCACTTATAAGTGGTGTGTATAACAACATCAAGAAGGAAATGTGACTGGCATTTTTTTCCCCAAATAGCAAACATCTTGTGTCCTTTTCAGCCAGTGACTGAACCACTCAATAGATATAAAAATAGTCCATTTAATCTATTTTGACCTACTTTTTTATTATTGTTGCTATTTCCATTGAAACCTTGTTACATTATCCAAAAGGATTATTTGTCCAATTGAATGAAAATAGCTACCTATATGGAACCAAGTTGTGAGGTTTGCAGACCTGTATCAACCACTCAAATGTCCAAAATTATCAAACAATAATAGACTGTCAGAATATTAATTGGTTAATACATTTTCACCTAATCCAGTATTAATCCACAAATAGCGCATAATTTGACCAACCCTTTGCAGGGCATACACACATTCATACCTTTGGGCAATTTGGCAACTCCAATTCACCTTAGAATGTGAAAATGTTTTTGGATGATGAGCAGAACCTGGAGGAAGCTACAGAATTACACAGAGAGAACTCAGGAGGAATGAATGTGGGTCCCAGACGTCTGAACTGCACCACCATTCCAAGCCCGCCAGGAAATTTCAATTACTATAATTACTTTTGTATTATATCCTGATCTAAATTTCCGTGGCCAGAGAATAAATATCAGACAAAAGATACACAAGAGAGAGGCATAAATGCCAGGTAGATAATAAATATAGAGGTTTGTGCAAGTTTAACAATATTTGTCCATACATATATTCCATGTTACATATAATATTCACTTACCTTTCTATTTCCAAAGATCTACCTTACAGTTTATGTGTTTTAGATTTTCAGACACAATAAAAGGCTTCAGCACATCACTGTAATTTTTCAAACCAGGACCATACTATGGGGAAAATCCACAGCTGTGTCTATGTCTGGGTGGTTTTCAAAGGATTTCACAAGGCTGTTTGAGCGTGGCATGCTTTTCAAAGGCATTGATGGTACCTGGCAGCGTCTTGCAGGCTCTGACTTGGACTTCGCTACAATAATGCATGAAAAAGCACACAAAGTTTAACAGCGTGCTCAGGTGTGGCGGCCATGCTGAGTTTGTCTTGGTTGCGCTGACTCTTGGGTATCAGCACTAAACTACAGAGTCCTACCAGTCTTTTTCTGGACATTCACAGCAGCCTTCAGACTCAGTCTATGGCCACTCCAGGAGACCATGGATGCCCCAATGCAGAAGTACAAATGGCTGGCAGGAGATAGCAGGGTTTGGGAACCACGCCAGAGTTACGAGCGGGAGAAAGCGACGTGATACAGCCTTCTGCACCACCGAAGCCTGTTGGTCCAGAAACTCAAATCCTGCTGGTTACTGTTTAGCCCAGACAGTTGGTAGCATTGTGGAAAGAAGACGTTATTTCCCAGTGCCCTGCTGGCACTGCACGATGGGCAGGCTGCTACTCAGTGCTAACTAATTTCAAGGAATTATAATGTTTTTAATTAAGCGAAAGTGTGGGAGAAGTGCACAAATGTGCATGTATATATCAGCAGAAAGCTTTCATTTGCATTATAAATTTCCACCAATTTCCTGACATTATGATTTAATGTTACAAACGGTGCACAATTTTACACACCGCTATACTGAAGCAGCATGTTGACAATGTGTTTTACAGTCATATCTTTCATTTGCATAAATTTTGCTTTTGTCCAGTGTAACACACCAGTGCATGCTATATTACAAGGATTAAACAAGAGACTTAAGTTATTAACACATTAAGTGTCTTTCAGCTTAATAGCATACTCTCTAACTAGGTAATGATGTACAGTGAATCAGAAAGATGTGCAAACTTGGGGAAGGAAGCTAGTAGTGTCCCTGCAATGTATTATTTTAAAGATAAATACACAGTATTTAAAACAGACACATCCAATAAATTTATCAGGAAAAAAAACATGGATCCAAATATACAAGCAGAGTGAAGCTGTAAGTATGTTGACAGGCATATGACCGGTGATGGGCTGGATTCCACTAAGCTGCTAACCACTAATTAGTGAAGCTAACTTTTTCTGCTAATTCTGAAAACCATTAAAGGACCAATTAGGTTCCGCTAAATTTCGTTCTGTGAACTGTAAATCCGTTCACATTTTTTGCAGTTAAAATGAATAAAGTTTAACCATCAAAAATGTTTGTAAACCCTAAAATCATACATATTTGTTTCTGTCTGTTGTGAGTGTCTCTGCAACAGTCTATCTGCATGCTATTGGCTGACTATATATAAACACAAAATATGACTGGTCAATAACTTGTCAGATTTAAGGTAGTCTGGGCTAAATGTTAGTGAAGATAGAGTCCATTGAAACTGGGGTACCCTGAACGAAGCAGAGAACGGGGGTCATGAAGCTGAATTTCTTGTGTAGCTGAATAACGTTTCAGAATCCAATGATGCAGAATCCAATTATTGGTTAAGTCCTAAATATCCCATGGTAATCACTCTAGTCCGAAAGATTGCTTCAGTGTTAAATAGGTTAAAAGTTTAATTCTGTGTATGTTTTTAAGGGTTTCAGAGCCGATAACCAAGCTGTAGCTAAATTCATATAATAAAAGTTTGCTGTTAGCAGTTAGCATTAAATGTTTTTAGTGGTTTATTGAATTAAACGTTGGAATTAGTGGATTAGTGGTTATCAAAGCAAACTTTTCAGTAAGCTGTGCCAACCACTGCATATGATCCTGGTACTTATCACTAGTCAAAAGACCAGACATACCTAATGAAAATCATTTGCTTTTCAACAAGATAGCGACCCTAAGCAAGGTTATGTAGCAAGTATTATCTTATTTATACGCATTGCTTCATTTCCTCAAGGCCTTTTGCTATCGGGTGAATAGCATAGCTAAAATAGAGACAAATGTATTAAAAGCAGGTGTATCCAGACTTTTGACTTCATTACTGTTTTATACAGTCAGTGTTGAGGCTCCATATGTCATGGAGCAGCCGTCCAATAATAGACACCACAGCCTGGAAAAGGCTTTTTAAGGACCAGATATTTACAGCAAAACTTCACATAAACACATATCCAAACATTTGTAGGGCTGAAATACTGCAGATGCTAAAAGTGAAGACAAAATCCAGCTGCGGCGAATATTAAGAGGACATAGATGTCAAAAATTTCAGAAAGTGGATTCTTAATTCACAGGCATAAGCTCAGGGGGCTTCCATTATTTTTCGATGATAACACCGTCAACATCATTGTGGATGTTCAGCCAAAGCTCATCCACTTTGGAGTAGAAGGCAATAAGCTGGATGGAGCTGAGTCCCATTAAAGCCTCAGAATAGGCCCTTTGGCAATTCTATTGGAATATAAGGTGGTGTTTAGCCTGAGAATGATGTTCTGTCCAGGAGAAACACGGTTTGCTTCCTAGACAACAGAATGTGTCTGTTGAGTGTGTTATCTTCTTCCCCACCCTTTCGTTTAATCATATATATCACCATTTCATTTAATGCATATACATTGCTCATATATAGCGCATTGCCTCCTGAAAGAAAATAGCAATTTGTAGTATAATTGAAATATAATAGCCAAATACCAACATTTTTAACAAATGAAAAAATGAAGAAACATTTGGCACGTCTATGGAATATGACAGACAAAACAAAAATCATGTTAAACCTCTGAAGGTTAATTTTGAAGCCATCTGCAACCATCTGCCTCTCACATCAGAAACTTTTTGTCAGGTCTTGGTGCTTACTGTAAGTATGAAGAATGAACTATAGTTTTTCCGTTGTAAATCTTTGTAGTTGAAGGTATTTTTCTGCTTTCTGTATTAAAAGTTTTATCAAACTATAAATCTCAGCGGTGCTCTAAAGAAGGCCAGGCAGATGTGCGATACTTCATTCAGATCCGCCGTGCTCGAACACGCTAACATGCACGCTCTTCTTCGTCTGTTATTACGAGAAGTGTGAATCCAGGGGCGGAGTTTGGGGCAGCTTGCACACGTTCTGCGCTGGTCTTTGCACAAGCAGTTTGTTGATATCCTATAGGTAGACAAAATAATAGGTTATGTGTGCATCAAGTATGTACATTGACACATAAGGTAGGGAAGATGCAGTTTTTTGTACCCCCAACAACAAATGTCAAATACGTGAATTATGAAGACTTTTTAAAGGTGCATCACTGTACAATACTCATGATAGATGGACGGAATGGGATATTTATTTGCGAAAAAGTGTCCTTTTTACATGTGAAACAGTCTAGGGTAGGGAGTGGATTAACAGCGCACATTACAAAAGTGACTACAAAATTAACTGCGCTTTGGACGGAAGCTGAAAAGGAAACCAAACAGATACGTCCGGAACAGAAAGAGTTTAGACTGTCATGGGACTTGGTTGTGAGAGATGAGGCTTAGAGGTTAGGGGTGGGGGAAAAGCTCATCAGAGAGGTGGATACCAAACTTGGTCACATGGCACCAGGCCCACAGTCGGAAATGAATTTCATTGTGGGGGGGCTTGGTGGATTTCACCAACTGGGGACGGAAGCAAATTTTGAGGCAGATTCAAACTCATCATTTTCATTACTGGCTGTGTGTCTGATCGGTTCAAACTCGTAATTTTACTTTGTGGCTACATGCCTGCATGATGCTCCCTCCCCAGCCAAATAAAGATCCAGTTTGTGTGCTGAATACTTTGTAAGTACACCTGGAATGTCTCTGTGCATCACTAGGCAGGATTCTTTGGTAATTCTGTCTAAACTTCATCTCAGCACTAATGGAATGCCATATTTGATTTGAGAGATCTTGTAACTTATCAAATCCTGCTGCTAGCTTTCCCCGAGGAAAATGTTGAACCTGTGGTTTCTGGCTAATCCAAGCTAAGATGTGTATTATAGTAACCTGTGCTCATGAATTATAAGTTCTTGATGTCCAATTCACATGAGCCGTGAAACCAGTATTAGCTCAATCTGTGAAAGCACAGAAGGAAACCACAAATACAGCCCCACTGGTCCAGTACAGGTTGTGTGGGAGTGGGTTGGCCCAGACGCTCTGGGAGAGCCCACACCGACTTCCCAGTGCATATGACCCACTCCGAGGCACACTGTGGAAATTCTCCGAGACCCATCAGCATCTCGCTGGAATAATAGGACATTTGATTTAAGTATTAAACATGCAAGCACTAAAAGTCATTTTTTGCTTAACAAATCACAAGTTGTTACAGTATAAGGCCGGTTTTAATCAGAAGAATAATATATTTTTATAATTATTATTTTCATTTCGAAGCATCTGGATTTGAAAACAGAATGGAATTGAACGGGTGTAGCTGGTCATTAAATCAAATATAAAAAAAATTATGAACGTGTCATAGTTACTGGTTCAAATAACAATCGCTGAAGAACATTTTATTCCTCCTGTTTGCAGTGTTAGCTATCAACCGCTCATAACCATAAATAATTCCATATTCAGTTTTATTATGTTTGAACTCTCCTGCCAATAGCAGCCTCACCACTCCAAGGGAAGTACATCATTTAAAGTCAAGTTAAATTTTCAAACATTTTGTTGATTCACACCCAACACAAATAAGTGGTGGTGTCCATTTTGTTTGTGTAACATATCTCAAGCCTCAGAACGTGAAACCAGTGAGTGTGCCACATTTTGGAATTCACCCTGCGGTTAGACACGGCTCGGTGCCCTTGATGTACTATATCGTAGACCCTGAGAGGATCTTCTCACCCCGGAGAGCTCTGAACAGGCAGTCCCTGCAGTTTTGTGCACTCTGCTGGAAATCAGTCTGGTGTAACGGATGAAATCGGAAGAATTTTAACTGGCACAACACTGGACTGATAAATCAACTCACACATCTATCGCCAATGTATTTAAAAAGTGCAAAAGGAAGCTAAGTTCCATATTTGGGAACATCTTGAAAAGTAGGTCATGTCTCCGGATCAGCAGAAAGCTTAGAGACACATTTACATCATTTCTTTTTTTTGATAAGGGTGCAGATCGAGCAAACAAGAGATTTAAATCTCAGTCTAAAACAGTTGCATTAAAACCACTGATGGACAGACTTTGGGTGCCCCTGAAATTGCATACTTGTCTTCTATATAGTAGGTAAAATATACTTTAGCATGCAAAGTGGGCAGTATGTCCAAATCATCAGAAATTCCCAGGGGTACAACCGATGGACGCTAAATTATCCCACAAGGCCACTGGAGTTGCAACCAGAGACAAAGAATGTTGCTTGCTCAGAAATTTTTGTCAAGATGGCGAAGGGAATGCCATCTATGTAGAAATTTAGATAAAACACAATGCCTAGGTACATACGTTTTTTTTTTTCTTACACGGTTTTCTTTTGCGGGGGGGGGGGTCAAGGTACATTATTGGTAAACATCTGGGCCGGCTAATATGAAAGATGTCAACTGCAGTATGTTTGAAAGCATGCATAGAAGCCTACTAAATGGTAGGTTATTTATAGAAGCCTCATAGAAGCCTAATAAATAGTAGGCTTCTATAAAAATTCAGTCGGTACTGTGTAAGTATGCGATTTCGGATGCATCCTCTAACTGCAGAGTAACCTCCATTCTCCATCTTGTAAATTATTCTAAGCCGTAGCAGAGAAAATAACAAGTATCCAGTGAGGAAAATCCTCCTTAAATCCATGCCGGGATTATTTATTTGCCTCTTGGCAAAATTGTCAAATTCTCCATATGTTTTAAGCAGATTAATGCAAAAAAACATTAATATACCTTACTGGACGGTGCAACGTAACATTGCAGCTTTATCAAATTTGTTTTGCAAATAATGTACAGAAATTTAAAAGGTCTTTCTCCTTGTGACGTTTGGGTTTGCTGCAGTGTTTCATGATCCTGTGCCTGATAATCTGAGAACAAGCACATTTTCAAGACTTATTGTCACAGGCAAGAAAACCATAAAAGACGTTTTGTTTGGCATCTTCAAAGGCTGCAGTTGAAAGGATCCCTGTGAGCCCGAAATAGCATCTGAATTTGAGGTAATAATGTAACACTCAGCTGTGTAAATCTGTACGTGGCATTTATTTCATTCCCAGCTGGTTGTCTTAAAGTGTTTTAGGATTAAGGGGCGCCAAATAAAAGGCTTCTTTAAAAATAATGTTTACCTTACACAGTTTGTGGTCAGGGCTGAACACCACAGGATTCTGGGTGTTTACCTCCAGCTGCATTTTTGGCCACGCTGACAAAAAACAGCCACTGTGTATTTAAACACTCCATCATGACACAAAGCAAACAATTTTTCCCTGAAAGCCTTTTTGGCTGTTTCTATAATGCAGATTTTCACAGAAATGCAGATTTCAAGACCTATAAATCAATAAGGTGCATTTCAGCAGAAAAATTAATAACAATAGCGCTTTCCATTTTGTTAAACTCTGTTGTGATAGAAAATGCAGACTGTAGATCTTCCTTACCGGAGTGCTGTCTTCATTCAGCTGGATATCCAAAGACTTCAAAGATAACACATCAGTTATATTTATTATTAATAATAATAATATTGATTTTTTTTTATTTAGAACGCATGTGACATTTCAAGTTAACATACAGCTCTTTCATCCGATGTCTCAGGAAATTTAAATATAGTGACACAAAAAAGCGGGCGAAAATTATATTTCAATGTAAATGCAAAACCATTTCAAAGATGCAGAATATAACTACAAACACAATACACCTTCATAATTGGTCATAATAATTAGTTAACTTCAGCGTAGCTGTTGGCACAGGGGAAATCTGCTCACTTATCGGCAGACAACCAACCAAATGTTTAACTAATTGATGGCATGATCTGAGTAGAGGGTGAAATTGGAGCATCCAATTAAATCGTACCCTCAGTCCCCAAAGATAAACTGACAAATGAAAGATGAATAAAATGACTTTAAAAAAGCTGTACTGTAAAAGTTTCAAAAATGAAAACATATTTCCTGATAGGAAGCCATCCGTCTTGATCCCGTATCCAGTGTTGGGTCAAAATGAGCCTGTAGCCAAACCCAAGATGCACTGTGCAAAAATGGGAGGGGTCACTGTGGATGCCCATGGAACACCAATCCACCACACAGCACTCACAAACACACGCACCACAGACAAGAGCCCTGTTAGGAATTAATTTCCCAAGAGCATTGTAGTCTAATCTTACTGAATATCTGCTGAAAGTAATTTCATAACCTTTAATTTACTTGTTTTATTCCAAAGTGCTCTGTGTTGCAAAAAAAGGTCTCTGCATAACAATTGTTCTAAGATGTCATCGTCATTTCAAGCCTGAGCTGGTTTGACTGAGTGACACATGGGCAGATTCGAGGGGAAGTGGAGTGTTGAGATGATCCAGAGATGGACGGCTATAGCGGTACACCCCTCCCGGACCAGTCCAGAGAATAACGGCTGCCACATCGTACCACCACTGTCAGAGTGCTTGAGTGGCGTGATGCAGACTAAAAATCAACACTGATCGAGTTCAATCTGGAGTTTAGCATTGTCCGTGCTATGGACCCATACATACCTGCCCTTCAAATTCACTGATGCTCAGGAAATAACAGGCAGCTGATAGGGTAGCAGTTTCCAGGCTCAGTCTCTAAAAAAAGGAATACAGATAGGGGTAGACTTTTTGTTTCTGCCTCCCCCCCCCTCCGCAGTCCTTGTGGGCCCCACACAAGTTCATGGCTTGAGTAGCAGTAAATACTGCTGCTAAATACAGAGATGATTAAAATAGAGTGTGTTTTGTAACAATATTCAATAAATAAATATGTAATTTAAATGATTACTTAAATTATTAAATTACATTTTAAATTGTAATTTATGTTATGATTTCAATGACTATATAAATATGTATGTAAATATTTGTTTAAAATATAATTTATATTATGCCATTAACCATTTAAAAATCTGTCAAAGTCACCCATCAAACTCAGTGTGCGGGCTCTAAACAAAAGGTACCATCTGATTGGTTACAGTGCAATCTATAACTCACAAATGATCGATCTTGCCAAGTCGAATGAATTCTCGTTTACAACCGCGTTTTGTCTTTTCCATCCCGGAACATTTTTATAATCCATTAAAGTGTCAACTAAAGGACAATTTAAATTATAATTTTAATAACTGTTTAAATTACATTTATTTATTGAATATTGCCACAAAACACCCTCCATAGAATAAATGTCGCTGAACGGAACAAAATATGAAAATAACCACCGCCCTCTACTGCCACGTGTGAGAACAGCCGCTTGAGGAAAGAGGTGACTGAAATCTTCAAGGCGTGTGTTTTACTGTAGTACTTTGATTCATTTACTGATTGCTGCCTCTGAAAATTAAATATCTCAGACATGTGGAACCTCACTGACTCGAAAGCCTTTCAAAGTAACTACAGTTCCGGAGACGAACGGCCCACTGCAAAACAGGAGACATATTTAAAACTCTTCATCTTCACTTCTTCAGTCATCTCATGTGTATGAAGCAGAACTGGGTGGAGAAGCAGTGACAGAAACCAACATCTAAGAGTGTTTTCACCTGGTTGAGACTGCCGTGTTTATGCGTCTTGTTATCCCGAAGCCTTTCACTTAATTAAACGTTTCACAGCACGACACTCATTTAGTGTATTTATAGTTTTATATATCATAATAGGACTGAATAGAACGAGAACTATATCATATTTACTTCTTAACTATTAATTCGTAATTTGTAAGTCCTGCATAGACGAGGAAGTCTGCCCTCTATTCAGGCACATAAGAGAAGCGAACGGAAAATTCGACATTGCTTTGTACGCACAGTAGAGGGCAGCAGAGTCTTCTGTTTTTATGAGCAGACAGACGCAATGAACAGAAGTTACACTTTACCTTGTAAAACATGTTTTATATTTAATAAAAAGAGAATGCGTGCATGGGGAACTAGTAAAAATTCTTTTAACTTTAAACCATATGTTTACAGTAAGTGAGTCTCAGACCGTTCTAGTTATAATATAATAATAATAATAGATTATAGTTTTGAATAAAAAGTATGCATTACAGGCTGTACATTATCACTGTCAGAAATATTTGTATTTGGTTCTTTCCATTTCAACTGAAAGTTGCATCACCAATTTTGATTTTGATGAAATTTGGCGTGTGAATTGCAAACACCTTCCAGTGCTGAAAAATTATTTTAGTTTTCGTTTGTAAATTAATTGCTGTTTAATAATTTTTAAAGAAAGCTCTGGAAGGTATGTGTAATTCACATGGCAAATTTCAGCAAAATCAAAAAAGGTGATGCAAGGGCCATTTGTGGAATTAAAATGGAATGACAGCTCCAGGACTGCGGCTTTAAATCCCACCCCTGCCACATCCGTGTGTAGTTTGCATGTTTCCCCATCTTTTCCCGGCTTCCTTCTGCAGTCCAAAGACATACAGTCACTCAATTTAGCATCTTTTAATTTTCCAAGGTGTGGTGAACCGACATCCCATCCAAAGTGAGCCTGTCCTGTCAGCGATAGGATTGATGAAATAGTCATTCTGTATTTGTGAGGCATTTGTTTTATGTTTGAGACATCTGCAAGAGATGCCCTTAAAGTAATTACCCTTATAATGCAGTAGATGCAGGGGTGGGGGGGGGGGGGGTGGGGGGGGGAGGGTGGGAATTGGAAAATGGCAAAAAGGGGGGGGACACATGCTGGG
>JAODLD010000069.1:26996212-27031532 GCA_026781065.1 Mormyrops boulengeri | reverse complement strand
AAGTCTGGGTTTCCCTGCTTAGACTGCTGCCCCCGCGACCCGACCTCGGATTAAGCGGGAGATAATGGATGGATGGAATACAACTTGTGAAAGAATCATTCCAGGGCGAAGAATAGCCACCAATATCTCTATAACCTGTCTTTTCTGTTTCCCTGTTTCCAGCATGTCTTCTTCCTGAATCTGTTTCAGCCTGATGCAGGGCCAGGCTACTCCCAGAGCTGTTTGATTGGTTGCAGGTGTTTGCTGCTTAAAAATGCAAAAATTCAAGCACCAGCCCGCTAAACAGAGGGAAGCATGCCCTGAAAACACGATTTCACACGGTGTACCTCTGGTGCTGTTAACATTGCTTGTCAGTGGCTATACTTTGCTAAAGTGGCTTTCTGTCTGGGGCACAAATATAGAGGCACACAGCAAGCTGCTGCCTTAGCTCTTTATTAAGATCTATAGCAGCATTTCTCAAACCGGTCCTTGGGGACCCCCAGATACTCCTCCCAGATATTTTTGCTCCCTCGCAGCTCCCTACAGGAAGCAAAAATGTGGAGTTTCGGGCAGGGAGCTGGGAGATAGCAAAAAAGAGGATTTTCAGGGGGTCGTCAAGGACTGGGTGGAGATTATAATGTAATGGCAGGGACTGCAGAGGCCAGTGCACTAAATAAAACATCAAGTGGAACCCTGTAAGATACTTTGTATCCTACTTTATGCTAGGCAATTACAATAAGTAATGTGGTTTGAATCTGGCTGGATGCCTGGTTAGATTTGTTGTTGTATTTATCTAGCAGCCACAAGAGGGCGCTCTTCAGCATTTTTCGGCAGAATGTATAGAAATCAAAGACTGCTCTAGTGATTAAGAAACAGCTGCTGCGTTCACAGTATTTCATATTAAAACACTATATTTGCTCTTTGGTTGTTTTAGGTCCTTAGATTTAAAACGACGTAAATATTTATTTTTTGTTTGTTCTATTTGTAGCAACCTGCTAGATGTCATCCTGAGAAAGACGGAAAAGCAGCCATGTTTTGTCCAGTACATCAGTAAGCTATAGCCAAAGCTGACATAATTTAAGGAGCTTTAAGTGAATTGGAGGGAAAAGGAACTGTCTTCACACATGACAATAGCGCCCTGCATGTGTAAAGGAGCACTATAATTGTCTGTCTCGCTAATCTCGGTGGTCAGGCCAGTCGTGTGAAGTTTACAAGACGCTCTATGCTTAGAACACCGTCATGATTGCCTTTTATTAATGGCTCTTAATATCTCCTCATTAGCTTCCTTCTAAATGACACAGTGCCCGAGGCAGGTGCTTTGTTTGGTCGTTTCCCCACTTTCACAGGGCCTAACGAGGTGCCAGCGAAAGGCCAGCTAATAGGAGGAGACTACAGGGCCACACATGGTGCGTGGCACTCCTGCCCTATTTCACGGTGTCCCTGATGCTGAAGGAGCCCTTCTGCCCTGACCCACTTACAGGGAACAGCAGGCAGCAGCTCTCTCTATGAAATCCTCAAGAGGATGGAAAGCGGAGGCCGGAGATGGCCGAGAATGGCGAGGGGGGCAAGTCAGAAGCCAACGTGTTTGTGGGATCTGGAGGCCGTGACCTGGGGGAGGGGCGATTGTACTCTTTGGCTTCTTAACGGGGTGCAGAACTCTCCTGTCCGACTGAATCTGTCATGATCAGTCGCCTGGATCTACCCACAGAGATGAAGACCTAAATTGTGGCATCGCTAAGGTGCATTGGGCCAGATGATGGACCTTGATCACACCACTCACTCTCAGGAGGAAAAAGGCAACGGATAAGGTTAAATTACTCTGAAACAGATTGCTATCCTATTCAGGAGGTCTATGTACATGTAATATTCATATATTTCTTTGCAGACAAATGCATGCAGTGCAGGATTTTACCTGCTGATCCATTGGAAGACTTATAGTTAGGTACTGTTAGTTTCCATTCAAGGTGCCAGTTGCGGTTCTGTCTGTCTCGCATATCCATTTGTACGATGATTCCTTCCCCTCTGCGGCATACTTTCATCCAGCTGGTTGGCTCCGTCATTTGGATCACTAGGCCTATGCTCTACAGCAGAAGCGCTATACTGTACTTCCTTTGTCGTCAAAATCATGTAGGCGCTTGCAGCAGAACATCCAAGATTTGGGATCATTGTTCGCTCTCATTTTTACCCTAGTTTTTATACCCAAAACAACTTGCTACACCTACACCTACCCATCTGTACAGAAGGATTAACAGAATGGGAATCAAATCCTCAGGTTACTCATCACAAGTTGTCATTCTCCTCCAAACTATGGTCCACTGAAGATCTTCTTCACCTGTTCTGCCACATCACACTCTGTGAACTCCCTGTGTATTGATGCTTCACAGCCTTTCTGAAAAGCTAGTCTGATATTTATTCTCTTCTGTGCACCTCTGCGGGGTTCCATCATGTTGGCAGGGCCAGATCCAGACATAGGCAAACTAGGTAGCTGTCTAGGGCCGGATCGGCACAAGGGGGCCCAGACAAAGTCATGAGAAAAAGAATATATAAAAAGGTATTGAGACAATACTTTGAATTCAAGTGCTGCATTCAGAGCCATTGTCACAGGTTATAAAATCAAGCACCTTGCTATGCAGTCAGGTTTGCAATCATTTGTAAAAGCATAGGTGGTTCTGAAGAACTCGGTGAATTCAAGAGTCTTATTATTATAGGATGCCACTTTTACAATAAGTCAGATCATGAAATTTCTTCCCTGCTAGATGTTCCACATTGAACTATGAGTGGTATTATTGCAAAGTGGAAGTGTTTAGAAACAACAGAAACTCAGCCAGAAAGTGACAGACCATGTAAAGTAACAGAGTGGAGCTGCTGAGGCGCATAGTGTGTAAAAGTCACCAACTCTCTGTTGATTCAGTGACTACAGAGTTCCAAATTTCCTCTGGCATTAACTCCAGCATGAAAACTGTGCGCCAGGAGATTCATGGAATGGGCTTCTTGGCCAAGCAGCTGTATGAAAGCCTAACATCACCAAGCGCAATACCAAGCGTTGGATGGAGTGGTGTAAAGCACGCTGCAACTGGACTCTGGAGCAGTGGAAATGTGTTTTGTAGAGTGACAAATCACAGTTCTCTGTTTGGCAGTCTGATGGATGAGTCTGGGTTTAGCGGATGCCATGAGAACATTATCTGCCTGACTGCATTGTGCCAAGTGTAAAGTTTGGTGGAGGAGGGATAATGGTGTAGGGTTGTTTTTCAGGGATTGGGCTAGACCCCTTAGTTCCAGTAAAGGGAACTCTTAATGCTTCAGCATACCAAGACATTTTGGATAATTTTATGTTTTATGCTTCCTTTGTAGGAGAACTTTGAGGAAGGTCCTTTTCTGTTCCAGCATGACTGTGCTCCAGTGCACCAATCAAGGTCCATAAAGACATGGTTGGGTGAGTTTAGTGTGGAAGAACTTGACTGGCCCACAGAGAGCCCTGACCTCAACCCCATCAAACACCTTTGGGATGAACTAGAATAGCAACTGTGAGCCAGACCTTCACATCCAACATCAGTGCCTGACCTCACAAACGCTCTTCTGGATGAATGGGCAAACATTCTCACAGACACACTTCAAAATCCTGTGTAAAACCTTCCCAGAAAGGGGGGGCCAACTCCATATTGATGCCTATGGATTTAGAATGGGATGTCATAAAGGTTCCTGTAGGTGTTATGACCAGGTCTCAGAATATTTTTGTCCATATACAGTATATATAAAATGCATGAATAGGAATAATAAAAAATAATACCATATAATTCAAATTAAATGTTTATGTGCAGGTAGAAATATGGCCACCTCTCGCTATAGGCAAAATAGGCCATTCCTTAGGGTCCCTGAATTATTTGCATTGCAGAGGAAGTGAAATGATTATCAGTTTTCTTGGTGAGGGGGCCTCCCAAGTAAAATTCTACCTAGGGGCTATGAAAAAGTACATCTGGGCCAGCATGTTAGATTTGTTAATTAGGTAAGAATTTCAGCATTTAGGCTCAGAGGACCCGTCGGTGTCTATTGGGCACAGGTGCGGTGTGGCTTTCAGCGGGTCGGCGGTCTTTTAAAGGGAGGCGAGCAGAGACAAACAAAATTTTACCGTATGCAGAGAACACACCTCAACTTTGCTTACTGTGGAAGCGCTGAAGCTCTAAAATTCACACAGAAATGATTATTCAAATATATTCTAACCAAAGTACAAAGGTTGGTTTTGCTTTAGCTGGAATAATAGCCCTGGCGTACTGCAGGATTCGTGAGCCTCAGGTTTTTGTCGCATAGTGCCTTATTGCTGAGGACCTTTGCTGCTCACAGTAATTTTGTGTGCTGATCAAAAGTGTGCAGCATATAGTTCATCACTGGCATTACTGCATGCTCGCTCTATACACAGGTTCTTAGGTTTGATATGAATATTGGGGATTTGAACCCATGACTTAGACGTAGATTCCAAAACCACTAAGCTACACACTGCCCCCCAGTGCATGATCACCATAAAAAAGTCAGGTGTTTATACTGTAGTTCTAAACATCCAGGAAAAAATTACAGTGGCGACAGGCTGGAATAGTGTTGGGGGGGGTGAAAAATGTGCATTAACTCACTGGTATTTTGTGAAAGCTGTGCTGAATCAAATCAAGGCTGTTTTGTTGTGTAAAACAGTGCTTGTGCAACAAACAGCATAAGTATATTTGCAATCAAAATTACATGCCACATATTTGAAAAGATTATTTTTTTCAGCTTTCATTCTGAACTTTTAGAAAGTGAAAATTAGAAGGTGAAATATTTAACTCATGTTTTGCTGAAGGGATTGATTGCATATTCACTCTGTATAAAAAGTTTATCACAGTGTCACGAAACATTCATCCCTCTCGTTTTTAAAATGGCATATCACTTCATTATTATCATATTGGTATTTCCAGAGTATCACTGATGTCAAAAATCTTTCGAGTGAAATTACTGTAATTGCACTCTCTCCATTGCATGGGGCAGGAGGAAAACAGTCTTGAAATGTCAAAACAACATTGAGACAATACTGAGATAATAGCATGATTCGCTGAGCAGTAACTGGCCTTGTCACTGGCCTGAAGCCCCAACCAGTTCACTGCTGTTAAGGGCAGTTCACTCTGGGTGTCACCTTCCTCAGCAGTAATTGGCATGTTTAACTCCTTTCCTGGGATACAGGAATCACCCCACAGAGAGGTCCGCAGTGCTGTTCTCAGCCTATGACCTGTGGATCTCTTGCACATCTCAGCCATCTGCAGGGGCACTCTAATGCACAGATTCACCAGGGCTGAAGGCCAGGGACCCCCCCTAAAAATGGATCTCAACTAGCCTTATTTAATCAAATTTTATACCAGGAATTGCTATTCGTCCCATATTTGAAAATTAAAATGCAATTTATCTCATATTTTCATGTCTGGGCCAATCCACCATAATCTGGGCTGATTCATCAATTAAAACGATCCCCCCCCCCACCAACATCATCAACACCATCATAGAAAATAGGGGCCCTTCGATGACTCAGATAGTCCAGGGGCCCCTGACCATTTCAATACGCCTCTGGCCGTCAGCATTCACCAGGGAAAAGCACTGAATTCCCATTAAACTGGAGGTGATGACCTAAAGATTTTAGGAAATCATTATATACCTGCTCATATCAGAAAGTTTATATAAATCGCCAGACCCCTGTATTTCCTGGGGGAGTAATAATTGCAGCCTGGGCCTCAGCTTTCGAGGGGGGCGTGGAGGCAGGCGTACGAGGCTCTTTTGGATACCCAGCGGAAACATCGACAGGCGCTCTGAAAAGGAGCCAACAAGGAGAGAATCTATACCCTTCACTCTGGCACTTTAAATATCGAAAAGCAACAGAGCAGCTGTTCAGACATGCTGTGGGAAACGTAGGCTTAGATATTATGGCGTAGTGTAGGCATTTTCTCAGCAGGATGTGTGAAAGGCACCACATTCTCCTCCAATTCACTAATAACACATATATATTTTAAAGAGGCAGAGAAAATACATATTTTATGGAATCTGACTGCTTCTAAAAATAATGACAAGGAGCAAATAATAAATGAAAAACATGGATCTATCTCCAAACTAAAATTAGGATTATATAAGGCTATAAGATTACTTGAATTTCCTGGGATCGGAATAACTCTGAAAAAGCATTACTGTCATATGGATCCTGTCCTGAAGGGGGCAGTACAGCGGCTCAGTGCGTAACTAAGGCTTCACAGCCCTGGGGCTGGAGGTTTGAATACCATCCCTGCTCTGTGTGTGGAGCTTGCACATTCTTCTGTGTTGTGCTGGTTCCCTCCAGCAGTCCAAAGCTGTGCAGTTTGGTAATGTGCCATTTATAAATTCCCCATAAGGTGTGTGTGTGTGTGTGTGTGTGCATGTGTGTGTGTGTGTGTGTGTGTGTGTGTGAGCACCCTGCCCATTGTCTCCTGCGCGTAACACAGTCCTTCAGTGGAAGGTTTGGAGACACTTTGAAGAAAGTGGAAGAAGAAAGAATATTTCAAAAATTCAGGAAGCTAAAAATTAGTTTAATATGGATTGTTATTTATGTGTTTAAGTCCAGTGACGCAGGGAGATTATTGCCACAAATGGTGTAAAAAATTATTAAATTTTACCCATCAACGAAGACCCCATGACCTGGGGTGAAAATGCAGGTTGGTCAAAAGCATAAAAACCTGCATTCACAACATTTTGGAAGCATTTCACCAAAAATTACATACAATCATAAACAGAGAACCTTTTCTTATGAATAGTACAGGAATTAATTTGTTGCATTTATTTTGCTTTTATTTTGGTTCTGTGACCAGCAAATGACTGTAAATTTTTCTCTTAACATTTTGGGTCAGTAGATGGCGTAATGGTTAAGGACATGGTCTCAAAAGGCAAGGGATGGCTACTGAGGCCCAGCTGTCATATCCCTGAGAGAGGTACCTTACCTGGATTCCTCCAGTAAAATGTCTCCTTGTAAAGTAATAACTGTGATAAAATTCAGAATACTATCCTATTCTACTTTCATTGGGACCAGGTCTCTTCTAATTATTTTTTTTTGTACTACCGGTTATTTTGATTTGCTGAGGTACCTTGGAACACAAACTTAATTCATTCCAGAAGGTCCAAAGTCTCTCAAAGTGGAGATGAGATAATCATGGCCAATCATGAGCCTTCAGGTCATTCTCATAATTCAAATTCCCAACAAGCACTAACAGATTTTCCATGTCTCCAACAGCATGTTCAAAAATCCTGTTTCGAATCCACATGTTAAAATATAGTACTTGTGTGCCAATTTATCTATGATGACCACATGCAGGAAAGACCCAACAAGGTGTGTCTTCTGCTCTCTCCTTGAAACCCTCTACAGGAGAGCGCCCTCATCTGGACCCTCTAAGCAGCTGGAGGTCCCAGTAGACACACCATGCCTTCCTGCACCTTCTCACAAATAGGTGGAGATCTGTGCAAGAGTGAGATGCTGTAGCAGAAGCAGCCATTCGCTCACAATCTCCCTCGTATTTTGTACAGAAGACTATTTATAAAAAAAATTTTATTTAAAGTCTTGCGATCTTTCCTGAGTCATAGATGTACACATGGAAACAGTGTTTTTCGGTTGAATAGTACAGAAATGTTAGCAAAGAACAGATTTTTAATCATGATCAGAATGTAGACACACCATGCACCACACTAAACACACCGCTGTACATAGCAACATACCCATAATAATCATGTTTACATGAATTTGTACAGTTAGAAATTATATCGTTATCAGTGCTTTCATAACATAACATTTTTCTCTTCCAGCTCTATTGTAAATTCATGGTGTATTAAAATAGCTAAGAAAGACTATGTTTTGTATAATCCAGAAATTAAATGGGTTTTTAATGTCTATGATGAGGGAAGGATGTTATTTTAAATTTGCTGTGGATAAACTGAACCAGAATTGCTTTTATTGGCAAAGGGCAGTTTGGCATCGATCTCACCATTACACGCATAACCATAATATACCAAACATGTCAAATTATACAATATACACGTGTATATTCAAATACTTTCAGTGTAAGTTGTTTTCGCTTATTCAAAAATTATTCAGTATTCTGGATCCCAGTCATGACACTGGGAACTGATATAAGGCCATTCTGTTCAGAATCAAACCAACACAGTCAAATTTAAAAGCTTCTCAACATCCCAAGACATGGCAATGTTTCTCTAACACAATATTCAGTTCTATATGTCACTTAAAATAAGCAAGCTGAGAGATATATTTCTACAGATGGAAACATTCGCTTTGATGGGGTTCCTAAAACGTTTTACTAAAATACATTTTAACTAAAATAGTAATTTGCCAGGGGCAAGCAACTGTGACCAAATAACCATGACCTACCAGGGAGACCCGTGTTTCTTTATTTCTTTTGCATTTGACATTTTGTTCTGGTCTGTGTGACTGGTTCTCCATCGCTGTGGTGCCGCTCTGTCATTTATTCACGTCTAAGAACATAGATGTTCGTTAGCATGAAGTACAGTGTCTTTGAGGTCGAGTTGAAAACAGGCTACTTTGGTGATGTTGGCGCATGGCCGTTAGTCAGCAGAGCAAATGAACAGCTTGAAAGTGACACTTTGTTAGGTTGCAGCCGAAACAGATAAATTAATCTTTGGGGGAAGCACCGTTACCTCTTCCAGAATGCTAATGACTGTTTCCGAGTGTAGCGCTATTTGGGAATTCAATCAAATGGTAATTCAATTATCGTTATATCCCATCTGTATAATCACCATGAGGGAACTGTCAAGAGAGAACACAGCCAAACAGTTTAAATGCAGGTACAATAATCATTCTTGTGCAATTGATTATTATGGTTTTATGCATATTTTTTCTACTTATTTCTTTTGTCTGTGCCAAAAATGACCCTTTGGGAAAATGGTGCTTGAACCTACAAAGCTGAGTCCAGGAAAATCAAAGAGCTTTGAAGATTTCTGGGTCGCTTTTTTCCTCCTCACGTTAAGCCAGTAAGGATTATGTAGCATTTTTGTTGCAGTCTCCCCTATATAGCAAATAACCTTCAGTGACATTATATTTGAGTGTGCATCAGAAACCCTGATGTTAGTTTATGTCCACCCCATTGGGAGAGATTTGCAAATGGCCACTGATTTGGGCTTTAATTCCCCCATTTTAATTCCTCCACGCCTCTCGAGATCATGGTCAGAACTTGCACTTAAGCTTGTCTGGGTCACATTCATGCTGCATGTTGCTTGCAGCTGATTTGCGATTTTGGGAGCTATTTGCTGTTCCAGCATGGGCGGAGCCCGGTAGCATTCATTACACGGCTGGCAGCGAAAAACCGTGCATCGGTATACCAACAGAAGCTATACCAACAGAACGGAGCAGCGATTGATGGGGCCTGATTAATAGCGGGTAGTAATTCCAGGCGGTGTCAGCTTTTTGGCTGAAGAGCGCCCCAGCAGGGGGGGAAGGGGAAAGCGATCTTGCAACGAAGAACGGCATGCGCCGCAGGGTGATTGGATGAGGAGAGAGTGACCTGGGAAGGGCATGTGGAGAACCGGCGTGTTTTATCCACACTGACTCCCACTCGTGTGTTTTGACATACTTTTGACGCTACTTTGCAAACGGCCAACCATAGCCACACCAGCAATGATGTCGATGTAGATTGATGTTAGGAATTAAAAATTTGCATTGTGTTCATTTAGAACATGCTTTTTTTTTCCAAAGCAACATACAATTGCAAGAACAGGGTCAGGCTGTCCTTGGAACAGGGGCGATTCTAGTATTTTTTAAGGTGGGGGCAGAGGAGGGGCCATAATTCATGCTTAGGAGTTAACCTTATCATTAGACAGTGATGTGTTTTGTACCAGTGAGTGACAGGGGGGGGACGCCCAACACTGAAATAACTGTGACAGCCACGAGATTTAACAGGGTCACCTCCTGATCTTGGGCACAACCTTGGACACCATGGACAGTCCAACCTACAGAGTCGTATACCTTCTCATTTAACAACGCATGTGTCATTTAGTACCTCTACCTATATTTTGGGAACCCTGGGGATGGTATCTCGGGGGGGTTCACCTATAGCCAACTTTATTAGTGTTTTTTTGTTGGCTTGGTTGTGGAGAGACACTTGGGTAAATAGTACGGCTCTCATGACTCATCAAGTCAATTTACAATTTACGTTAAAGAGTGAAGCTTGTGAGTTGCTCAGTTGATCATTCTGGAAGGTCCTGGGGCTGCTAATAAAAACCTAAAATTCCCATGTCCTGTCTGTTGGGTACATTTGTCTCTATTCTGCTGTGTCAAAAGCTGCTCAGGTTTATCATATGGCAGATTATTCTGTGGTATTGTCCTTCACACTAGGATTGTCCCTCCATTATTAGATAGCAGGTCTATCAACGGTCTGCTATGATACAGCTCTTAAATAACTTATATTTAGCAGATGAGTGGGTTTTCTGATGGAGAGCGCCCAGGCCTTTGGAATTGCAACAAATCCCCACAACTGGTTAACTCTACTTTCACTCTCGGGAAACCCTTCCGATTAGCTCCTAAGCTAATTGTCCTTTTAATTCTCATTGGACTGAAGACTCAGTTTTGTCTGCAGGGCTTGTTTGTCTCACTGTTGTGTTTATTTCTACACAAAGTCTAATTTTAGATGGCGGTGATGCAACAACTTGATGAAAGGCTGAAATGATTCATTTGAGGAGCTGCTTTAGGAAGTTTCTTCCCTGAGTAAAAACATGCATCGCACATCTTTTCTGCTGGATTCCTGTGGCTTATTCCTAATAGGAAAAAGCTTTAATAATTATTTAATAATTATTAATTATTAAACTTATTGATATGATGCAACATTTGAGAAGAATGGGGTTTGCAGTGAGTTTAGAGTTCTTCATAATTATTAGAGTAGAATATACTTTCAAAGGATCTACTTAAATTGTTACGTTTTCATCTACTTTTCCAGGAGATGATTGATATTTATGTTTGTTTCTTTATTGTTTTGTGTGTTAATTTTCTACGTTTGTTCAGTCCGAGTCAAATGCTTTATATCAGTGTTTCTCAAACCAGTCCTCGTGGACTCCAAGACTGTCTACGTTTTTGCTCTCTCCCAATTCCCTGGGTGTTGGGAGGGAGCAAATACGTGGACCGTCTGGGGGTCCCTAAGGACCGGATTGAGAAACACTGCATTATATGATGTAGATATAATGTTAGGTACAATACTGTAAAACAAGGAGATGGCAGTCATGAAGTGAATCTCCCATAAAATGGAAAAATGGACGCACTCCCTCCCGTGCCTATCTGAGCGCACACACAGATAGAGATGGAGAACAGCAGCTTCCAATGAAATGTAAAAGAATGTAAGCCAAGCGGCGCGGGGGTGTGGAGAGAAGCCCGTTTGCTGGTGGGCATGTTGCACGATGAAGTGGGCGTCGGAGACACTGACTGCCGGGGACTTTCTAGCAAGACTGATGTCTTTTGACAATGGCCATATAAAACTTTCCAAAAGAAACAATATACAGCTTGTCATCTGACAAGAGTGATGTGCCGCCTTGGAGGGGCAGAACATATTTAGCGATAGGGACTCCCAGACCTTCAGCTAGAAATGAATCATCTTATGTATTGGCCAAGGTGGGGGAGGGGCACGCCCCTGTATTCAGCTTGAATGGCTATGTGGTAGACTCTAGTAGTCTACGTTGGACCCCCTGGCGATGACCATACTGGGACCTACCTGGCTAACATAGCCTGCTGCTGGAAGCATCGTTTTTACCTTTCATAAGTTCTATTCATATTAGATCTATACCGTGTCTTAGCTCGTTTGATCCCCAGAGTCTAGTTTGTTTGACTAGTGCGGTTGCTCCATACCTTGCCCAAGCAGGTACGCCAAACTGCATCTGGGCCTGCTCGAGGTGAGGTAAGCCCTGGGCATGGTTCAGTTGGACTCAGGCATAGTACACATCCAGTGCGATTGATTACTGTGCCCGAGCACGGAACTCAGACATGACGCCAACGATGCCGGAGATTTAACAGACATGGAACACGGGATCATTTTGGCCCATGGCTTGCTATAAATTTGGGCTGATGAGAGTTTCCAGTCCCACAGTGATGACAAAAGCGTGCTCCGGCCCAGAACATTACCTGCAATGTACGCAGAGACGTGCAGGGGAGTTGGGGGGGAGGGGGTGTGCAGTCGTGCTCAGGTATGGTACAAGTGTGACTACACCCCCCGTCCAGGTACTCCCCATTGATCTTCCATTGAATCTTAATCAACAATTACCAATTCAACAAAACCCGAAAATGGATGAGAATTTTACACAAAAATTATATTAGAATTATATCTTCCACAAGAATTATATTAGATTTGAATACATGTCACACAGACTTTGTCCATATATCATGATTTTCTTGTATTTGTCACATGTATTTTAAATATTTTACAGCAGAATTTGTGCATTTTTTCACCTCAGTACTGTAATTATTTTCATATTCCCCCACTTACTACCATCTACACTGGCTGTACTTATTTTGAAATGTTTGTATGTGGTACTGTGTATTGTCTATTTTTGATTCTGATTTACTTTACAAGCCTGTATGCATAGATGTATAGCAGCAAAACTCAGAATAACAGTGAACCACATTTCATTTGCTTAGTTGATGTTATCTGTTTATAGCACTGTATAAATTATAAAACGTCTTCAGAGTTCTTCAGACGGCAAACCGATTTATAGGAGACCAAGGATTTTTGGAGAAGGAACGGAGAAGATTTATGTGGGCACCTTTATGGTCTGACAGGTGAGCAGAAGGAAACATGATACAAGAGATGGTAAACCGATTCACGAGACATGGAGAACTTTTGGAGGAAGGGATGGGGAAGATTTATCAGATCTGATGGATAAGCAGAAGGAAATATGATACAAATAATGGTTTTCTTGCTAATTTAAATGAGCAAATCGAATCATCACAAGAATCAGACCATTGCTCTCAGTGTCTCCCTTGATTGATACTGTACACAGTAACCTTGCGTTTTACACCTGAATAATTTATCAAAAGACCTCACCTTTCCCAGAAACATCCACACACTCCCCACGGTCCACATCGATATGTTATCATCAAAACCAGACTCTACTGCAAAGCATTCTGGAACTTTTGCTGGTAACCGTAAGGTTATATTACATATTTTATGCTTTGGCTTCCATGCCATAGAATATTTCCAAAAACAAATCCTCAATAAGCATTAATAATCATCTTGCATTCAATAATTGTTATTGCACCCATTCCTGCAGAGTTTGAGATGAAACTAATGAAATTATGATAATCATCCTCAGTTTAATGAACAAATGGTGTGTTTTGCAATGGACACTGCAAAAATAAAATCACCAGGTTTCTGTTTCCAAGAGTCAATAATCTAGATAAATCACCTGTCAGCAGTCATTAAAGCACCCTCATAATCCACAAGTTTCCTCATAATCCATAAATTTACAGTTCTTGGTTTTTCTTTCTCTAGTTTCTTGTCTCGCCCTTGACCTTGCATGAGCCGCACCAAAACCAGCCCTGGTAGAAAACTAGCAGTTGTTTTTCGAGATGCTTAATTTGGGACTGGTGAGTCAGGCACACACATAGCCAGCCCAGAGGTGTGACTCGACCAGGAAGCAGTTATCGCTGACTGACCCCTGTGTGTGACACCCCTCTCCTCTCCCCATCCTTGACTGTCCTCCTCTCAAAGGAGAGAGACCGTTTGTAGAATTACAAATCCATTGTGGCACCACAGGGCACCTGTTGTAGATAGGAAAGCCAAGGAACTCCTCTGTTTATAGCTGATAGTCAGTAGGACTTTACTCATGCTAAGGTCCTCTCAGTATTTTAATACTTACAGAAAAATTCTGATTTGGTCACATAAATGGGATGAAAAACATAAACAATTACAGATTAATTTTTTCTGTAGCGGTATCAGTGTATTTGTTATCAATAGGGCTGTATGCTTTCTCATCAGTCATGTTTTATAGGCAGAAGACAAGCACATTCTTACTTGCATAAACCAATCCAGTGTCCCTAATGCCCTACTAAGATGCAGGTGGTTAAACTGGCAATTCTTATGCCAAAGTAAGACTAAATTTGATGAGCTCTGCTTTATTTAATCTTATATTTAGCTTTTTTGAACAATTTCCATAATGAGTCAAGATCTACAGGAAAAGATCCTCACCTTTCTGGAGCAATATCAGCCAAGAAAGTTTGAGTGAAATGCCAAATGAAAAGAGCAGATCAGGAGTTGCGGACGCTCCTTGAGGATGTAGTAGTGTTTGTGCTGCTGAAAAAAGCCGTGCTTTCCCCTGAGAGAGGGGCAGAGAACCTGAGGCTGTCGGGCTCCCAATGCATGCACACTACGTGCGGCGCATGCGGAAACACACACGCACGCAAACCCCTGCACCGTGCCTCACGAACAGCTGCGTGTCAGTTAGGCTCCGCACCGCTGGATGGTTGCCTGGCAACAGAGAATTTACGAAGCATGTTTCTGAATGCAACAGGATTTCATCCTAATAAAAAAGGCCTTTATATGTAATTGATAATGATATATCTCTTAACACCCTTCATTTACACAACAAAACGGGATACTTATAACTAATGAATGATCCATTGTAATGTTTACTTTTTGATATCTTCATTTATATGCACTAAGATGACCAGAGGAATTAAAAGGATAACAAAATCTATCTGCCCTTGTTCAAGATTGCTACATCTTTTTGTGGAATGCACTAATCATACTAAAGAGCATGTAATCATGTGTCATTAACCCGATATTGTCACCAAGTTGCATCGAGGCAAGTGAGACTGTAATGTATAAGGTGATACTGTCTTTAGCATTTAGTGAGACTCTCGTCTGAATATATTGAAGTTCACACTGAGAAAAGCACAAAGCCTTTCTTCCTAGCTGGTATCTCACTGGAGTTAGCTCATTCATCTCTATCGTTGCATGTATGCTGGGAAGTTTCCAGAATAAACCCAAAACACCCATCAGGATCTCTTACTGTTGACATGCAGTAGTACCATGATGTAGTTCTACATCATGAAAAAGCTAACAGTACCAATATGGAGTTTCCATTCAAAGTTAGGGTGGATCACCGCACATAAAACTACTATCATCACATTTATTTCCACAGCATATAAATAAGTACTATCGACAGTATTTTGACTCTGCAAGGTTCAAGCTCTCCTTAGTTAGTCAAACTCAACCAGATACAGTACTCCACAAATCAGCAGCTAGATAGGGGCGTTTCTTTCCAGAGGGGTCTTAGTCTTGAACTATACCAGTTTCTGTTGGATGGATGGATGGATGGATGGATGGAACCTCTACTGTAGCATCCTATTGAAATGTGTTTTTGAGTTGAATCTGTGTAGCATACATATTTTAACATCAAGAAAATATTACATCAGTTGAAAGTCTTCCTTACAGTAGCAACATATATTCCTTACAATAAATAAATAGATTTATAGATATTTCTTGCGTAAGTCTTCCTAAAATCTCCTAGAAAGCACTCCAAAGCTGTTTTCTCTTTTTGTCTTTTTTGTCTCATGGATGTGCCCCTGAGTGTTACCTAAACACTGGTTATAAACCATACCTACGACTTAGCTTGCTGCTTGATGTCAGGTCCTGTTGAAACACCATCATTTCTGATAAAGATTCACATCCACTGGGTGCACAACCACCCGACATTAAACGTGCTATGAATTCAATCCACAGCGTTCAGCCACAGGAGAAATACGCACATGAGTAATTACGTATTGAGCCATATTATTCCTGTCAGAAAGTTCAGGAACGACACTGCTCAGTGTATTTATGCTGTGATGTGCTATATAAAGTCTACAGAATCTGCTTTGCCGAACAAGAAAGTAGTAATTATATAGAAATGTTATAACTCGCAAATAACTAGGCTAGCCTCTCACATCATGAATGTTTTTCAGTCGTGTTTCCAAACAGAGTGGTGCAAAAACATTTCACAGATTTTTTCATTTTCTGTCTTTCCTGGAGACTTGAAGGCCTTCCCCCAGTGTCCTGAACTACTGTGAATTTTCAAAGGTCAGATATTTGGTCCTGCAAGTAAATACATTTTCAATACAATTTTCTTTTGATTTCTGATACCCTTCGTTCTCAGTCTGACATCTGATGGCATTTCCGTTGTTTAGACAAAGGCTGCCTCCAAGGTATTTTTTGCCTGGGCTAGATTTTTTTTTTCATTGGCGCAAGGGAGAAAGATACATCAGAACCTTTTCCAGTGATGTTTTTCATTGTCTAACTATATGATGTGCTGGTCAAAAATATGAGTGTAGTGATTAATTTCTTAAGTGAGCACATACAGTAAAGAGTCTCTGAAGGTGTCATATAGTGTAAAAGTCCTAAACGAGTTTCGCCAACAATTACATGGAGTGCAGGAAAGTGTAATCAGCAAATATCCCTCACCACAATGGCCAATAACATCTCACCACTGCTTTTATGACCTCCTTAGAAATGACTTGGCTCTGTTCCGCCTTTTGTCCCTTCCCTCCTGCTACAGGCAGGAGGGAAGGGCACCTGAATTAGATGCCCATGAAAAGGCGTCATTATATCAGTCCTGGTGTTTGATGGTGAGATAAAAGAGATTTACCAAAGAATGGGTGCTTGCAATCTATTCACTTCCATTGTGGTCTGGAATATCCCAGAACCTGAAACATTTCGTTAAGCAGATATGTAAAAGAGCCAGATTTACATATCAGAGTCTATCTAGTGGCCTGTCGCAATTTTCACGTCTTGACCTTCAGTGTAAAGGTAAAATTACATGACTTTCTGCCACAAGGTACCGGAAAAGCCATCAAATGACATGACACTTCAGATTTAGCTTTTTCTGCAGTGGCTATTTTTGCTGAGCAAAATGTCAGATCTGATAACCAAGAAAAAAATATTCTGCTTCATTTCCTGGGTAAAGACATGTTTGATCAAGTTATTCTTCTTGCTACTGAATGGCAGTATCTGCTTCTTACGGGAGATGTGGACAGAGGAGATCCAATATCCATATCCTCAGTTCTGCAAAACTACAGAACTGGCGTGTGTGTGTGTGTGTGTGTGTGTATGTCTGTGTGTGTGCGTCTGTGTGTCCGTGTGTGTATATGTATGTATGTGTCTATTGGTATCTGTATTTCTGTGTGTGTGTGTGTGTGTGTGCGTGCGCGTGTGTGCTTTTCTAAGTACTGCACTCTCTTTTCTAGGGGTCACTGAGGTTTTAATGAGTGATTAGCATTTGTGGAAGTGAAATGCAAATAGGTTAATCTACATGTCCAGAAGCAGAAAGGGCACGTCTAATGGAATGAATAGTATTTGAGAGTCTTGACCTTTGACAAAGAAAATTGGATTCATTATGTACTATGGGTCACTCCTCTATATATGTAGACTTTGTAAATTAACATAAATGACTCAGTTGTAAGATAATAAAAATTATTATTATTATTATTGCTGTTCTGTGTATGCAATAATCTTACAGGAATCCTATGGAAAAGGAACAAAGAGCAAGCATAGAAATAGTGGGTATATTAGTGGCATAACAAGTAAATAGAAAAATGTAATTATTACATAAGTAATGCTTATTATAACAGTACTTAAAAAAATAGATTTGTTTAAATTATGTTTTTAAAATTGTGAATATTTTACAAGTATACACCTGTGTGTTTCTCTGAAAATATGCAAGTTAAGAGCCCCTCTCACGTATTCAGAGAGCCATACTGTGCCTGGAATTCCCTGGCTGCCTGCAGAGCAGTGAACCAGTTTTTTGGAGTCTGGGGTTTTCATCAAGTGCACATAAGCTCGGCAGGCATCGGTGGGACGGCAACATTAGCTGAGTCCTCCGTGCAGCACCCTGGACAGCAAACACGTTCCCACCCCCATGCGCATGCAGGCACGCCGCGTGTCCGTGGTGACGTCAGAGTGACACTCGGTTCCCACCTCAGCAGAAGACATGCATTCTCACAAACCGTACCTTGTGAACATCCCCTTTTGTTTCTGAAGCAGTGACGTGTCATTTTGCTCCAGAGCTGAGGATAAGGGTCCAAAAGGATCCTAGATCCTTGCACCGAGGATGCAAACATACCTACTGTATCTTCAACAGCTTCACTGCATACCATTGTATAATTGTACAAAATTACAAGTTTTTTAAGTCACTGCATGATTTTGTGCTGTTTGTGGTGTTTCGTTGATAAATGCAGTACAGGACTCGTTTCTTTCTTTCCGTCAGTGGCAGAGACTGAGATTGTTTTATATGGTCTTAGATTTTCAGTAGATTGATTTTAGATTGCTAGCATTTCACTGTGTGTGTGTTGATGAAATGTTTGTGCATTTTATTACTGACCTGCTTGCCTTGAGTTGCCTCTCTAGGGACAAATAAAGTATTTTGAATTGAATTGAATTGCTAAAAGGTGAAAAGCATAGCTGTTACTCATCCTTTTGTCCATCTATTCTGCATACCCTCTTATCTGATGCAGTGCTGTAGTGAGCTTGGAGCCTGTCCCAGACCAGGACCAGATGCTAGTCCATCACAGGACACATATTCACACAAAACTGATAAACAGAGTCTCTTTGAACCATGAGAGGAAAACAGTATCAGTATGAGGAGGGACTCAAACCAACAACCCTGGAGGTGTGTGGGCACTATGGCAACCCACTATTTATTTATCAAAGTAAAATATTTACAGTTCAAGAAATTCAATAGTCGAATTCAGTACTAAGCAAAAGCCAGAGGCTATTCTGTGATGAAAGTCCATGCACCTATGTGAGCAGCCTGTTAAAGTCAAATATCTATCCATCCTCCGCCTTCCAGTGGTTTTTCCAGTACTGAGCTGAAGCAGTGCTGGTGCCTATCCCAGGACACAAGGCAGGGGTACAACCAGCGATTTGTCCCGGATTGGCGTATACATTTCGTACCACCAGCTCGGTAAGATTTACCGTGGGGATCCCCCCTTCTGTCATGGGGGGGTGACGTTCCATATTTCTTCAGAGGGTTCAAAAAGGCTGAAAAAGAATATTCGCTCCCGAGTCCGCTCCAGAAAAGGTTCCAGTTCAGTGCAGGGCCGACAATATACATATTAAAATGAGGTACCGGTTTATAATTCAGAAACTGAATTTTGTGACGTTATGCATTTAAATTAAGCTACATCTGAGCATGTACACAATGGAAAAAAAGTCAAGTTAAGAAAGGGCGAAGACGCAAAACTCTGTTGATAATTGTTTTTGTTTCCTTACAGCGATAACCGGTCTCGCAATCCAAATAACCAGCAAAGCAGTCATTTCCTATAGTTCAGGAGCTGTTTGAAGTGTGCATACCTTGACACAGAATCTAGTTCTGATACTGCTTCGTGGTATTCCACAAACTCTTTAAAGTCGCCGTATTGTATAATAAAGTGTTATCTGAGAAATGTGCGAGGAATCGCTGGAGGTGAACGCATGATACTGTTTTGGCAGAGACCACTGCTGTAAAGCGAAGAGGTAAGAGGATACGGAGCACTTCAACACTTTTTTTTTTACTAGTGTTTGTAGTTACATATTAATCTGCGATTCTCCAAACTGTAGCGCCTGTACTTTGCATAAAATTAAAGCCATTCCTTTATAATGTGAATAAAAAACTGAAAATGTCGTTGCAATCATTCATATAATCTGCTGACCATTGCTACTGTCGCCCCCAGAATTTCTTCAAAGCCTTATTTGTAGTAATACCCCTGTCCTAAATCTTTGCTTTGGTGTTCGGCATACGTTTTGGTTCATGCCATTATTTTCTTTCTCAGGTTCTACCGTGCAGTATTCATTAATTTGCATGCCCGCATTAGTCAAATTAAGATTTTTTTCACTATGCATTTGCATTTTCAAAGAATCTGGGAATTACTCCTTACTCTAAAAATGCACATCTGCAACTTTAAGACCCAGCTCCCCTCCATCTGCGCAAACAATGGTCTTTACCGGGCCGAGCTTCCCAGTGCACAGATTGTTACATGCCATCTTTACACCAATGGGTATTTTTGGAAAATGTAATGTCACCGCAAAGCCGGACAGTTTGAAGTGTTTCTTGCAAAAAATGCCAGCTGTGGATTTAAGCGCGGCGTTTCGCCCGGCATCGCCAGTTTCCTTCCCGTAAAAAGGGTACTGGGAATCCGGCCGTCTGTATGATTGCATTAAGCGGCGGGGACTGCGGCTGTCATTGATCTGGTTGTAGGAGCGGATACGGAGACACACTGTAAGTATCAAAGGCGTGACATTTCGTCTTTTCCCCAACTCGGCACTGCTCGGTATCGTGCGATTCGTGACCTGTTGTACGGGAACCGAAATGGGTGAATGAATAAAGATTTCTTTTTGGGGCGGTGCAAGGGAAACTTCTTGCAGATGTGCATGAGACTGGAGTGAAACAGCTTGCTTTCAATGAAGGCGCGCTTAAGCACCTACGTTTTGCATAATTTCATCCTCGTTTATTACCGGGGAAAACCCGGGGAAAGGAGGGGAAATCCAGCTTGTCAGACTGTGCTGACACGAAAGCGTTGTAGTCAAACTGCGGGGAGGGAGGAGCATGATGTAATGCTTTCTGGGCTATTGTCTCCGGTTTTCTTCAATTAAACTGACAGACCCGGCGAGAATGGCAGTACCCATCGGAGAGTATAAATAATCACTTATATTAGCGTTATGTTCTGGATGTAAAGAGGGAAAGGAGAGCCGGGTGAGCTTCTCTTTCCAGCGGACATTCGGAGACCGGAGTGCAACGAGGGATGCTCTCCACATTGACAAGTTACATTTATTACACGGCTTGTAAAATTCAAACAAATATCACTGACATCCTGCAACCAGCGTCCATGTGTAGACGGACATAGACACCTGTCCTTGGTTCACTGCTTGAGTGTTGACACTGGATTATCCATATCAAATGCATTTCGAAAATTGGCCAACTAACATGAATGATGGGTCCTTAACCTTGTTAAATATTGATTAAGCTCTATATACTTGAAGATGCACATTATGAATTTAAAAAACCTGTTTTGATGATTTTACTGATACTACCAATACAGTAGACGCGAGTTCAGTGGTTTTGTGTTCATCGTTATTAAATTTACGATTCTTTATACCAATGCAAACGTTAATCACGTTTACTTTCATTATTGATCCTCGTTTAGATCGCCTAGCCGCTCAGCGGAACTTGGTCATTTTGACGGAGCGTACGATGGCATCCTTTGGTGGCCCCATCCGTCGATGCCACACGCCGGCACCCGGCGAAGCGCATCTGCAGCCTAGCTGCCTTTGAAATAGTGTCGAACTGACCTGCCTCGCCCGCTACAGATGAGATCGGGTCTGATTATAAAGCCGATCGCTTTCCTTTATCTGTGTTTTATTAGATGTTCATTGATTTACGGTCTGGGTAACCTTGCTGTACCCACACGGCGATCAGATGACATCATGCCGGAGGAAACTCGCTTTTCTTCTCCTGAGACCTGATGCAGCCCGTGGAGAGAGAGGGAGAGAGAGGGAGAGAGAGAGAGAGAGAGAGAGACCATAAATGGGCAAATAAATTTATCTTTCCCTCGTGGACCATTTCTGAACTTCAAGTGCCCTATATTTCTGCTTAATGTATTAAAACTGCGAGCCATTAAAGTCTACTGGAGTGGACCATTTGTTTTGTTACGGGCGACGTGTCAAAAAAAGTTAAATTCTCCAATGTCTTGTAACATTATGTGGATCTTTATTTCATTATTATTAATTAGTCGGATTCAGTCAGGGATTGTCTGTCCGCATCCCCCTGCTGCCCATCGCCGTAACTCTGCGCATGTTCCGGCCGTGGACGCAGGAAACATCTTCTGAGTTTCTCCGTGCTATTTCTGCTCTTGATCGCCATTCCTCGCCTGGCTTTTCAAGTCCTTCAGCAATAGGGAATCCTTTTTTTCCTGGCACACCGGGCCTTTTAAACACTCGGAGCTGGGCGGGGTGACTCTGGACGAAGGCCAAATGTATTACCTGCCAATTGCAGGGCCTCACAAAGTCAAACCCCATGCTTGGAAAAGAGAGTCTGCTGAGATGGTAGACCTTTGTTTCTGGGTGAACAAATATGCAGGCGTATTTTTGTATTTAAGCTTTATTAATTACTTACTTAATTACTTAATGTAGATAAAGGGAATTACATGATTACCTATTTGAGGTTTTTCTTTAAGTACATATTTTAAAAAAATAGTATGGGTTCTTGTGTGTTTCCTTAAATGTTGTTATTATTATTATTATTATTATTATTATTATTATTATTATTACACAGGCAGAAAATCCTGCATTTGTACATCAACAAGATTTGTCATATTTTTTTGAAGTCTTGCAAGACCTTGGGTCTCCCTGTAGACGTGTGTAAGTTTCCATAAAATAACGTCCTAACCAAAAGGCCACAGCTCTCTTTTCTTAAGCCTTACCATATACTGTACCTCGATAACGTCACCTGGTGCAAAATGGGTGCTAAATTGCGCCAAAAGTTGGTTGTGGTCTGAGACCTCCACGCTGAGTACTGTATCAGTCATTATAAATTCCTTGGCCAAGAGTGATATATAGTGTCAGTCTTTCAGTTAAAGTCATTATAATTTGGTGAGAATGATACTACTAAGTTAGTAATGTTATTAAAAACCCACATACTGTACAGTCAGTCCCTGCTTTCAGTAATTTTACTCCTGCACTCCACCCCCCCGCGACTGTCTGGATAATGTTAAGTGAATCTTCCTGGCTGAGCTGAAGAATCAGTGGCTAAACCAAGAGTTGACTTTGGAGAGCATCATGAATACAAATAAAACTGTGCTGGTTAAACTGATTACACACAAACACCAAGGGGAAGACAGCAGCCTTGTGTGATGGTGTGTGTGTGTGTGTGTGGGTGTGTGTGTGTGTGTGTGTGTATGTGTGTGTGTGTGGATTATGTTATATATCACCTTGTGAGGACCAAATGTCCCCCATAATGTAATAAAGACCTGTATTTTAACATTGTGGGGACCATCTTTCACGTCCCCACAAAGATCTGTGAAAGCAATTTAAAAAGTTGAAATGGCAAAAGTCTCGTATTTTGTTTGGTTACTTATGGGTAAGGTTAGGACTGGGTAGGGGTTAAGGTCGTCATGTTGGAATTATAGTTTTCCCCATAGAAATGAATGGAGAGTCCCCACAAAGATATAATTACAAACCGTGTGTGTGTGTGTGTGTGTGTGTGTGTGGGTGGGTGTGTGTGAGAGAGAGAGGGAGAGCGAGAGACTTGTGGGAGTTCCATTAGTAAAGCTGACACATCTTCTCGTCCTTTTTGTCAGTTCTGCTCCAAAACAAGCCGACGTAGAATAATGAGCTCATCTCCCCGCCAGCTGGATGGTGGGTCGTTTCCCAGGAAAGGGGGTTAAAAATGAACACTGTGTCTATTTGCAGGATTTGCTATTGTAACCTGCCACATTGAAACTAGTATTTGCTTCTGTTAATGTAACAATAAGTGCAGTGAGTAAAGTTTACACTTCGAAGATTCCTAGGATGATTATTAGCTGTGTGTGTGTTTAACACAAGGCTGTGTGTAGACTTTGTGGTAGTCGATGAAGCTCTCAGTTTGAGAGTGTATTTGGTTTGTGCTGCAGCCCTTCATCCACTCTATGTAGGTAGCGAATATGTGGAAAAACACAGTCAGAATGCTGAGCGACAGGACATCACATCTAACCATCATTATCCTGGTCTGGGGGGGCAGGGTAGTTGTGTTAATTTTAGTACACCAGTTACCAAAGTGCAGGACATTCAAACACCACACACGACCCCCAGCCCTGGAGGTGTGAGGTCACGGTACTTTCCGCCGAGCCACTGTGGTACCCAGCGACTGACCAGCATTAAGCTCTGTCTTCACCACTGCCGACTGGGCACTCACTAAATCCAGTGCATTGAGCCTGAGACTGTCCTTCCATGTCATTCATCTACATTTTATCTCTTACTTACAGTGTATCCCTGTAGCTGTGCTACATCAACTGTGGCTCCTTGCAGTTGTTCTGTCACAAGTGTACTGATAATTAAGGCTCTGGTGCACATCAAAGCCAGTTTAATTGGTGGGAAGTTGCAAGGTTTTCTCCTGTTGGATAAATGGTCGAGTATTTTTGTGGTGTATGTGACACAGATTTGACCTGGCTGATTCAGTCTGTCTGTCTCAGAGTTATGCCCTTAGCATGCTCGGGTCATTTTTGGGGTAAATGCCACATTAGTGTTGATTTAGTCTGGTGGTGGGTTCCATGTGGCTATACCAGAAACCTTGGCCTGGGTAAAGACACACTGATCGATAAATTATTCATAGAGTAAGAATAGTTAATGGTTATAGGCTTAGGAATTTTTGAATATACATCATGTATAAAATTGTCCCTTTCGATCTTCTGATACTTCTTATAATTTTCCATTTTGAATGGGTATCTCAATGGAGAAAATTCATCATTTCAATCTTAACTTTGTCATATGAATTAGACTCCCCTTTTACACCTGTGTTTACTATACAGTTGGATATTTACTGATGCAGAGCATGTCTTTCAGTCTGCTGAAAGGAAGACCAGCTTGCCTACCCACTGTACCAGCTAGTACCTGTTATATTAATAATAAGGCATCAAAGGTTGCCTGCTGCTCCTTTGATCGCAAGTTGCTAAATTATGGACTCAAATCAGGCTCAGTTAATTTGATCTGTTGTTCAGGTTGAAGACATAGTCTGCTTCTAATACTCGTAGGTCAAGGGTTTGTAGGATGAAGAAAATTTCATGGTGTGTGCCTAAAAACAGGATTATACAACAGAAATGGTGTGGAATCAAATGTTAAGAGATGGATGTATTTGCTTTGGTTTGGGTCTATGTTGAGGTTGTGAGAGGTCGCTGCTCAATTGTGTAACATGACAATAAAAATTATGCTAGCCTTAGTTTGTATCAGGAATATACCATTAGTCTTTTAAAATGTTGAATCTCTGTTCACCACAATGGATCTGCTGGTTTCATCTACGCTGGTACTTGGCCCTTTGGCGTATGGGATGTAGAGTTCCCTCAGTTAACTGGCATGGTTAGTCAGGTTAAATCCATGCAGGAGTTGCAGTGTCCCGTCAGGGTCCTCAGTGTGCCGTGTCTCTGGTGTGACACGTGGCTGAAACCTGAACGATGTCCTCAGGGTGACCAGAAAGTTGACTGAGCCGGGCATTGAAAAACGTAGCAGCCCCAGCACCAGAAATAGTCGGCTGGCTAGCGATCGCTCGTGGTGCTCGGTGAATTGCGCTGGCGACCGGGCAGGGTGCATGTCTCCGTCTCTGAGAGGAAGCGGCGGGATACTCGGAAAAATGGCAAGGCCACCGTGCGCAGACAGAGCTGCGGTGGATCCTCGGCTAAGGAGGGGATGCGGAAGACATTGGCGGGTGACCCGCCAAGTGACACGAGCGCAACATCTGGAGTGGCTGTCTTCAAGACACAAAATTACCCACAAACCCTGGGAGCTCGGCAGTCCTACTTGCCGAGGAGTTTGTCTTGTAGCACCTCTAGCCTCTCGGACCGAGGTCAGTCCTACAAGCCGAGCAGAGTAACTTAGCCAGGCTAGACCTGCAGTATTTTCGAGCTGTCACCCTCTCGTGCCAGTTCAGGGATGTTGGCATGCAGGAGACAGCAAAGAAGAGTAAGCATATCGCTGCCTCTGATGCCACACGAGTTGTGACACGAGATGCCACACGAGATGCCATACTCCGCCTTGAGCACCTATCCCGCTTCCCCGAGCTTCTTCCGCTCTTTGTGGTTTTCAGGTGTCATCCACCCAGTTGAGAGGCCTCAGTGTAGTAGCGTTCAGGAGCTTGTATAATGACTTTCTTTGATTTCAGAAAAGACCTTGAGGAAATCCTCTCTTCCAGCTGTCATGGGGAAGCAATAAATTTGTGTTTTTTTTGGATGTGTTTTTATTTGTCTGTGTTTTGCAGCATTTAACTTTTTACACATGTATTGATGCATTATTCATTTGTGTGTCTGTGTATAGAGGTAGAGGAGTATCTCTATTTTTGAGATTAATTATGATAAAAGTAACTTGGAAGTAATTCATTACTATAACTTAATTGTCCTTCAAAATCACATTTTCTCTTTTCTTTGGAAAAATGCAATATTTTCTTCTTCCTATTTTTTTTTTGAGCCACCAGCCATATAACTGATATGTAATATTTAACCTAATGTCGAATTAATTAGTTACTGTTGATTGAATATCTGTCTATTCACCATTTTGTCCCCCCCCCCAGGGAAAGATGCTGTGCGAGGTGATGCCAACCATCAGCGAGGACACGGCGGCCGGCCAGCGCGGCTCCCAGAGCAGTGCCTCGGACCCCGACTCGCATTTCGAGCAGCTGATGGTCAACATGCTGGACGAGCGCGACCGGCTGCTGGACACGCTGCGCGAGACGCAGGAGAGCCTGGGGTTGGCCCAGCAGCACCTGCAGGACGTCATCTATGACCGCGATTCGCTGCAGAGGCAGCTAAGCTCCGCCCTGCCTCAGGTAAGCCCCGCCCATAGCACTATTATATATCCCAGCACTGTCAGCTGCTGGAGTTGCTTCCTCTGACACCCCCACTTTGGACTCCCTGGAGCTAGAGCATGTGCTGATTTTTGTCCCGGTCGAGTCTTTAAATTTTGCTTTGCTTATTTAAAGGGGCCTGCAGGCATTTAAACCCTGCTAAACTCAATGTGTTAACTGAGAAGTCAATACGTCTCGGTTGTTAAACCACATTTTATTAGAAAATGGTTACAGGAGCATAAAAAAAATCTTTAGCTCTCCGCTTCACTCCCACCCAGAACAAATTAGACTTGTACCCTTAAAAGTCACACTCAGTGTCTGCATCAGGGGCTAAGAATGAGTGAGTAAATAAATGATTATTTGAGAAAATGAATGCCGAGGTTATGTCATTTATTGGAAACATGTTTTTATTCTTCCGTTTCACTATTGGTGTTAACGCATGCAGAGTGACATGATCCCTAGTTTATGGGGGGTCAGTGGTCTATTTGCATTTCGTTTTTGATCAATTAAAGGGAAAATGGTTAATTAGTAACTACCACCCAGTGAAAGCCAGTGTACCCTGGCCCTGTGTGGACTTGACAGTCACATTCTAGAATATTCCAAACTGCAAGTCTGTTTTCTTGTTTTGCCTTGAGGCCTTGCTGCCTATCACGGTGCTGGATGATGTCATTAGCGGTGGGCAAAAGGCAGGTCATGTGACCTCTTGAAAAAGCCATCTTTGAGCCACCGTCCTTAATGACACGGCCCCTTCAAAGCTGTGCAAGAAGACAGAGCTAAAGTAGCATCAGGACTGACGGACGCATGTCCTTTTCTCTGTATTTCTCTGGACTACGTGCTTGCTTTGGCGTCTGTTAATACACGGAAAGATGGCAGGTGTCTGTAAGACACATTTACAGCTTTGTGTACTGTAGATAACTGAAGATGGTTCCGGAATACTGTACCAGCCCTCACCATTTCTTTATCTAGGGGTTTTCGCCACGTAACCAAACAAACCGGAAGCAATTTTCACACCAAAATATTCCATCCATGTGATCGCTAGAGGACTCGGAGTTGTCAGCACTAGTGGGTGTTTCTCCTCGAGTTTCACCGTTCTGTGCAAAGGCACTACATTAAAATATGACCTGATTATTAAACTGATTATTTTCCAGCATGATATAATCAAAGTACTGTTTAAATTCTTCCATTGAATTTTGCATAAAGTCTAAGAACAGCACCAAAATGTGTGTCAGTGCGTGTGTGTGTTGTGTGTACATAATTTTATCAAAGGCGCAGTATTTCAGTCCAGTTCCAGATCAGGTGACATTGGCCACTTCTTATTTGGTTTCATTTATATATTTAGTATAATGTTCATCTGAAAGTGTCCTGCTACGGCCCGATGTTCTGGTCCGGCTATGCCCAGAACAGCCAGCCTCAGATTGTGGGTCGCGATCCAGAACCGCTTCAAGCGGTCACTCGGGTCATCACCGCGAGGCGGGCTTTATGTCAGCAGTCACCCGTGAGCTGACAGTACAAGGGTGTATCCCCTTCCCTTGTCATTTTTACAGATGTTATTTGTGCTGCGACTGTTCTGTTAATTAACGTGGCGACACCAATTAACCTGGGTGATATCGCTGCTCTGCGACTCCTCTCCGGGGCCGGAGCGGACTGTGACAGTGGCAAACAGGAGCTTGTGCAGGCTGACGGAAGCTTCTGGGAGGTTTCCGTGGTGTCCACACACGTGGGAATATGTGCCGAGGAATTAGTCTGACGGCAACCGTCAATCTCTATCTAAGTTTGTTAAAAAATTATACATAATTCTTCACAATTAATCTCTAATTTGGTGCCGCAGTGTTCCAATTACAGCAGAGCCCCCATATGTGCAGTGTGACAAGTTCTGAGACCTACTGCAGATATCCAAAACCATGAATAGTAGCAAATACCACATATAACATATCTATCATAAAGTTTAATTTATAAATTACACACAACAAGACATCAGCAGCAATAACTACACATAAAACAATTCTAATAATATATTGTAATAAAAGTTATGTGAATCTGGTCTCTGTCTGTCTCTGCCCCTCAAATGAATGGGATTCTGACGTTTTTACTCAACCCTCAACGAATAAAGCGGTGACATATTAAGCACGATAGGGCTACGCAGAGTGGCGCAGAATTTAAAACTTATGTACCGCTTATTTTTGGAACATTCCACAATATTTTTGGGCCATGGTAAACCGCAGGTAACTGAGACCATGGCTGCCGAATCAGCAGATATAGGGGTTCCACTATAAGTAATTGTTTTAACAAGATCCACTTTTCGGAGGTCACCATACTGACTGTGGCCAGTATATTACAGTATATTATATTCATGCTGTATGTGATACTGATAATGTGGCCCATTTTAAAAAAGGTTGGATGATGCATCCATTTGACAAGGCATGACAGTTCATTGAAATGTCACAACAGTCATTCAGGCCTTACGTTCAGGCACTTTACACTATTAGGAAGCCCTCCCCTTGCTACTCGCTGTCCGTACCTCACGCCGTGGTCCTGGGGGAGCGTTACCTTCTACTGCTGTGTAGCTGTACATGGATGGAATGGCAATGAAGCCAACTGGCCTTGACAGTTTATAGAGGGAAAGGGCGTAGGTTTGGTTTCAAAATGGGTAGGGACCGGATGAGGCCCCGCCCCCCTAAACACAAACGGTACTCCCACAATGTTGGTAGGGATACGCCCCTACCATCTATACCCAAATCTACGCCTTTGCTAGACAGTATATCATTCTGGCAACACTGTGAAAATGGTCTTGTCCTCTTTAGAGAGTGGTAAAGGCCATAGCGGAGAGAGGAAGCTGTGATTGGCTGAAGTGCTGCTCCAGATCGCCCCCCCCACTCGGCCCAGCCTTCCCATCCTGCCCTGCGGCTCCGTGTGACTCATCTCGGTGACTTGCGCTCAGGGCGTCTCCTTGCACTGTGACAGCCAGCCCCGGGAGGTTGAGGCATGACTGCCTTCCCGTGCTTAAAAATAAAATCAAATGTATGTCTTGGCTCCGTTTTGTTGGAGACGCAGCCCAGGTGGGTGGTGTCGGGAAGCAGGGGCTCGTGCTGGGAGCCCCCTCGGCTCGCGTCCTTCCAGTGCGGTGCCGCTCTTCCTGCTCCGCTTGGGCCGAGGCCCATCGCAGTCGAGGCCGTCTTCGTTTGATGCCAGGCGCTGCTTGGTGAGGGACGGCCACCCGGCGCTTAGCTCCACCCATTAGCGCTCGCTCCTTTCGCCCATGCTCTTGCCGGTTTGTCGGGTCCTTTTTCCAGTTTGAAACTTGATATCTCCTTCATGTTTCTCTCAGGCGATGAATAGACGGCCTCGCGGGGCCTTTTTGACCTTGAGCTGCATGGAGGACCCCGTCAGGCCCTCCTGGGCTGCACCGTGGTACCTTTGCCATGCCGTTTGACTTCAGAATTGTGTATTTCTGGTTTTTCTCGCTTCCCTCTGCCACTCGAATTAATGAGCTGCAGTCCTCAGCTGGACAGCAGTGATTTACCTGTTCATATCAATTGCAAACGAAGGACATACTGAAAGCTAACCTTCTGTTTACATCTGAGATATGTCCGTCTTCCTTGTATCCATCTCTCTCTCCAGCTGCCTGTCTCTGAATTGCATGTGTATAGCATGATGAATCCCCACCTGCTTTGCCTGGTTGACATGAAGTGCGGGAGGCACGGTGGCTCAGTGGATAGTGCTGGTGCCTCAGAATATCCCTAGTGTGTGATTGTGTGGGTCAGCATGTGCCCCCACCAGCCTGTACCCCAGCCTCGAACCCTGTAGCCTCCCTGTGACCCTGTATGTTTAGTTGTCTTTTTTTTCTTGAATAGTTTAAAAATGTGCAATAAGCCCATTAACATGGATATCTTGAGTTGTTGGGGGGGTAGTTTTGACGGAAGGTGAAAATGAAAATGACTCGCAGGGTATAAAAATCGCCATCAGAGGGCTTAAAGTTTTAAGATTCCTTCTACATACTTACCGGTTATTGGTTTCCTCCAGCTGAACAGTGCCATGTTCTAGTCTAGTGTTTACCAAACCACTCCACAGGGCACACCGGGCGGAGCCACATTTTTGTATTATTCTCGTTACACCTGTAAGGTTTTTAGAACTCCTGATGGCTTGGGTCTGGTGTTCTGAGAACTGGGATAAAACTAAAATGTGGATCCATCCAGTTTGCCCCGAGGACTGGTTTTGGGAAACACTGCTCCAGTCCCCTGTTCTGTTTGTGCTGGTTATTGGTTCGATGCCTGTTGTTATAATCCTGGGAGGGGGGGGGGGCAAGTTAACATTTAAAATTCCATTAAAGTATTAAGGGTTGAGCGTAATTGGTCCATGTTTCCATACAGCTATCCCTCTGCCATCTCAGACTGTCCCTGCCAGATCCAAGCCACAGGTTCTACCTTAAACAAAGTCATTTTTTTTTGGCAGAGCTGAGCAAATATTGTGGCTTGTGAAGAACAAACGTCTTGTTTGTTTTCCTTTCCTGGTAAACATGGCACAGAGGAGCGATTGATAGAAGGAGCATTAGAGAGGGGAGAAGGTTCTCTGGTATTTTAATGTGTCCCAATGAAATTTATATAATCTAATACTTTAAAGAGTAATGCCTGTTTGTTAGCAGTGTTAAGGAGCCTGCTAGCGTGATCTGGTAGTGTTTAAGCAGGAAAAGGCCATTTGAACCACGTATGCAGTACAAATAAAAATGAATTGCGAATGGACAATGAGTGTTCCCCTTTCTCGGGCTCGCAGCTGGCTGTAATTAAGGGTTGCATTTGTAACTCTGGAATTCTTTGAAGGGTCTATAAATAGTTCCGGATGTCACATCCTCTCTGTGTCAAATGGTATGTTCTGTTCGAAGGCTGACGAGGAGAATTGACAGGCTGGAGCCTCGGTGCAGCTTGACTCCATGCGGATAAAGTGTCTGTCGGTTAGAAGATCTCCTGTAAGGAAAGGGCAGTTTATTGGCAGTGCTTTTCATTCTCGCCAGTGGAAAGTCTCTTTTTCAGTCTGCAGCGAATGTGTGTGTGTGTGTGTGTGTGTGTGTGTGGTCCAGCACAAATGTCCCCACAATGTGATAAAAACCTGTTATTTTGACATTGTGGGAACCATTTTTTCTGGTCCCCATAAGAATAACGTCAATTTTACAAAAATCGGTGAACGCAATCAAAAATCTAAAACTGCCAAAAGTTTTGTATGTTGTTTGGTTACTTAAGGTTAAGGTTAGGGCTGGGTAGGGGTTAAGGGTGTCATGTTGGCATTGAGATTTTTCCCATAGAAATGAATGGACGGTCCCTATGAAGATATGAGTACAGACGTGTGTGTGTGTATGTGTGTGTTTAGGGTCTTTCATTAGGGGATTCTGCTGTGTCCTGGTTACTCCCACTTGTCACAGACCTCCATACCTGTTCGGTCAGCCTCTGAATTGAACCTCCTGCTTCTCGTTCCTCCCACCTTCCTGGTTCATCGTTGTCCAGGTGGTCAGTGAAGTCCAGCAAGGAATGAGAGGAGACCAACAGCCCTATTGATAGGGCCATGTGACTGCTGTTTCTGAGTCATGTGAGCTGCTGCTCCCTGGTAAGATGCTGTTTAATGTCAGCTTTAACCAGACGGGATTATGCCCCTCTGTTCACTCCTTTTCTATGCTCTTTGTGAAAACGGCACACGTTGTTTTGTGATGTGTAAATGTCACCTTATCGCAACCTGTAAGCTTCGGATCTTGCTAACTGTGTTAGAGTCTTGGGGTTCTTATCTTTTATTTTATAAATACAGTGGAGTTGAAGATACCTACAGAAGCACAATTGAGGTCTCTCAGATCTCCTCTGGGGTGATTGGATCTCCTCTGGGATGTCCCAGATATCCTCTGGGATGATCAAGTCTCTTTTGGGATGTCCCAGATCTCCTCTGGATGATCAGATCTCTTTTGGGATGTCCCAGATCTCCTCTGGATGATCAGATCTCTTTTGGGATGTCCCAGACCTCCTCTGGATGATCAGATCTCTTTTGGGATGTCCCAGATGTCCTCTGACCAGCATTTCTCTTGTAGCGTCCCATAGCCGTACTCTGCATCGAGGATTATCTGGCCTTCCGTACGTAAATGAGCTGATTTGGCATATTAGTTGGAGAATCTTCAAGCAAGCTGCAGACGTCCATCGTAGTGGTCGCCCATAAATTTCTCGCCTAGGTGGCACTGCTCGGTTCCGAAGACTTCAGTATGACTTCCTTCTGGAAGATGTAAATATACGCGGAATGCTAACTCTTCCCCCGCATTTCCGATTCTTCTGGCTGATATAGTGTGATTTGAAGAGCTTGGGCTGCTTAGTCCGTTAGGCAGGCGGTAGGCAGACTGTTCACCGGTGAGTGTTTACTTCTTCTGCTATTTATTCCTTATTTATTTATTTCAACCGGTCCCCCGCTTCCTGGGTAGTGATAATTACAGGTTGGCTGCAGAATGCCCACCCGTCGTTGCCACAGGTGCCTTTTCTCTTCCGGGAGGCAGGTGCCTTCCTCCATAGCCTCGGAATATCGAGCCCTGTTAAAAGATGCTCTGGAGGGATGAGCAGACACAGGGACGTTGGGGAGGTGGGTCAGAAGCACCCGAGATTCAACCGCATGGAAGGACACAACAACTGAAAATGTACCATTAGCTAGTGTTAGTCATAATTAGCTGAGTCAGTATTGCATCACTGACTAATGTAGCACTTAAGGGATTCTCTTAAAGGGTCCTCTGAATGATGGATACATGCAGGGTGTTTTCTGGACTTTGCCAAATTTAAATGATCAGCCATTGCGGGAGACTGGGCATCTCTGACGTCAAAAATCAAGTCTAGATGCTGTTAACCGAGATAATGAGGCACTTTCGGCATCCGATAATCGGATTGCGTCCAGACATCGCCCGGTTATTTCCGTGTAAGAGTAGGTAATTCTCACCCCCTGCTCTTCCCCAGTCCTGTTCAGAATCACTGCACACAAGTGTTAAATCGGTCCAGCCTTGCGTAATAACGAGTTTAGTCAAGTGTGTGCGCTCAGATTGACTGAAAACCAGCATACTCTGCAGACCCATCCCATCATGCCAGCCATGTGAATCTTTCACCAGCGGTGGTGGTATCGGGGCTGAACAAAGAGCCTTTCTGCCAGTGCGTCATGTGATTGGGCCACACCATACAGATGTGATTGTTCCTGCGGGGTCATGTGAGGCCGTGCCTCACAAACCGCCCTGCCCTGTGTGCCTGTTGGCCTTCTCCGGGGTGACTCTGCTCAAGATGATCCTCATGTGAGCTGCGTTTGGAGATTTAGCTCAGGTGATACCGCTTTTACGTAAATCCGCTCCTCATCAAGGATCCTTCACATTTTCTTTCCTTAAATGCCATTTCTAGCTAATTTTCTGATCCTGTAGGCCCAGACTTGCAAGTTGGGAAGGCATACATTCCATCATTTTTGTGGGCCCTGTGCTTAAAACGAGGTTTGTCAGCCCTTAATTGCTCTGCCTTACTTTATTTAATCTGGAGAAATGTCTGAAGAACCTAGCTTGACAGCAGCATTCAGCTGAAACCGCTTGAGTACAGGTTTGGGAATCTCCGAACCTGTTGAACGTGACTCTTGTCAGCAAGCCGAACGAGCTCCCTTTACACAATGAGCTTCATGCAGCTGTTCTGTGTCGCTCTTCCTATCATTTCTGACAGCTCTGTGCTACATTTTGCCAGGTTGACTAACTGGAGACAATGCTTGTGACAGACTTTACAAGCGTTTGTCACTGGGAGCCGGCCTTACTTTAGGTTTTGAAATTTATTTTCCATCCATCAATTCTTCTTATAACCACCTATCCTGGTCAGGATCCCTGGTGGGCCTGGAGCCTATATCTATATTCTGGATGGAACGCACAAAAGGGGAGCTGGGAACAGTGGCCAATCTCTCAGCCAGATAAGCCAAGCAGCAGCCCAGGGAGAAAGCAAACACACTAGGGATAAAGGGGCAGCAAGACAGAGGAGGGAACCGGATGGCCAGCGACACCTGCTGGCCAAATGGGAACAAAACACATAGGACAAGACCAGATGGGCACTGATCCTGACGGTACCATTATGAGACACCAGGTAGCCTGACTGCATGTCTTTGGGTTATGGTAGAAAACTGGACTGCCAAGGTGGATAGTTCAGGTCCAGAAAGTAAAAATCTAGACCCAGATTTAGTTTCAGCCAACTAGTTGAGTACCCCGTGACTGCTTCTCCTTATGCTCAGCTGGTCCACCTCTGAGTTGGGGGCCCAATATGATATGGTCTCTTGGTGCCCAAAATCCAACATCGTTATGCTAAACTGAGCTGGCAAGATCCTAAAAACAGCCTATTCTCTGAATAAAATGGAAATATCCACTTAACCTCTTGCAGCTCAGTTTTCCTTATTGTGATGCACCTTTTACTTACAATGCTACTGTCTTGAGTGAATTGAAAAAGATTACGTTTTGTAAGATCATTAGATTTGAATGTGTAATACTTTTTACTGTTGATATTTTAGTACTGTTAAAACCAAGTCTTTTTTACTTTTACTTGAGTAGGATTTTACTTGATGACTTTTATTTGAGTAGGATTTTGGTGTGATATCTGTACTTTTATTTGAGTAGCATTTTGGTGTGATATCTGTACCTTTATTTGAGTAGCATTTTGGTGTGATATCTGTACTTTTATTTGAGTAGGATTTTGGTGTGATATCTGTACTTTTATTTGAGTAGCATTTTGGTGTGATATCTGTACTTTTATTTGAGTAG
>JAODLD010000069.1:26970310-26990751 GCA_026781065.1 Mormyrops boulengeri | reverse complement strand
TAGATAGATAGATAGATAGATGGGCAGATGGACAGACAGCTAGAAAGACAGACAGGCAGACATAGACAGACAGAAATGGATGGATAGATAGAGAGACAGACAGCTAGACATAGAGAGAGAGACAGAAATGGATGGATATACAGACAGACAGCAGACAGACATAGATGGACGAATGGACAGTCAGACAGATACACTTTATTAATCTTGAAGTATTTTGAAATCAGTTAATGTCCATGTAATCTGTGAATTACAGTTACACTGTGAGATGTTCCTGTCTGTCCCTTCATTAATTAATCAGCAGCAGTTTGGGGTGAGATGTGCAGAAGGCTTCTGGCGGCTGCCAAAGCACGTTGGCGATGTGGACAGTTATGCCAGCGCCTGGATGTCAACGAGGAGTGATACGCCACCCTGCCCGGACTCCACACGCCTGGCTCTCTTCCACGCCTTATCCAGCATCTTATCCAAAATGCTAATTTAATTGATTCCAGAATCGCCGCGCCTGTGGGTGACACATCTCACTTGGAGGAAGACGTGAGGAAGGAAGACAGCGGAAAGGAAATGGCAGAAAGCAAGACTGATGGCTGTCCCACTGGCACTTCTGTGGGTGAATGGGACGCAGCTGCCTGTCATTTACCCCCACAGAAGAGAGGGGGTTTCCTTTGTGTGTGATGAGAAGTTTTAGATGCAAAAATTCATCCAGTCATTTAAGAAGATTTGGTTGAGAAGATCAATAATATGTAAGTCAAGGCAACTGTAGTTGGATGGCTGTACTTGCGTGGAGATTGTGGGGTTTCCCCCACTTTCCGAAAACATGCTAAGGTTAACTGGAATTGCCAAACTGTTCATAAGTGTGAGTGGTGTGTGTGTCCTGTGATGGGTTGGTGTCTCATCCTGGGTTATTCCCTGCTTTGTGCCCATAGCCTCCAGTATAGGTTCTGAACCCCTACGCCCCTGCATAGACAAGCAGATATAGAAAATGGATGGATGGAATAGTCTCCTAAAATTCGAGCATGATCAGTGGAGGCTGTGCATTAAGTCATGTTGTATCAGAGACATGAATTAGTCGTCTATAGGGAGAACAGTGACCACATATGGGGGGGTTGGGGGGGGAGGATGGGGCTGCCTGTGGTTTGCCACGTGATGAAGTCCAGAATCCTTCACAGATCCTGTGAGTGATGGGTAGGGATGACTTGGGAACCCCTGGACTTGGCGTGATGTTTGCTGAAGACGCCAACCTGACATCATGGGGTTGCATGCGCAGGAGAGAGAATGCGGTGATCCTTTGATCACTGCCTAACAGATTTCACCAAGAGCAGAGTAAGCGGTGCATGTTGCTTTAAAGACTGTGGAATTGTGTGAATGTCTGAATGTAAGTTGACTATGTAGCTGTAGGACTGATCCAGAGTTAAGGACAGAGTTAACTGTGAACCTCTGGCTGTTATTGCTGTTTCCCTCTAATGGCCATTACTGGAATTGTCAGCACAGGCTCAGTTGTTAGTTGCTGTGGAGGACGAAGTTCGAGGAATGGGGGGGGCGGCTTGTTCGCAGGTGGTATGACATGCACTTTTTCCTGAAAGTAAATATACTTTGGAGTTGTTCTTGGGGGCCGTCTGCTGCTAGACTGAGGGTCCAGTGCTGCACATCAGTGTCCGGTTTGTGTCCCTGGAAAGTTTAACTGCAAACCCAGGGTCCACGCACATTTGCACATTTCTGCTACCAGAAAATTTCCATTTGAGGCAGTGTTCGTCTACTTGGATTTACATAAAGTATCACATATGTAAATAATATTCTTGCTGTTTTCTGCTAGTTTTGCTGTATGTTGAGGATATTATTACTTGATAAACCCTTAGGGGTTGTACAGTGCAGGTGTTACTTGAGCTTCTTTGTACCTGTTTTGTGCTACAGGGCCAGACATTTGGTAAAAATTTCCTACTACTGCAAATTTTTCTTTTTCTTTTTCTACAGACACTTTACTTTGAATCTAGGGCTAAAATGCAAAAAGAAATATATTATTTATAAAGGATTTTTTTTTTGTAGGTGAATGTACATGGTTCATATTTCTAAGTCACTTGAATATCCCAGTATTTGCTGTGGCGGCATTTTCTAACTATGCTAAGCAGTCTGATTACTATTTTTGAAACTTTTGGTAATCAGTTAATACAAAGTGGTCCTGTAGTACTGCTCAGGGGCGGTGGGTATTACAGTGCTTTGCTGTGGCTTAGCAGATGTCAAGAAATGGAAGTCTATGTGTTCATAATTAATGCCAGCCCCCCCCCCCCATCCCCCCGGACACAGATGAGGATCAAACAGGAGGATCAGACCATAATGGCGCTGGGATCTCAGGACACTTGAGCCTTGGTAAAACTGAAAGATAGCTTGCAGTGTGGTCTCTGCAGTGCTGAAGCAGTGGTGCTAGAACAAACTTCCATCTGAATTAAAGGGCCCCCCTTCTCTTAACTTTCTCTTGCTGTGCCCCCCCCGAATTGCTGTATAACATTTGACCTTAACATTTAACCCCTGACAAATACCTTCTGCTGGCCAGATTGAGCTGATTAAGGCTGTTTTCAGTTATCTCGTTTTCACAAAAACATTCTTATCACAAATGTCTCGGCACTGGTTCCTGTTCTTTTCTGATTGACAGTGTTGAGGAAGTCTATCTTGCAACTAAATCATGTGATTAAAAAGCTGACTTTTAAGTCATTGTGACTTCTAGCAATTAATCCTCAGGAAGCAGGTCAAAACCTCCGTTTGGTAAAACTGAATTCATGCATTGTCCCCATGGTAAGAAAGAATAACATTTAGTGGTGCGTTTGCAGTCTGTGATGTCCAGATCCGCAATCTGCTTCAGTACACGTTACCGCGGATGTGTTTTGACGTGAACAGTGTTGGCGTATGGTTGGAGCTCGTTTAATCACAGATAAGGCAGCCTCCCATGCCAAACTTGTCACATGTTCTGAATCACATCGACTCATCGATGAAGATTCTATTATAGAATATGTCCTATATTATCATTATTAGCCAGTATCCCAGGCCCTTATGGACTGAAACAGTGTTTCACAATCCGGTCCTCTGGGACCCACAGACAGTCCATGTTTTTGCTCAAAATTGTGATCAGTCTGGCAGGGAGCTTGGAAGGAGCAAAAACATGGAGCGACTGTGGATCTCCATGGACTGGATTGGGAAAAACTGGACTGAAATGCTTATCTGGACTGATCAGCTCTGGAAAATCTTACTGCGGGCTCCGTGTGTACTTCACCTGCGCAAGTCGAGCATTTGTATCAGAGTCAGACACCGCACCACGCCAGTTAAATCACTGGGGTGAAGAATTTCATTCCAAACAATTTAGCGATGGACTGCTTGCCCTTTGCTCCGATTCCATCCGAGGTACACAGTGTATCCTGTAGATCTCTGTGAAGATTTGCCAAGATGAGAGCAGTAGCGAAGATGAATTATAGGACCTTCCACATGGACAAACCTTTTGAAAGAAAATTCCAGGAACTTCTTTTATGGCTTTGGATCAGAGATTTCGGCAGAAAATACGAAAGATCCCAAAAGTCACTGTATTTCCAGCCTCAGAACTGGTGCATTTGTATAGTTTGCATGTGCCAAATCTGTAAGTAACTTGGAAGTGGACAGTGGACAGTGGACAGTGGAGTGCCTACTGGTATGACACCCCCCTTCCCCCAACCTCACTTGGCAGGGGAACCGTCCAGACTAGCTTTGGTATACAGAATTCAGGACAGTAACGAGCAGTTACACAAGATTGATGAACCCCAAAGGGCAACATGCTCATATTAGAAGAATGGACTCATCACATGTAGAGGATTCAAGATGGAGCGACGTCTCTGGCATTGTGAACGATGGCTTTGCGAACCACATTTACCTGTCGTAATCCATACCCAACCTGATTGCTATATCAATGGTCATAGTAACAGTTGTGATATGACACTGTACTGTAGAATCACACATGGTTTTCTTCATGCTCCAATAAGCCTCTTCCTTCTGCCTCTGTACTTGTGAATCATCAGCTTTCAAACAGCTGTCAAGCCAAGACTCGATCTGTTCATTTGAATATTTAACCAGGTGAAACACATTTCCATTGGCATAGCTAGCACATAATATTGTACATGATTATCCTATGAGATCCCTTTTATAAATCAATTATAAACCATTTATGTACATGGTGATGACAGCAGTGCAAATATATATTCATAAGGTTATGATCTTCACCGGGTGCAATGCTAAATGATACCAATAGAGGGCACCGTTTACTAAGGATTTTAGGAGGAGCCGTATGCTAGGACATGCTGTGCATCACTCAATATGAGGTGATCCAGTATGATAAATTTCCCTGTTGACTTTTATGTGTGTGTGTGTAATCGTCACACCGTTTTGGGAAAGGTTGTGATACTGTGTAGTGATCATCTTAGAAGATTCATGGGAATCTTCATGAGAACTGCCATGAACTAATGGTCGAGGGTCATCACATGAGAGACCCCATTACAGTGAGGAAGATTGGAATATGTGAATTCAAATAATTTTGTGAATTTGCTGTCAACAGGCCTTTGCTAACGTCATAAATACGGTCACAGCCAGTGTTAAGAGTTGCGTGTCTTGAGCTGCACTGCAATATAGTTTTGGACCACATTGTACCTGATAAGTCTTTTAATCACAGATGAACCTGTCAGGACACTTTACATTTCTCTGAGAGTCAGACAAGGCCCAGATATCTCTGATTATACAGCAGACCTGTTAGGTCTGAAGGTCCTGGGGTCTCAGGAACTCTCTGTTCAAATGAAGGTCTTTTTTTGATCTGTGGCAGAGGGTACTGAAGTGTGTTATGCTGCAGACCCATAACCCCGAGGTCATTTCCTGTTACAGGAGGGGCCTTCCTGAGCTCGGTGCCTGATCCAAATTTCAGGTGGAAAAACACAATACTTTCACCAAGTGACCGCAGACAACCTACATGTACGGTTCATTTTTGGCAATAAACAATCGCAAAGGTGTATTAGCTATGTAGCTCATTTGCTGATTGAGGGTTAATTATAAGAATATACCTCAGATATATATGCTCACGCCATTAGAATGATTCATTTTGGACACCCCCACCCGCAGCATTAATTCAAAGCAGTAACATAAAATTCTCTGTTAAACCCATCATCACTATTAAAGAAAGTGGTGTGCAAATGTGTTTATCAAAGTGAAGACCTACAAGTAAAGACATTGGTTTCTTCTTTGCTGTTAGTGTGCAGTGAGGGTGGTAGCTTTGATTTCTATTATGCCTTTTAAATGTTATGGTCACTTGAGTAATGTTGGTTCCTACAGCGTTATCCTACTAGATACAACATGCAGTGCTCCAGATACAGATCTTCTATGTGCAGGTGTATCTCTGTCTACCCTGTTAAAAAATCGGCTTAGTGCAGCAGATGAAATAAGCGAAATATCAAAGGATGATCGAATAAGATGGAACTTTGGAGTCGCATGCCAGGTCTCTAACTTGGTTATATCGTCCTTTATTTGTTTTTAAGTAGTTTTAGTGAAAACTTTGACTTTTATTCCCCACCCCCCGCCCCCTCCCACAGAATAGGTTGTTGAGGCAGGAGACATTTGTCATGAGACTGGAGGCGGTAATGAGAGTTTTATATAAGGTTGTTCATCCCCTGGCTCCATGCAGATTTATGACTCTGAACTGCCAGCTGAAGTTAAACCAATCAGGCCTTTTTGGAAGAGCAGCTGTATTGGGGAAAGCTGAAATTGAGGGAGATGTTTGTAGGAAGTTCACAAGATGTATGGGTCTTTATTTTAACTATGTGAGTGTTTCTTTTGCCCGACAAATTCATTGAGTATTATGAGAGATGCATTTCTTTTTAAACCTATCTGACAGCCCAATTTTGCTTTACATTTGGTTTGTCCTAATGATGTATAGATCAGTTAGCAATAATTGTGAAGGCTTTAGTGTCCAATGTGATTTGTTAATAATAATCATCACTTTATTAATCCCTGTGGGGAAATTGTTTCTACACCTTTCTCAACTTACTCTTCGGAGAATAAGTTGTCTGTGAAAGGCAGCCACCCATGGGAGCACCCAGGGAGCTATGGGTTGACGGCCTTTCTCAAGGACCCGCAGATGTGCTGAAATTGGGTTTGAACCAGCGGCCTTGTGATTATAAGCACACACTGTAGACTTAACCCACTGAGCCACACACTGCCCCTTTTTAACTGGTGCCCCGTTGTTGAACGACTGCTTGCTGTTCAATTGCCCTACCTTGGGCTCCAGACACAACACCTAGCAACCAATGAGTGTGGCCCAGATCACTATGGAGCCATCTCATTAGACAGCTGGCTGCACTTTGCCATCCTACGGTCTTGTTCAGTGGAGCTGTCCAAGGTGCTGAACCCATCATGCCCCCTGTATTTTCTAGATACCACCAAATGAAGCTTCATGAACCATTTTCTGTATTTCTGACTGCACTCTTGGTTTGCTTTGGGGCATGAATAGAGCCCTTTTTTGAAAAGAGAGCACCATCTAGTGGTGTCAGAAAATACAGCAAATGGTTCACTGAGTTACATTTAGCCATCACTAGTTGCCCTGACTAAGAGCATCCGACTTACAGACTCATATGTACAAACGAACTGTCTTAAAGCTCACTCGTGAAAACATTGCATGGTTTCAGTGATTCATTGGCTTGCGGTACAGTGCAATACTGTATTATAATTGTTCTGACTTATCTACAAATTTAACTTAAAGTCATACTTCAGGAATGGATCTCGTTCGTAACTTGAGGACTGCCTGTGCTTGTCTTTATTTTGCTGTCTTAGCAGAAGTAGCCCATTGCAACAATACAACATTTGAGCTTTTGAGCACAGTACCCACACAGGTACAAGCCTCCTGCACTAGTAGGCTCCTTCTAAGCAGTATCAGTGGCTCCCTGTTGGCACATTCTGTGTATTTTAATGTATTATTCAACACTTTAATTAATTAGGCCCTGATTGTTGTGTACGCCAGTTATTGGCTTCACTTCAAGATTGTGCTCTACAGGAAGGAAACCTGTCAGCTAGCAAAGGCACCTCTCCTGTTGCATTGGCTGTCAGACTGGCACCTTTTATTTGGCAGGTTTTGACAGTTGTGGTGCATCTAACTGAAAAGAAACAAACACTGTAGAAACAAAGGAAACAAAGACCTCATAAGGAGGTCTGCTTTGTTAGCTCTTCAACAAAACAAACCTGAAGTCTCATAAATACTTGGATTAGTCACATACTTTAGGTGTGCATGACTAAGATACTAAGAAACTTGAGCAGGATTGATTCTATGATTTATTAGGTATTGGTTATAAGAGGTGCCATAATTCATACAGACGGGCCAATCATCTCATTAGCTAATATGTTTTGAATCTGTGAATGGCTGGCAGAGGCGGCACTCCAGGAACCAATCAGCTCTCAGCTGGTGGGCAGCGCCCCTGTGGCTCTGCCCCTGTACATGCCCCTGGATCATGGGTAGTTTGAAGTAGGATTGAGCAATGAGTTTAAGATGGAAGGAATGTACAAACGCAGTCACAAGAAATGCTACAATGTTTTCACACTCCAGTATAAACCAGCAGTCTCAGTCAATTTACATAACCTAATTAATCTCCTCTTAGTCTGCTTAATTTCCACAGCTTTAATCCTCAGTGTTAAACCTTTAAAAGTGTTTTCGTGCAGGTATGTGGCAAGGGATTTATTACATTTTTAAAAAATACATACATTTATCAAATGTAACATAATGCACGCATTTTCTCATACAAAACACCTCCACACTCAATTTTGCCTACAATTTTCATTTAGTCGCAAATCACCACTGTTTTCCCTGAAGATCTGAAGATGCCTTGGAACAACCTGAGAACAGTGATGGGATGCTGATTTAAAAGAGCTTAATGGGCACGACCCACCATAAACCAGCCTTACCTGACAGGAGGGAATTAAACCTCAAAGGGTTTTCTTGTAAAGATGGGTATTAAGGAGAGTGAGACATCAGTGGAAAGTTTTCCTGTTGCTATTGTCCTAGCACTTTTCATTTCATCCCTTTCCCAGGTGCTTACCCGTGTGTTTTGAGCTGCTTTGATTTCCCTGCTAATCTCTCTCGAGGTGTTTAATCATTGGCGAACTGCGTATGGGTAACTCCAACAGTGCCAAATATCACACTTGTCAGATTTTCATTTATTTATTTTTTAATGTGCCTGCACGTATCTGAGGCCACCTTATTTTTTGGGCGTATCGTGAGAATCCCTGCTGTATTGGGAAAAGGCTGTAAAAAGAGAAGTATATCCAAAAACATGGCGAGTGGACAAAATCGGTGATGCCATCGAGAAGCTTAAAGACTCGGATAGAAACCAAACTGGGGTCAGCACTGACTTCACAGCACAATAATAATTAATAATATGAAACCTTATGATATCAGAGCTAATTTAATATCAAACACAAACAAGATGTTCAGCCTTGATCTTGTTTCAGATTTTGAGCCAGACATTCAGATAAGTTGCTGTAACTTATTGGTCCTGGTGACACATTTCAAAAGACACAGACTGATCCAATAGGCATATATCAGTCGAGAAGTCTCTGTCTTAGGATAGACTTAGTGTACGTATTACCTGCATTGACCTATGAGAACATCACACTTCATGTTGTGTGCATTTTTGTACTTTTTTTCCAAGACAATTTGTCGACTAGAACATTATCCAGGCACTAGGAGGAAAATAACCGAGCAAATGTATTGGCAGCACACCAAGCAGGTGTCATTTAATTTGGTGTGTTTGTGTCATGGTGTGATTTGCTTACAGAAGATTTTTACATTGTTTATGTCTGCAAGCGGGATGTGTGTCTCTCTCTGGAATGAATCTTGTTGTCTAATTTGGCAGAAACACCTTGGGCTGGCGAGTCTATTTGCCGCTGTCAATAAGTTGAGAATTCAGCATGAAATATGCAGAGAATGTGAAAATTAGGAGCCCGTGCATATTTCGGGAGGTGTGAATGGGACTGACTGTTCTGGAAGTGTAGAGGGACGGGGTCACGCTGGATCCAAAGTAGGCCAGAAAAGACATAAAGGAGCAGCTGTGGGACCTTCTGGCAGATGCATGTGATGAGGTAAGCAAGCTGGCTCACTTTAAATTTCAGTAAGGAGGTCTGTTTGGCCAGGACTTCTGCTAAATGTACTGTTCAAAGGAAACGCCTACGACTTCTACTAAGGATGTTTATGCTAATAACTTTCTCCCTTTAATCTAGATTCTTGTTGGCCACCTTTCCAGTATTTTGATACTGGAATTCAGTATTTCATGGGAACAAATGCAGACCGCTGTAGAGGGGGTATATCCTAAATGGATTCAAAACATGAGAGGACCTAAAGGGGTGTCTCCTATGAGAGAAGGACTCTCATTATGGTTAGGGTTAGGGTTGAGACTAAGATTAGCTTTTGGCTTGTCATTAGGGGTAGGGCTTGAGTTACATTTAGGGTTAGGATTACTGTTAGGTATAGGGTTAGGATTAGCTCTCACACCTAACCTGGGGTCAAACTGACCCCAAAGGCACACGTCAGGTGACTTCTCTTAGTAACATAATTATTGTAGGCGCGTGTAAGAGTTAAGTTTGGACATAGGTTTACATCAATGGTTAAGACTGGTGTTATAGTGAGGGCTAGTGTTAAGTTTGATTTTTCAGATTATGGTTGGCTTTAGGGTTAGGGCTAGAGTTGGTTTTAGTGTTACAGCTAGAGTTTGGGTTGGATTCCAGATATGGCTGGGGTTAGGGTCTATGTTGAGGTTAGGGTTGGCTTTACTTTTAGTGTTGGGGTTAGGGGTGCATTTAGGATTATTCTTAGGGTGCCTATTGGTGTACGATTAAGGTTAGGTTTTGCATTAGGCTCAAAACTAGGTTTAGGGATGGCTTTAGTGATAGGGCTAGGGTTGGTATTAGTATTTTGTCGTAGTTTAGGTTTAGTTAAGGTTGGCTTTATGTTTAGGGTTAGAGATTGGGTTGTACTTGGTATTAGGGTTAGGAGTAGGCTCTGCGTTAGTGTTAGTCATAGGGTCTGGTTTAGGGTATTAGTGCTGCAGCTAAGCTCAGTGTTCACTTGTGGACAGTGTAGCCTCCCACATGCAGGCTTGTGAATTTGAGCCCCAGCACTGTCTTGTGTATAAAGTGTGCAGGTTTTCCCTGGGTGTGTGCAGGTTTGCGCTGGTTCTCTGGTTTCCTCCTGCAGTCCAACATCATTGAACTGCTATATCAAATTTGTCCTCAGTATTAATCGGGTATGTGAGTGTGTGCACTGTGATGGGTTGGCACCCATCCACGTTTCCCTTTGCCTCATGCCCTGTGTGTCTTAGGATAGACTCCTAGGTCAATATGGCCTTGCATTAGCTAAACGGTTGCAGAAAACGGATAATGCTGTAATCCCCAATTATTTCAGAGTGCTGCTTTAATTGAAGTGGAATATACTGTATATTGTCTTACGCAGTCAAACAAAATGATGTTTAAATGATCTTCATGTTTGTATGTCTGTCAAAGTGTGTCAGCTTAGCCATTTCCAAACCTCCTAAAATCACCCCAGTATTTGCAACAACTAACCAATGTTGACTCGACCACCATCATATCATTTTTGCCTAATCACTACCTCATTGAGTATATTTATATTTGACTAATATAATTAATGCATTCCACACTCCATATTCTGTATCCATGCCTAGGTAATATATATATATATATATATATATATATATATATTTCTCCAGTACGCACTGTTTGTATGTTGTTACGGTGGCAGTAGTGAGACACAGCAAATATCATTTTTCATGTATTTAAGCTGAGGTTTCAAAGTGGCTAAATTTTGGGTTTAAAATCCCTTCCCTGCTCCCTGTCTATGGAGTTTGCATGTTCTTCCAATATTGCATTTGTTTCCTAACTGGTGACTCGAAATTGCCCGTTGTGTGCAATTGACTGGTATCCTATCCAGGGTGTACCTAGCTTTGTGTTCTGTGCTGCATCAGATAGGCTTCAGCCCCCCTATGACCCTGATCAAGAGAAGCAATTGGAAAATGCATATAGCTGAATTTCTTCCTTCCCATATTTATGCTTGGTGAAATTCCATTGCCAGCCAGCGCTAAGGGAAATAAATACAGCACACAATATGGGTCCGTGATTTAAGGCAGTCTAGGAGGAAAGAAGCCTTTCTGTTTGCTCAGTGTGCATGCTCAGAAAAAAAAGAACAATACGGTATTGGTGAGACAGGCTGCGATGCGGCGCATGATGAGTTTTGGAGAGGGGAGCTGAGGGGTTTGGTTCGCGGCGCTGTCCGCATCCCTCATGGACGTTGCCTAAGTTTGCACACTGGTATTCCGGTAGCGCTGACTCTGTCCCGCATTTTATCAGCAAGATCTGATTCTGAAGGCGAAACGGAGAGACCGAAATAAAAAAGAGAGGTTAAAGTTATCTGGCCGTTTTCCTCTGCTTTAAACCTGCAGTGTGGATGGGCGTGCGGTGCCCAAAGTGCGGGTTAAACTAATCGAATGGGACGGGGTTTATCCATCTTTTAGCCGCATCTCGCTGAATACCTGCTGATAAAAAGATTTAATACTGCTACAGCTGCAAGGGTTTCGTCGCTCGCGACTTTTGCGGCTTATTCAGACAGCAGACATGATTTTCTCGGAAATGAACGCAGTCACGAGCTCCCCCAAGGTGCATCCGCTTAATGGGACGCGGTTTTACACATTTCAGGCAAGTACTTTCTTATGCATCACCGTGCTCTGTGTTTATGGCGATTTTATCATTTATTCCAGCATCGACCATGTATAATACATGCAAAAAAGCGCAACTAGTATTGCGGCGATCCCTGGCCGTCAGCTATCCGTTGAGTTTAGGGTCACCTGCTGTGGGAAACGGTAGGATGTTGGGATGGCAGTGACAGAAATTGAGAGTACAGGTCAGGGGGAGATGTTTCGTTTTCCGTTCATCAGACTTTCTTTAAACCCCGTAGTCGCTATTCCGTAATAGAGAAGGGTTGGTTACAAAACCCATGTCGTGTTGTTTTCCACCCTTTCTTGCACTGCAGAAGCATCTGTTTTCTGCTCCATTGTCTTATTAATGTGTTTGCACCGATTAATATCTAGACAAACGACCTAGAGGTAATTGACAACGTTTTCAAAACCATGCGTTTGCGTGTGATAATGCATTTGGTGTTATATGTATTTGCATGAGTTTCTTCGTAATCTCCGACCTGACTGTTGTAAATGATACTGTTCTGATAAAGTTTCTGATTATGCCTCTGGTAGAGCATTGCTGTGTTTCCATTAGTTTAGTTGGGTCGGCAGTGACACGTTTTACTGGAAAAGGCGTTAACCGCATAATGTAAATCAGCCGCGATCGCGAAAATGCATTTTTTTAGTGCTGGTGCCGGAGTCACATGGCGCCTGTAAATAAGCTTTAACCCTTGGGTTGCACACTGCGCTTTAGTGCGGTCACGGTTAGTCCTCCACTATTTATAGGCTTACACAGCTTAAACATGATCGGCGGCTTTTTGATGCCTTGTAAATAATGAATCGGTTTTTTATACCTTGCTTGTTTATCACTGAAGCCTCGTACAGCCACAATCTGTAAAACATCAACATTAATTCCACATTATGTTCTTCCCTACACTTTAAAGTGACTCCTTTTGTTAGAAGGAGATTTTGCAGTTACTGTACCTTTAGAAGGACCATTAAACATACATTTTTTGCAGGGATATTGATCTGTTTATTTTATTGCTGTCAAGACTAAAAGTTATTTGTGGTTTTGTGAAAGACTGAGCAGTCAGAATAAATGTTGGAAAAGGAAACGGGCAGTGTGTCATGTTCTGTATATAACCTACTGAAATAACTTTACACCCAAACAAGCATCACTGAGAATTTGTGGTTACCTGTTTTCTCTGGTGCTGATCACATGGTCTCACCGGCACTTAGCAATGCTGTTAAACCCAGCCCTGCAGGATTGTGTTTTCGTCCCTCATGTACACATGGTGTGTTTTGTAATTGCCGTCTCTGTAGGATAGATGTACAGTCTGATTGCCAGGGGCGATGCAAATGTAATGAGGCTTTGTTTTATGCAACAAATAATCACCGTTCCCTCTTGTCTGGCGATTGTCTTGAATAGTCAAGGCACACAGAAATCTGTAAGATGTTACCTGTAAATTGCAGAGGGTAGCTTTTGTATTTAAAAAGTGCATCCCTATTGACATACAATAAAACATATCTCTGCCTCACTGGGCTTCAGGTTACGGTATTTACTGGAGGAATTTTGCTTTTGACAGCGTGGCAGGAAGACTTTCTCTCAGGAGCAAAGCACTAACATTAACTGGCACTGTTATTAGACATAATGTTAATTTGTTAATTTTGACTTTCAAAAAACATCCTATTTCCTACTAAGCCACACACACACAAACCCAGACACACACACACACACAATGGGACCCAGATGCGGCGAGAATTGTAGCTATCCAGATATGGACTAGGGTGAGAGTCCGCTAGCTCATTGGTCCCTAACCAGTAAGTGATGGATGACTGCAGGGTCTGCTCTGACAGACCTTCCAGCTGTTTCAACCAGTCGCTGTTTGACACCTCAGTGAAATATCTCAAATAGTTCCCACCCCTCAAAGTCCAACATAGTAGGCGGTGGAAGTTAACATGGCCCCCAGCACAGAGCCATCTATAAAGACTGTTTGTGACATTTCTTCTATTTTTTTGATCAGTCCAGTCAGTTTTTTATGATAATGAAACCTCTTGTCATTCTGCCATACTAAACAGTCCTGGCCGACATCCTGGGCTTGTGTTGTTGCTTTGTTCCACCTTGCTCTTCTGATGCTAGAGTCAGAAATGATCTTTATTATTATATATATCTCTTAGCAGTGCTTGTGCATTAAGACCTTGGGCAGGCAGATGGGGAGTGGAGTTTGACCTACTTTGAGTCATTTCTCACAGATTAGATTAAGCTTGTACCAACAGTAGCTGTGTAAATACTTTCCTGCTTTCCTTGCTGGTTTTGAATTTTTGTCTCGTACAAGGTCTGGAAATTCCGGGATAAAATCCTGATGTGCTTTCAATGTTTATTTTCAAATAGGTCGAGGGGAGGGGAGTATGTGTGATCAATGGATCCCATGTATAAGATTTTAGTTTAAGTCTGGTCATTTCTGGTGGTACCTCTGCCTGCTTGTGTTTTTGATGTTGGGGGTGGGGGCTGTCTGTCTGTCTTTCAATAAAATCGAAGGAAGTGGAAGTAGGGAGTCCACTGGGCAGATGATACAGTGATTTGATTATTGGCAAGAGTTGCCTCAACAGCCATGTCTAGACAAAATCAGTGTTGATTCTTTTCAAACAGACACTTTCGTGCAACGAAAGCAATCAGTGTATCTGCTAAGGCCAGAGAACACTGCTGAACATTTGATTTGTCGTGAACATATCAGAAGTAGAACTCTGAGTGTGTGCTCGTTTTCCTTAAACGCTCATCACAACAAATCAGGTTGATGATTTTGTTTTTAGTTACGTAATTCCACATATACATAGACTTGAATTATTAATATGCACTATGATGACACCTTCTCCACCTCACTGAAGTGTGAGTGAGACTTATTATAGAAGAGATCAGAGACGTCTTTGGGCTCAATGGCTCATCATTATGTTCTTAAATGTAGTGTTTGTTTGAATCATTTCCAGTGAAGTTGTCACAATGTTTTCTCAACAGTGGCACAATATGCACAAGTAAAACAATGGAGTTAGTGGTGGACTTTCCTAATGCCGTGGAACTGGTTACCTTCCAGGAAGTGGAAGAGGAAGTGATGTGGTCATGCAAGTACATGGGGTTCCATTTAAACAGGACGACAATGACGCACTGTACAAGAAAGGCAAGAGCAGGCTATCCTTTTTGAGAAGACTAAGGCCGTTCAGTGTGTGCAGTGAGCTCTGGGGATGTTCTACCATAGCATCCCGCATAATGTACTCTGCTGTGGTCTGCTGGATGAGGAGAGGGATGCATAGTAACTGAACAAATTGGTCAGGAAGGCTGCTCTTGGACCTCCTGGAAGCTGCTTCCAAAAAGAGGGAGATGGTGAAGGCATCACATATTATGACCAGTGTTGCTTATCCACTTTGCAATGTTACATCCATAAACATTAGCTATCTGCTAATCCTACCACAATGTGCCAAGAAACATTGTGGAGCTCCTTTCTGCGAGAGGTCATAAGATTTTATGATGTCTTCTCCCAACTCGCCCACACACATTCCTGCCAACTGTAACTGGGCAGTATTCAATGCCACACAATCAATGGCCAAGCTAAGTAAAACCATGCATGCATCAATCAGCACTGCTACTCATCCAGCTATCCATCTCGTCATTTATTTATGTATCAGTGTCTGTTTTTATACTTTCTCTTCTGTCCTTGCACTCATGTACTTCGACGGTGCTGCAATTTCCCGGTTGAGATCAATGAAGTCGGTCTGTCTGTCGGCCAGCCTTGTCTTTTGTTTATAAGAATCTCCATGGAGACGCATACATTCTCCTGCCCATAAAATCTGCGTTGACCATCTGATTCAGATTGTCATGTTGTGGGCTTTTTCTCACTGCGTGCTCACGCAGCGTTCTGAGGATCACACCGTCTGGGGGAAGCGTTGCCAGCGAGTGTCCGCACCTGCTTCGCCTGAACCGTTTGGGCCACCATGTCATCGGGCTCCGGTGTCCCGTCTGTTCACGCATCTCATCATATTGACAGCCTGGGGCAGCGTGGTGGTGCGCTGGTTAGCACACCTCTGAGACCAGGGTTCGAGTTTGGATGTTCTCCCCGTGTCTTCATGGGATTTCCTCTGGCTGCCCCCCCCTCCACGCTAAGGTAAATCAGAGTTGCCAAACTTCCCGTATGTGTGAATGGTGTGTGAGCCCCGGAATGGATTGGTGCCCCATCCTGAATTATTCCCTGCCATGTGCTTGTAGTTTCCAGGATAAGCTCCGGACCCCCCATAATCCTGAATAGGAAAAGTGGATGGGCAGCCTTCATTCACTCATCACTAACTGGACTGGTAGATGTTGTCTGTGGTGCTTAAATAGGAAATTCTTGTTAGATTCTTTTTCTATAAGGATTATTAATTGTAATACATAAAGCTACAAAACACAGAGCTGCTTTTGTCCTTGACAGCTTCATGCTACATCTTCACAGCAGTAGCATGAGCAAAAACGTGACAAGCTGTTGGGCTTGGGCTGTTCACTACCCAGCAGCTGTAGTCCATTTTTGTTTCCCCCCCCAGGATGATCCTTTTAAACACTGTGTGCCATTATCAACCCCCAAAAAGGTGAGATTATGTGATGAGGACACGTGGGATCTGACAAACACCCAGACCAGTGCTGATGAAACATACGCATTTACATTGTTCATTACATTTTGTGTATTTAGCTGATACTTTTATCAAAAACGACGAACATTGTTTTTTGAGAAAACAGGATCAAACAGCCCCTGGAGCAGTTGGGGGTTAAAGGCCTTGCGTAGGAGCCCAACAGTGAAATCAGTCTGTCCACCCTGGGATCTGAACCAGCGAGCTTCTGATGGCACATGCCATACAGGAGAGGACAGCACCAGGTTGTTGGTGCTTAGCAGTCTAGCATAGCGAGTAGCACCCTAGCTAATGGCACAGATTCACTCCCTTAAGGTTGTCAGTTCAATTCCCAAAAAGCGGTTGTACTAAAGTATCCTGAGGACTGTTAGTTACCTTGTTCCAGTGTACGATCCAGTATACGATCCAATTAAAAAAGGGAAAATAATTGGTTGCTTTTGAGGGAAAAGCAGAGGTTAAGAAAATAATTATTAAAAATAAAGGTTTCTGCATCACATTTTGTTGGAAGTTCTGTTGAGAATGTATCGTTCCTTTATTGTTGCATTGTTCAAAGGCAGTGTAAAAGTCAGAAACCCGTGGACCCAAAAATCCCCATCATTCATGGGCACGTAATAGGGAGCAGCTGTGAAATTAATTACTGTTTTAAATAGCAAAGTGTAGTCAAAGGCCCTTGAGGTTTGTGCAGATTTTACTTAGGTTTCTCTAAAATTAACTGCAAATTAGAACCCTAATTGTCAGTGTGTGTCGGGGCGTGAGGAACCAGCTCTCTGGACAGCATCTGAAAACATCTAACACCCTTGTTATTTGGGCTAGCTTGTCAGCTGAACATTACTTCCAAGTACAACTAGCCGGAAGGAAATTATGAGTATGTGATTATTTATATATCTGTGTTTGTAGCAGACTGCATGGCTAAAAAGGGGGAGAATTTGAAATTTTAAACAGTCAAGATGTTCTTGTTCATGTATTTTATTTAAGATATTGCATCCCATCCTGGGTTCTTCCCTGCCTTGGGCCTGTAGCTTCAGAAAATGGATGGATGTATGGATGGATGGATAGATAGATCGATGGAACATTGCATTGCTATATGAAATATGAATGTAGAGAAAAGACATGCATTGGGGTGGTTTACAGCTGAGTGTGAAGTGGCTGGAATGAAGATCTGCTCCTCCAAGTCTGAGGCCTTGGTTCTCGACCGGAAAAGGGTGGATCGCCCTCTCCTGTTGGGGGATGGGCTGCAGTGGAAGAGCAAAAGCATCTTGGGGTCTTATTAACAAGTGAGGGAAGAAGGGAGATCGACAGACATTGCTGCAGCGTTGGCAGTAATGCAGACGCTGTACTGTTCTGTCGTGGTAAAGAGGGAGCTGAGCTGGAAGGCGAAGCCTTCGATTTACCAGTCGATCTACGTTCCTAGCCTCACCTATGGTCACGAGCTGTGGGTAGTGACTGAAAGAATGAGATTGTGGATACAAGCAGCCGAAATGAGCTTCCTCTACAGGGAGTCTCTCAGCCTTAGAGATAACGTGAGGAGCTCGGACATTCAGGAGGAGCTCAAAGGAGAGCCGCTGCTCCTCCGCATCGAAAGAAGCCAGCTGAGGTGCTTCAAGCATCAGTCTAGGATGCCTCCTGGACAGCTCCCTGGGGAGGTGCTTCAGGCATGTCCAACCAGGAGGCGGCCCTGGGGCAGACCCAGGACACGCTGGAGATTTTATACCTCTGGACTGACCTGGGGACGCCTTGGTATTCCCTGGTGGATCTGGAGGAGGTGACTGGGGAGAGGGAGGTCTGGGCATCACTGCTTAGACTGCTGCCCCTGCGACCCTGGATAAGCGGCAGAAAATGGGTGGATGGATGGATGAATGGATGGATGGATAGATGGAAGGATGGATAGATTGAGAGAAAAGACTAAATTTGAGCAAGAAGCCTATATATTGAAGTGCAGTGCTGCCACGTCATTTAGAACAGGATGAATTCAGGAGGGAATCTGTTGTAGTTTTAAATTTGTGGGTCACCGTGGTTGTGACGAGTGTGTCACATCTTTGGACAGTGATGTATAGGTGTACTGGCATGCTGGGTTAGCCTTTCCGTTCACTGTTGTCATCAAAGTCTTACATTGAGCTGTGCTGGGCCTTTGCTCTGCTGTGCTGTAACAGATGTCTGTCACCCGGAGGCGAACGGTCAATCGAAGGGACCCGCTGAGGCATAGCCGGCCCCGGCTCACGCTGGGAACGCCGTGTCTTGTTGCCGTGGCAATTACCACCGAGCTGATGCCGCAGATTGACTGAGGATTGTTGCAGCCAATGGCCACCGAAATACACCTTTTCAGCGAAACAAGCACTTTAAATCACAAGCTTTGTTGAGGGCATCAAACGGTGCCACGCTCAATGACATCACCTTGAAAAGGGCTGAAGACTTGGCAGCACAATGGATTGAGATTAGCCTGGTCACCTTGTCACAGAGCTGGAAATCTTACATTCAGAGATTTTTTCCCATTGTGTTGCTTTGGGGGTTTTTTGCTGATGAATTTGGGGTTTATTCAGTGTTATAGTCTTTCTAAATGATGGCGCAATATTATCTGTCCCTTATGTTGACTGGCTGCTATGTAGAAATAAAGTCTGAATACCATGTTATTATTGACAGGATTGGTTGCGCCACTGTTTCATAAAATGGAAAACATTAATCTGTTTATGTGTTGTTATAAAATAAAAAATCATATCTCTGTGAGCTGAAATTATGGCAGCTGGCACGTGCGTGAAATTTGCCTCGTGTCAGCTCCCCATACTCTTCTTGACAAACAGCAGCATGCTGTAAATGGTGCGATTTCCAGCAGAGGTCTTCTGTCGGGGTTTATTGTTTAATTTATGGGCTGAAAAGTGAAGCGATGTTTGAAGGCCCAAGGGAAAGGAGAGCCAACTCGTCTTGGCCTGGATATTTGTTGTTGTTTTTACCCCGCCTTTTTCCATATGCATGCATGTTTGCCATTAGAATTTGAATCTCTGAAAATGCTAATGCTTGTAGCCAGTCATCCAGAACCCTCTCAAAACTGCCAAATTTCTAATGTCACACAAATTGTAACACTTTAAAAGCTGGTTGGTTGCATTTCGACTGCAGAAACTGCACCATTGCTCAGTTCCACAAATCCCCCCTGCTTTAATCTTAAACAAAATGCAAATAAAACCACTTCTTAAAGCCTAGTGTCACATGATTCCATTTCCTGAGCTACTAAATCTCCCGCAAGAAAGTTATTACTTTTCAGCAACCCAGTGAATTTAAGTACATGCATAAGCTGTAGTAATGCATGTTTATTTTATTTTGAGATGTCTAAGGGTGAATTGTTTTGATCTATAAGGAAAAGCAGAATTTTTACACATGAATAACTTAAGCACATCCCAGTGTTCATTAGAATCGAACAAGGCACCATTCATTATTTAGCATTACTTCAGTGCAGTGATACTATATATGTATAAAAAAATTATACCTGCTTAGAAGTACTGAAACAAAACCAGTATGTATCTGTTTTGCTGCTTTGGAACAGTGACTCTGTGGGACTCACTGCAGGCAGCTGACTCAGCTGTACACTGTACCTGCCCTCACTCCTCACCGGCTTCATTTTCCACACAGATCTTCCATAGACACGAGTCATCGCAGCGTCAACCTACAGAGCAGCGTTCGCTGCTGCATATGAATGTACCTCACAGGCACAAACGAAAGGTCCAGCATATATACGGCTAGTCTTCAGTTTGGGAAGAGAAGTGGTTATGATTCAAGCTGCCATATAAAATGCCTTGAGCTCACTTCACTACTTTGCCTATTGAGAGATTTTTTTTTTTTTTTATGATGGATATTTTAAATAAACTTTCAAGCATGATCCCTGAAACACAGATGCTATGGCGGCTTTTAAGGATTTTTCAGTTGTTTCAAAGTTTTAAATATTATTGGTTTGGTCTTTCGAATTAATAGCAGTAAACTGGAAGAATGTTCCCACGAATGTATTCAAACACGTTTTAATCCGAAGATTTTCCGAATTCTTCTAAATGTGTTCATTATATTGCTTGGGTAGCATTTCACAATGCA
>JAODLD010000069.1:26947539-26970210 GCA_026781065.1 Mormyrops boulengeri | reverse complement strand
ACACGTTTTAATCCGAAGATTTTCCGAATTCTTCTAAATGTGTTCATTATATTGCTTGGGTAGCATTTCACAATGCAAGGAATACTGTTTGGTGCCCTGGGTTCTTGCTCTTTGACTGTCATGTTGTAATTCAGATTAGAGAGAATTTTTGTTCAACTGAAGGAGTCAAGTGCCAGATAGGAAGGTCAGCTGACCTCAGCTTTGGTCACATGACTCAGATCTGCCCTGTCTGTGTGTTGTCTCATTTTCTGCAATGGATTCTGTATTCTCTTTCTTCAGCACTCTCTAAAACACGGTGCACCTTGACTGGTGGTAGCTTGCATTGTGATTGGCTCGGCCTCGTTACTTTGGTCATGCATCGCGGGTTAGATGTTCTCACCAAGCCTGACAGTAATTAAGTATCAAGTTCTTTTTTTTATTCCACCTCCATTCACCCGTTTTGAGTTCTGCGACTTGCGAGTATGTTATTGAAGCTGAACTGACCAGAAGTGCTTCAAGTTCAGATGGCTGTGTTGTGTTCTGCTGCGCCTTTGAACTGTTGTGGTTATGTCTGTGATTTTATTTAACTCACGTTTCCTGTGTCTGGTTCAAAATGTTGCATGGATACAGCTTCTGTACCCTTGAGCAAGCTACTTTATTCACTTTCAGCTGTATCAACTTTTGACGCTAGTCTGTTCTGAAGATCGCCTTTCTTGGTATTACATCATCAGCATGGCTGTAGCTACCATCATCAATCGTTAAATAATTAGTCGTGGTTTGTTTCTGATCAATACAACATGACTTTTAACTGGTGAGCTTTTACTTTCCCTGTACTGTCTGTTTGTCGACTGTTAGGTTTTATTGTAGAAGTGTCCTGTCTACATTTGCATTCATTTATTTCGCAGATGCTTTTGTCAAATTTGACACACAAGTAAAACATATATAAATATAACTGTGAAGAAGGCGACTTAGGTGCATTGGTTTGTGAACACATCGTAAAATATGCATTTTTGAGAGGTTTCATTTTAAGTTTTCCAAAACTATCAGAAAGCCAATCAATGGAACACACATAGTATGGATTCTTCCAGAATACTGATGTTAAACTGGAAAAGAGACATTTACAGGTTCTGTTATGTATTGTTAAGCCCATAGGTGATGGGCTTTTAGAAGTACAGATGCTCCTCTACTTACGAACTTTCAGACATACGAACGAAGAGGACTGTAAGTCCAAATTGTGTTCATTGGGCTCCCGTTTCCTGTCCGCAACATGAATTTTTTTTTATGTGCGCCAATTCCACTTAGTATGACTTCTGACCGCTACTCCCGCCGCGCAGCAGCGTAGCGTGCGTACTCCCAGCATCCTAGTTCTTAGTACTTGCGTATACCCTTAAAATGATGTTGAGTAACGACTTACGAACATTTCAAGTTACGAAGGGCTGTTCGGAACGTATCTCGTTCGTAAGTAGAGGAGTGTCTGTAGTACAAGTGTCGTATACAGACAGGTGAGGTCCATGGTATTTGAGGTTGCAAGTCTGTAGCCATTATGTCTTACAGAACGGCTGGGCCTTTGAAGATCACAGATACGTAGGTCGCAGAGGCGGGGTAACATAAACTCTGACATTGAGCCCAATAGAATTGTGAAGCTTAAAATGAAACTAGTTCAGTGACACTATATCCATGGTGATGCTTGGTGGACTTAACTTCCTCATGAAATTGAAACATTTTGTGTTTTGTGACAGAATGTGCAGTAGGAATCTGTGACAAAGGCAGGATGAAGCACGAGACAGAAGGACTTATTCAAACGAAAGGACTGGGGCTGGCATCAGATCAAGATTCCTTGTAAGATGAGCCAAGTGAAAGGAGAAGGTGCTGAAAAATAACCTGACATCAGAATCACCTCTGGGTGAACATTGTGCTTCCCTTACCATATTCAGTTGACCCCAAAACTGTGAGCCCATCTGAGATAGGTTAAGTAACACTGTCACCTGTAGGCATGGGGTGGGTTATTGATTACAATCGTTACAAAGCGTAGCCTGTGCCATCACTCTGGGTGCATCCAGAATCACATGTTTACTATGTAGTAGCCAAAATATAGTATGCAGAATGAATTGAGTATGTCCAAATCCTCAGTATACATCAAACAGTAGGGGAAGGGTACCAAAATATCATTCTGTGAAATTCCAAAGGCTACAACTATTGGACGCTACGCTTTCCCACAAGGCCACAGGAGCTGTAACCAGAGACGAAGAATGTCACTTGTGTTAATTAAAAATGTGTACATTAACAGTCGACTAATAGGCTTATAATGAAATATAGTATGTGCTACATTAACAGTCAACTAATAGGCTTATAATGAAATATAGTATGTACTGCGTAAGTATGTGATTATGGATGCACCTACAGTGTCCTGCTGGCTCATAGTTCCTTTGGCAGTGTAATATGGGCATTCCTGACAGGGCAGGCCTGATTTCCTTAATTCCGTTCCATCTCTCAGTTAAATTACAACTGAAACATTAATGCACGTTGAAGAATTGTAATTGGATTCCTGTTTAGTTTTCTTTAGTTTTCATTATATGTGAATACTTTTCTTTGAGTTAAAGGAAAGATCTGTCAACAAATGGCATACATGCTACTTTCCTGAATGTACATGTTTTCTGTACTTCATGGATCCAATTTTGAGTTTATAAACAAATGTCTAAAGCAGATGTACAAAACTAGGGTTCAAACCCTTCCCTGATGAAATGTCATCGGCAAATTTTTCCTATCCAAAGAAAGACTTGACTAAGTGTGGAGTAAGTTTCAAAGTAAAACGGCCCATGAGGACAGCTTTAGAATGCATGCATTCCAGGTTTATTCGAGTCTGTCTGAAGAAGTCTGTTTTTCACTTTCAACATTTTTTCAGAGGCTTTGATATCCCTGGTTTTCTTTATGTTTGGGAGAGGATGAAAAGGCAGCCTAGGCAGCCAAATTACATTTGGGGTGTCAATTTCACTCCTAATATCTCCCCATTGAGCTTGGAACTAATTGCCTCCTGATTGATGATGATGCAATGAATCGGCTTATGGCATGTAGCTATATTAAACTTCTCACAGAAAATGTATACATACAATATTGTCTTCTGAAGGAAGGTAACCTGCACGTAAAGGTTGTTGTGTGTATATGTATATGGTGTCATTTAGTATTTAATCCTTTTGTGTGTGTATTCACTTAGATGTGTTTCAAAGTCTATGTAGCTTTACCTTTTGGTGGTTTTAGCACTTGTACACTGCCACTCCAGACACATTGGTATGCGAGCCAATAACTCAGAAACTGTTTGATGGATCTTCTTCAAACTTTGCAAAGGTATTGGTCGTGTGAGGAACTAAAACTACATTTTGAAAGAGGCTGCCTCAAAGTTGAAGCACTGCCGCATAGTGATAGCCAAAAAAGGACAGTTTTGACATCTGGTCCCATTAAGATAATAACTCAATAATTATTTGATGGCTCAACTTTTTCAACACAGGGGCGTTGCAGGATTTAATATTATGCCAGCAGTTCTCAACTGATAGAGTATTAGGCTAACAAACAAAAGCTCAGCGATTCATATCCCATGAAGCACACATAAATTATACCTTTTCTCTCTATGGTAAACCTTTTTGGATGAAAGTGTCATTTACATCATATGTAGAGAAAAAAATGTCCTTGGCCCCTCCAGACCACCATGTATACCAGTGGTATCGAAACCTTTTTTAACAGGGTCCTCCTAGGGCAAATAATACTTCAGACATACATCATTATTTTATGTTTTAGGTGTTGTTTTGCCACCACATTTTCGTTTAAAACTGCTTGCAGCTAGAAATTTCTCCGTGGTTCCTCCAAGTACGTATCAATTAGCTGAGCCGCTTTCCCACCATAAACTTTCGTTACATGCTAGTAGTTTGATGTATTCCATATATGGTGCCTGACTATTTTACACATTCTTTTAATTTCTTTTTCTTTTAATTTGGTTACAAATTGTACAAGTTGGTGAGTGTGGGATAGATGGTCTGGCCAAATGACAGGGCTGTCTGAGGAGTTCAGTGTGATCTCTGACGGCACCACCTCTAGTCTAAGAGAGGAGCCAACTCTTATTGACCATATTTAAGTGTAGCATGGCCTATGGGAAGATTACTGACGCACGCTTAAGTATGCATGACTATTAACGGTGCTATCCAAAGAAGCCCGTGTATGACAGTGCACACCTGCGGTCTGATAGTAACTAAAGCCACTGAAATCCAAATAACTAAATAAAAGGTGACTCTGATGTCATCAATCTGAGCCAAGACTCCTTTAGCCTCGTTCACATTCATTTTCTTTAACACCTACAGCCAAGAATCCTGCAGGGTGTGGTTTCTTTCAGTTTTGCTGTCCTTTTACATCAAGAAAAGCCAACATGGTGAAACTGCTTCTGACCTTCTTTAAAATATTTAATAAATCATTCAAAGATGTCAAAGATACTCAGATGTCATGATTTTCTCACGTAGAATCATGGGTGTATTGCTTCCACGTTGAAATGGAAATTTTTGTTTTTAACATCACTAATAATAAGTTTTGATACTTCATTGATCCCTGTGGGGAAATTCTCTTCATGCACCCCCCAGCTTGCTCACTGTAGGTGAGTGCAAGCCACCCGCAAAGGACAGCCACCCATAGCAGCTTCCAGGGAACTGGGGGTTAAGGGCCTTGCTCAAGGACCCGCAGAGGCTGGGCTTGAATTGGTGACCTTCTGATCACAGGCACAGAGGCTTAGCCCACAGAGCCACATATGGCCCCTGGGGGGTAGAAAGGCCACATCGCCCGTGTCCCTGGTTGAATAACACGTTTGTTAATACAGTATTTGTCACATGGATAACCGAAAGCTTGAAAAGAATTCTTTCTGTCATCCTTCTGTTTTTCATGCATGTCTGACCTTCTGAGAAAAGTCGGTGTTAAGACCAGAAGTTACCCCCCACTGTTTCCATGCACGGAGGTTTGGTAGTCGAAAGGCTATGACATGAGGAAGCAGAAACATAAATATCCGATGAAGGAGCACGCCGGTGGGACAGGAGCCCCCAGCGGGATGTGCTGGATCCAAGCCGCGCGTTTCTTGCTTCGAGCTGTGCGCTTTGCACACTGTCTGGTTAAATGCTCTCACCACTGGGGCTGACTTGTGTAGCTGGCGGGTGAACTGGGTCGCAGAGCCTAGAGACTTGGAGATGGATGTGTTGGACCGCATTGTGCTGTGTTCATATACCCTCCGGCTGATCGCTAACTTGGACTGGAGAAAGTCGGGCATGTGGCTCGCCAGGCAGAACCTTGCTGGAACCACAGCAGAGCGACGGATCGGTAGGACTTGATTTTCTAACTGCAGGTACTCCCCCGGGCTCCCTAAGCCCCCCAGATGAGTCATGATTTCAAACAACTTAAGTGCAGGAAAACTGAAACACACTATTATCACCTGTTTCAATGAGTCAAGTATTACTTCTGAACTGATGGTTAATTGCATATTGTAAGTGTGGATGTATATTCTAAAGGTGATGTGATGGCCTTTAATTGCTATGCAATAATGGTTATAGAAACATGGTGGATTTGTTTTGGGAACGATTGGCATTTTGATTCTGTACAGAATGCAGGTTTTGTCATGAAAACAGTAGTTCAAAAATACTCCAAAGTACAGTATGATGTTGAGGCATTTCCTCGACTACTCTGATGGTGGCTGGTATTTTCCTCCTTCATCCTTGAGGGTTGCAGGGTTGTGAAATCAGGGCACTCGGTAATGTGATTGGTCCTTATTTAGACTGAGATTCAGCACTCAGTAGTGTGATTGGTCCTTATTTAGACTCTGATTCAGCACTCAGTAGTGTGATTGGTCCTTATTTAGACTCTGAGTCGGCACCTATGGATTTATTCTCCCATCCATAAGATAACATGAAAACCTGAAGGATTTCAGTCTTGGAAAGTGCCTACAATTCCTTTGCAATAAGTTGGACATTTTGCATTAAAATATGAGTCTAGATTCTAGATGTTTCTAAATGTTGCGTACATCTTAATCTGATTTAGCCTTTCATTAATAATCTTTTAAGCGGCACATTCCTTCATTAGAGTACCAGCAGATTTCTGATTGACTAGACAATGTGGAATTTAATTAATATGATTTTTGTAATCAGTTGAATTTTAGGTTTAATTCTTCCATTAAGATTTTTCATGAAGGCGTCCTATGACTTTAGCACAATCTCCGGACAAAATGTTTCCCTGAGCAGTAAGTTGGTTAGCTCCAGGGTTGTATTTCATAGCAAATTTGTTGATGGTCTGCCTGCAGAAGTGGCAATTTCAGGTCCAGAAAGAAAAAATCCAGAACAAGATTTTGTTTCAACCAACCAGCTGAGTATAAAGAGTCACAGTCAAATAGTACTCAAGTGGTTGGTTGATACAAAATCCTGGTCTGGATTTGTACTTTCTGGACCTGAAATTGCCACCTCTGTCTGCCTGGTGGATTTTAGAACTTACAAACTAATTTGAGGTTTTTGAAAAACACAAGGCCTACAATTTGATTTACCTTGTTACGGGCTGACTTGCAAAATAGCCTTAATGAACCATACAAGTTTGAATTAGATATGTGGCTTTTAACAGTGCCTGTTTTGAGTCACTGTTGCTGGGCAGGTTTGAACAGACAACAGGGACTGGGAAGCGAAAATCTGGAATGACAGATACGGTCTTCGGCGCGGATAATGCGTACAACATGCAAGATGGCTGTAACGGGATTTGAAGAGAAGGAGAGAGTGTTAACTCCCCCTCATCAACATGCCCCCTGGGTATTTGGGGGCCGTGTCACGCATCTGTGGAGCAGAGCCAGTCTCAGAACATTTATCCCCGAGTCTGCTGGCTGTATTCCTGAAAAGATCGCATGCCTACATATGCATGTGAGTGGCTGTATGTGCCTTTGCTTCCTGTCTCTGTGCATGCAGGTTTCTCTTCTGTCCAGCATTTCTACTAGAGTAGTAAAAGGTACAACAGCGATACCCTACAGGGACAGCCCTGGCTGCTGCCCATCCTCATTGTCTTTTCAGCAGGGTTAAGCATTAGAATCACCTCTTGGGTTCTGGCCTTTCTCCCATCTCCACATCACACTGGACCAGTCTCCTGTCATTATCCCATACCTAGATTCTGTATAATTCTAGTTTGCATTTGTAATATTTCTACAATTTATATTTAAGTAGCCTAGCAATGAATTCTGTCCTCTGCACATATTGTGTTTTCGTGCGCTGTTATTGTTTCGGGCAAAAGAAAGAAAAACAAAAGTCGAAAAGATTTGTTTTGTGCTTTGGTGTAAACAAAATCTGCAATGTAATATTAAATGAAGATAGATAATAATAACCAGTTTCCATGGAAACAAATAAATAACATATTAGATAGTGTTTGATAATTACTTTGAAGCACAGAATGAATGTTTGTGTCCTGGGGATAAAAACATTGTCTGGCTATTGCTGAGCTGTTATGCAAGGTGAAAATGAATCGCTTAAGGTATTGATGATTGCAGTTGCTGGTTACTTATTTATTATTTATTGTGAATGTTTTTTTAATTGTCTCAGTACTAGATTTTTATATGTTGTTGTAACCATTTCTAAACTTTGTCTGTAGCTGTAACACCAATTTTGTCCTTATTGTATTTATGTGTGACTTTTATTTTGAGTGTAAATGATGGACATGACCCAGAATCATTCTAAACTTAGTGTAATTTTTAAGTAAATTTTAGACCGAAAAACTGACAAAGTGACACGAGGCAACGCATGGTTTTTGTCGGGCCCCTATATAGCCACCCATAGCTTCATCAGAACATTGACAGGACCAAGGTGAAAGCAACGTGGGAAGGGTTATGTCACACATTAAAATGTTTTCATTAGGGATGTCACTATCGATTACATTCATAATGGTTTTCGCTATTTATTTGAACCCTCACCCACTATTCTCCGTCATCCTTCCGCCATATTGCCGAGTATTTGAGAAGGCAATTTTTAATCAAGGCTTTAAAAAATCACGTAATCAAGTGTAATCTAGTCTAATTGAGTGTAATCGAGTAAACGTGACTGGTCTAGTTTACATTTATTCATATATTCATTCATTCATTCAGATGTGACCGACCAATTGCATCAGACATGGTCGTTTCATACATTTCATACATGTTCCTAACCTGTTTGCCAGTATTTTAACTGTTATTATAAAACTTCAGCTTCTGGGTGCATTAAAAATAAACAGCACAGAGTCGTTTTGCCCAGAGAGGACACACATTCTCAGCGCTACAGTTACATTTATAGATTTCTCTTCCTAATCTTCCCAACGCAGAATCACCCTCGTACAAGCAGACACACTTCATTGGACACACAGAGGCTCGCCCACACTCCTGTCATATCCAGACTACAGTCTCTTCAGCACTCACCACAGTAACTAATTCACAAATACACACAGCCTGCATTTACTCAAATCGGAGAGCAGTAAACTATGAGAAAATACCCTAGCCACATCTGTGTCATGTCAGCCAAACTGTCTAGTACTGTAATGTGTGCAAACGTACGTACGCAGAGGGAGAATCCCTGCTCTAAATTCTAAGGCAATAGTTCAGAATTCATTTTTTTAATCAAATGCATGCTAATCCTTCACCAAAGATTTTCCAGTCATTTGAAGTTTTAACTAGTATTGATTGTTGTTCCCGCTCCTTTTCTCATCTGGGTGTTATTTTTAATATATTTTTAAGTTACTCTGGGGGACCTTCTTTAACATTTTTAGCGAGTGCTTTGTAATTCTCGGTGAACACACTCAGGCTAAGGAGCTTCCTGAAGGTTCCGGCTGCGTCCCGCGGAGGAAAGCCCGTAAACTCCTCTGCCTCCCTGCACTCGGTACGGCTTCCCGTCGGATGAACCGTCGCTCGCTGTCTCCGGCCTCCGCACCATTAACCGCCTCTTCGCAGAGAATTTACTGATGATACTTTACAATTTTAAAACGTTGTGTTTGACTCACGATCAGGTTATGTTCCGATGAGCCCATCAACAGCTGAAAATATTGTGAGTCGAATATCATACATTAATAAGTAAATAAATAACTCACTGAATAAGAAAATAAACATATAATCACTAGAATCAAATAGCAATAGTTAAGTAATGAGTAAATAATTGAACGTGAGTTTATCTTACTGGGGCCAATGCTTGACCCAGGCACGGTGAAAGCAAACTGAGAAGTGCTTTCTGAGTTTACAGTAAATGAGTTAATTGTGTTCCAGCGTCACATATCTTTGGTTTGGAAACAGATCAAAATCCTGAGTCCAAAATCCATCATTGTAAAGTGGAGATATTTTAAGTCGAACCATCGATCTGTACTGTTACCAGAGAGAGACCCCCCTCCCCCAAAAAAAAAACGGAATGCCAACCCATTTTTTTAACTGACCTTCATCTCAGGATTTAATTTGATGGAAATTAATTCATGAGAGAATTTTGAAATGTGACATATAAAAGCCATACAGTGGCCCCAGACAGTTTGAATATTGTGGTTTTTCCCACCTCTTCCTGTGCTCTGTGACCAGTAATTTCCTGTCACGCTCCACAACAACAACGTACGCATTTACATTAAGGGAAAAAACATAGCTACAGTAGTGCACATAAAATTGCAAAACGCACATAACTTCTTACATAAATAAATTAAATGGCTCCAATTGCTTCCTGGGCATGACTAATCAAAAGACTTTTATTCATTGTCTTTTAATTTTTCTCAATTTCGTAACTGCATGGCCCTGTACAATGCAGCCTTTCGAATCATCCAGTGCCCATCAGACTGTTTAGCAAATCCAGTCCCTCCTCAGCATCAGCCCCAGATGATAAGTAGGTTGCATACACTGGTTTATTTACTATGCTATACACACACACGCACTGTCAGGCCATCCCATCACTTAACATTGTGTTTCATCTTTATGCACTAAATATGTTAATTAGTTGGTTCCCTCTCTCAACATGGTGCACTATATTTGTTTGTATACAGGTAGTTTTGTTTCCAACCTCATAAAAAAAATGTGTTAAAAAATCAGAAAATAGTTGGGAAACAAGTAACACATATTTAACTGATATAAGCAGTATACTATGTAAACACCCAGCATCGGCTACTCATTTAGATCACATGATGTAAACACTCAGCATCGGCTACTCATTTAGATCACCTGGTGTAAACACCCAGCATCGGCTACTCATTTAGATCACATGATGTAAACACCAAGCATTGGCTACTCATTTAGATCACATGATGTAAACACCAAGCATTGGCTACTCATTTAGATCACCTGGTGTAAACACCCAGCATCGGCTACTCATTTAGATCACCTGGTGTAAACACCCAGTATTGGCTACTCATTTAGATCACCTGGAATCATGAATGGAATGAATCCATGTCTTCTGTACTCCTGGTTCTCCTGGTTCTACAATTGCTAAAAAGCAAGTGAACACAATCAGTTTGAAGCTATGTTATGTTGAAAGGTGCAGAATCATGTCGTATTTCAGTATATTTTAGCATAAAAGTATTTCTGCATTGTTGGTGTCTTGTGGCTAAACCTAGCACTCCGGTTTCCGTGTTTCACTCTCCTGAGGGAAATTAATCCTCCAGATTAGTTAGCTTTTCTTAGTTAACTATGATCGGTCCTCCGATGGGTCGGCGCCCCATGCTGGGTTATTTCTTGCCTTGCGCCAGTAGCTTCTAAAATAGACTCTGTACTTTTGGAACCCAGCATAGGATGAACAGGTCTAGAAAATGGATGCATGGACTGGGACAAGGCTTGTTGATAATCAATGATAAGTCCTTTATTTGCCATTTACACAAGCACATTGGAATTCTTGTTCTCACATACCCCATCTTGCTCCCCATTACTTGGGGGGGTATCACAGTGCAAGGTCAGCCAACATGAGGTGCCCATAGAGCTGGGGGTTAAGGACCTTGCTCAAGGGCCCACAGACATGTGATTCTTCTGCTCAGCACCCTTCCGATCATGGGCACAGAGACTTAGACTCGTGTCTGACACCTTTCATAACTGTGAAGGATAGTGTGTGATGTTTAGGTGTATTGCACGTTGTGTACAGTATAAACTTCTGAAAAGCGTCACACTGCGACTGTCTGAGGGCCCAGCCATCAGATCTCAGCATGGCGGGCAGCAATGCTAACAGCACCACTAAGCAAACGCCCCCCTCCATGCAGAAGGGGGCCAGAAGATTAATCCCACTTGCAGTACGGGGCAAACTCCAGGAAATTATCTTTTAAGCCCTTTAGCAGCCCGGTATTAATCAAACTGCCCATTCCCCACAAGCCCTCTGAAACATTTCCAATTAACAGAGCCCTCGCTTGCTCTGTTGGGCAGGGCCCCGATGCTTGTAAGCCGTGGGGGGTGGGGAGACAACTGGCTCATGGAAACTTATAAACGACAAATGGACAGAGGAAGCATTTTTCCAGGTCTGGGGGTTTTCAGCATTTAGCTCTGAGTGGGCACAGAATGTTCGCCGGAATGAGCTCTCACATTTGGCTCCATGCATGTCTGCCCCATCCCAGCGGGCTGCCGGAGAGCCAGGAGGTCCAGGAACAGGCCTCATCAGGCCTCCACTCCCGGCCCCATGTTTACACTGGACCAAATGTCCCTACAATGTGATAAAAACCTGTTATTTTGATGTTGTGGGGATTTTTTCAGTCCTCATGAGGGGAAACTCAATTTTAGAAAAATTTGTGACTGCAATCAAAAAACTGAAAACGCCGTAAGTCTTCTATTTTGTTTGGTTAATTATAGTTATGGTTCGGGCTGGGTTGGGGTTAAGGTTGTTATGTTGGGATTAGAGTTTTCCCCATAGAAATGAATGGAGAGTCCCCACAAAGGTATAATTACAAACCTGTGTGGTGTGTGTGTGTGTGTGTGTTTGTGTGTGTGTGTGTGTAAAATACCTCTTCATAGCATTTAGCTGCTTTTCACATGGAGAGCATAAGTCTTTCACTGATTGGATTGATAGCTAAAGCAGAAATTTTGTTTACATCTCATAATGTCTGTCTGCCTTATCTACAATTAATTATCACTGCTTTTGTAATATTTCTGTTACTATTTTGCGGGGATGAATTGAGCATATCCGACTAATCTAAATCTGTATTATGGACAAATTAACCACTTTAAACATGTCAGCTACAGAACAGATAAGGCCCGATTACAAAGCTTTTGAGTAATGTGTCTTGTTTTTATATTTTAAAACACCAGTTTCCGGAATACTAGCTTTTAAAACCTTGTATTTTCATTTTTCCAAACACAGTATGCACTCCACTTAACCACACCTAATGTGGAATGCATTCAGTTTTATATTGTGTTAATCCTGACTTTCTGATCTTCAGCCTTGTGGGTTTATACCTCATTATTGCAGTAACTGAAATAATAAATTTAGCCACCAGTGTACCTACATAGCTGATAGATATGATTCATTTTTCACGGTTCATTGACAGCTGCTGAATAATGGCACGTTTAAAGCTAAATCCACTTAATGTGTGTTATGTTGCTCTTCACACAATTTATTGTATGATATCATGCAAAATGTCACATGAAATGTAAAAATTCCATTATGAATGATTAACCATTAATCACTATGTATTTTATATGACTAAGCTAGAATTATTATCAGAATTTTTGTATGAGTCAGGCATTTATTACTAATAACTTCCTGTCATCTGGCTGATTTCGGGCTGTTACTCCTGTTGCTAAAATTATAGCTATAATCCATTCGTATATATAGTTTTGTTTTTCTCTTCTCCGAAACAGATTTCTTTTTCTTTTCGCCAGCCTTTTAAACTGCAGTCCTCTGAGGGAAAGTTACAGCTGGAGATAGAGCTGGAAACTCCGGCAAGGGTCCCACAAGGAAGAACAATTGCCTTGTTCTGAGCGACCTGACACTCAAAATAAAATAATAAAAAAAAAAACACGGATAAAATTAGGTAGGGCTGTCTGAATCACTTTTGGTTCACTGTAAGGAAGGAATGGATTTTAAAAAACTAAAATAAAACGAGCAGCTCTGCCCAAAAACAGCAAGCGTGTGAGTTGTCTGACATTGTGTGGGTTAGCGGGGAGGATAGCACATTCCTTATTAGAATAATGATTAGTTGCTAAAATTATCACATACCTGTGCTCTCTGCTTCCTAAAATACTTTGCCGCTGACTAATACATACACACGTGTTCCTAACGCAGATACCTTCAGGATGACAGCTCCCATACACCGGGATGCTCCTCTGCCTCGTTATCATCTAAACGCCGTTTCCCCCATCAACTTGCCCCAGGGGAAGCTTTCGAGGCTGCGGATTCACCAGCCGTACTGCGACCGCATGCATTCAGTGCCTCTGGAAGATCGTCATTTTAGGGGCCATACTATAGTAGATTTCTAGATCAATGTAATCGCTTAGCAGATTATACATTTTTCCATTGTGGTTTTTGATAGCGTCTTTGTGCACGCTGGCTGTAGGGTTAGATGTACCACGCTTAATGTGCTTTCTAACGTTCATACCGAAGGGGGCCCGTCGTGATTTTGTTGTACAGATGGCAGGCAGTACGCAAGAGCATCCTCAGTTAGCCTTGGGGGGAGGATGGTACGTCATATTTGAGGCTTAGTACCCATGCAATCCCTAACAGCAAGTTCTAGCCTGACTTTCCATGAAAACACGAAGGGACTTAAGCTTGGTAATGAATGATTGTTTTAGCATTAGTATAGCTGAAGGATGGAGGTATTTACATTGCCAGGTTTTTTACTCTTAAATAGGGGCTGCTGCATGTAAAACAGACAAGAGCTACACAGTTCAAGTTTTGATGCTGAACTTTAAATAACACAATAAAGATTAGCAATATTCAGGCTAAAACTGTGTTTGAAATTCTTTTCTAGTTTAAATATAATTTTGATTCAATTTTGGATGTTAAAATGTTTTATCAATTTATTAATGTTTTCATTTTTTACTTTCATATATATTTTGATATTTGAGGTCTTATTTTTTCAGTAGCAGTTTCGTTTTCAGATTCAGATCTTATTTTTACGGTTTCAAATCTTATTTTTTTCGGTTAATCGTTCCTCTCAGTTGATACCACACCCCTACCCCAGATCAGTGCCAAAAGACTGAAACTGAGAAAATGTGATCTGAATGTGAAAAAAATCTGAAACAAACAAAAAAAGAATATTTGAAACTGTAGAAAAATAAGATATGAATCTGGAAAAAATACAACTGAAAAAAATAAAATCTCAAATATCAAAATATATGATAGTGGGAAAAAAAACATTTATTTAAAAGAAATGCAGAAGTGAATCAAAATTACTGTATATTTAAACAAAAAAAACTTTCAAACACTTATTCTTAGTTTGAATACATTGTTGTGTTTTTTTGAAGTTCCACATCAAAACTTGAACTTTCAGTTTCAGTTCTTTTTTTCCGATTAGCAAAACTATTGGCTCAGATTTAGCGCCATGGTGTAGGGGAAAGCATCGGTCATGTAGGGAACTGACAGTGATGATACGGTGCTTCGGCATAGCGACAGGCTCACTGCAAGGGCTGGCAGACTGATCACTGTGGTGGCACCATGATGTCTCTCATCAGCTTCACACTGCTTGTGTTCATTATAGCTAAATTAAGATCACATGACAAACATTAAGTCTCGGAGAGACTTAAAACACTTCTGTGTCAGTACATTTTTACAACAAAATTTATGCCAGTATTAGAGATACCAGAATGCATTTGTCTGGAGGCAAGACTGAGAAAATATTTGGGGTATTTTTTACTGTACCCATATGGAAAGAGATTTTTATTACGATATTTGACTTTCCTGGTAAATACTATAGTAAATCGCCATAAAAGCCTTATAGTAATTCATTCAATATTACTGCTAAGTGTGAGGAATTGGATTACGCGAACATTCATTACTGTTGACTTCTCTATTGGCTCTATTTTTATTCCAGTTCTGCTCTCATACCTTCAGTTATGTAGTAGGTATGTTTTTAAAGTATGGTATTCATAGATGAAATGTTCCCATAGGAAACTGCCCATGGAGCGCCACAAATGTTTCACAAATAAACCAACCATGTTGGCTTCTGTACAAATGTACATGCAACAGGCAAAAAAAATAAAAAATAACACCCATAAGACAGCAGGCCCCTCAGGTAAAAGCCGATCGTGCTTCATAAATTACGCTTCGTGGAGTCTCACTGGACGCAGTGGCAATGTGTAAAAAGTGGGGAGTGTCTTCACCATGCAGGCGAAGTGTTCAAATAGGCTATATTCTGCTATATTTTAGTGTATGAATAATTAATTCTTAAACTCTTACTTTTCTCTGGGCATCAAAAACTAATGTTATTTTGATGTCTTAGCTTTCACTCTTAATTTTGTACTTAAAATCACTGCAGAAATTAAACCGAAACGCTGTGACAATTTCAGTGTTTGAGTTGGGGACTAATAAGATAACTAATAAGGGATTAATAAGGGATTAATAAGAGGAGTTTTCAGTATGTTAGGCTTCCCATTGCACACCAGTGGTGTTAGTGGTACAGTAGAGATAAGGGATGAGGCTCCCAGTATACTTTCTGAAGAACTACCTGTACCGTACTGTGCCAGTACCTGTTTCAGCCAAATGGGAACCAGTGAAGCAACCAAGGACGTGAGTTATGCTATGTCGTGGGTCGACAGAGGGACGGCTGTAAACTCAACCCTCCAGTTTACGCTTGTTTTCCTTCCCCTCTTGGTGCTTTCTGTTGTTTTAGTTCTGGTGCGTCGTCAGAAGTGCTCACAAACCATGTTCCTCAAATGATATTTTGCTCGCCGCTGACAAGTTCAATAAAAACATTTTGTCTCTCCTTTTCTTGACTAAAAGCAAGTGCACATCCCGGCACAGGACCAGTTTTTGTAAGCATTGCTTAAGTAATGATCTTCAGACTGGTTCAGATTTTTTATATTAATTTCGGCCTTCCTTTGAGAAAAACACTATCGATAAAAAAAAATTGAACTACATAGTGAAAAAGGAGGAAAAATTCAATAGACTGTATAAACCAAGGTCAAATATTAATATCAATTCAAATACAGTGGATGCTGGGCCAAGATATTCATTTAAGAATAAGTAATGATAATAGTGATGAATGTGGCTGGATTGGTGGTTATTGGTGGGGCATAAAAGGGGCCAGCTTTATCATTAGCCAATGATATGTTGTCATTCGGTGAGTGACAGGGGATGGGGCAGTCCAAGGGCCAATCAGCTTTAAGCTGGACCCAGTGTTCCTGTGGCCCTGCTCTTGTATAAGTCCCTCCATGGTTGTGGTCATCTATAGTGTATAGTCAAGAAAAATCTGAATATTTTCTCCTCATTTAGAGAAACAATCATAAGCAGCCTTGTAGCTGTGTAATGTCTGACTGTGTTGACATTTGATTTGGTTAAGTCTGGCTAAACCTGTGCCAATATTTTTGGCAGTCCTCTTTGATGTGAGCATTAGAAAATGCCCTGAAAACATTCATCTCTCTCCAAGGACCCGCGACGTCATTGCCCTTGTTGGTGTTGGCTAGAATTACATTGCTTCAAGTTCCTTTTTGCATTAAAAATAAGGCCAACTTCAGCATGGCTTTCTGAAAGATTACTCTTATTAGTAGCTATGTACAGTGGTCCACCATATCTGCAGGTGATACATTCCAAGATGTACCGCGGATAGCCGAGAACGTGGATGACAGTGGACCATCCGCGGACCATGCATATAACGTGATTTTCTTGTATAGTCATATGGGAAATTTAAATTGATAAATTATGCACAGTAAGACATTACCAACATTAAATACAGTAATAAAGTACATTATACATTATATATTACTTTACACTACTGTGTGAAGAAAGAGATTTTAATGTTTTAGCCTAATTCTCAAGAGACAATAGAGCAATGAAAAATGTCATGTCATGTACCAAGGGATGAGGGAGCAGTGAAAATCATGCCTTTTATATTCCTCAAAGGACGAAGGGACAGTAAAAAAACTGCTAGACATTTTGCAGTTTTTTTGGGTCATGGTGAACCGCGAACTGAAACCACAGGTATGAGGAGACCACTGTAAATGCTTTGTTTAAGAAACATTTTTTCAATTATTGGTTGGTGATATATCCTGGATGTGCCCTACCTTGCGCCCTGTGCATTCTGGGATATGTATGCTCCAAGTTCACTGTAACCTTACACTGGATAAGTGGTTATCATGATTGGATAGTGGGTGGGATTACCGGGGGCTCTGTCATGAGCTACTGTATGTTTAATACCACTTGCTATTGGTTAATCTGTTGGAGTGACTATCAAACAGTCCTGGATGTTTCTCTTCCATCTGAATCTTTAATTAGGCCTAATTAACATTAAATTCAAATTCAATTAAGATTTAATACGTGATTTATATTGATAGTTACAGTCTATGGTAATAAAGCTTTAAAACTGTCTGTTTTAGCTCTTGTCCTCTGTAATGTATTCATTTTAGCAGATCTGATTTAGTTCACTGCGCTTAAACAGTTAAGTCACTATACAGCTATAGGGTTGTGGAGTTGACATGTATAGTTAAGTGATTATTTTTTCTGATGTACATAAATAAATAACCTAAATCTGAAGAAGTATATCTGAGCTTTAATTCATACAGTCATACCTATGATACATACATGTTCATCATAACTGGATCAGACCTGGATCATAACTGGTCAATCAAACTTCATTTACCGGGTACGGGCAGGACCGCTGGTACCAGGGCTGACGGGGGGTTACCAATCTCCCCAGTATTTAGTTTGGCTTCATCCATCCATACAAAAAACAGAACTTTTCATTTATATGATTAATCCTCGCCCCCCATATCAAAGTCTCTGATGCCACTGGGTCCAGGACTGGTTTAACTGAGATTGCCCTCAGCCCAAGCATTCGACACCCCAGTGTTTCAGAGCTGCTTTCTCATCACTGTTTATAGGTGAACGTGGATTAATAGCCTTTTAATGGCCCAGAGGGATGATTTCACTTTCCGGGTTCCTTATTTTGTGGAGGAACCTCTATAAAAGAGTGCTCGTTCTTTAAAAAATGACCCTAAATTATTTTTTGAAGCAGAGGAATACAAATGTAAGCCTTCAGGGGACTAGTACGCTTATAAATAGCTAAATCTAAGGTAATAATTCATTTCGATGGCAGTGTGGGCCTGATATGGTCGATTATCATGTGTGTCCTCCGTAGGAGTTCGCTGCTCTCACCAAGGAGCTGAACGCCTGCCGGGAGCAGCTGCTGGAGAAGGAGGAGGAGATCTCCGAACTGAAGGCGGAGAGGAACAACACGCGGGTGAGTATCACCCAGCATCCAGGAAGTGGGAGATGGGCAGCCGGCTGGCACCTCACACCTCACTCCTCAGCTCCAGGCTCTTCTGGAGCCAGCTCAGGCAAGCCAGTATCTGGCTGATGACCAAACAGGAGCATATCCAGAGAACGTGTCACTACCAGTCTACCAGAGAGGCATATCATACTTATCGGTTGTTTTCATTACCGCATCGAATCTCCTAGGGCCACGACTTCCCAAGGACTGCTGACACAAGTCAGAACGTCCTTTGCGTTTTCTGTTATTGGATTGATTCATCAGATGGTACGGATGAGATGGAATGATCGCAGAATCCATGCAGAGCTTATAGCCAGTGTTGTATATCTGCAGTGTTTGATTGTCAGTAACGCAGAGGTGATGTGCCAGGAGCATAGGAGCAGTTGAGGCATGCTTAGTGATCTCACAGGAAGACAGCCAAGTCAGGGAATGGGGCTGAGAATTGGGAATTGAGTTCCGATTGGTTAAACAGCATGAGGCAGTGACAGGGGTCTCGGTCTGCCCATCATCTGGATGCTATAAATGGGTGGACAGCTATCAGATTAGTGTGGTGACTTCTATTAGTGTGGAGGGATCCATTGCACAACATCTACCTTAGACACCATCATGCCGTCGTGACACTCCTCCAGTGATGCCCTCTTTCTCTGTTTCCGTTATGACACTCCTCCTCCAGTGTTATTCCCGTTTCTCCAACGTGACACTCCTCCTGCAGTGCCACCCCCTTTCTCTATCATCACACTCCTCCTCTAGTGCTGTCGCATTTCTCTATTGTGGCACTTCTCCTCCAGTGTCGCCCCCTTTCTCCATCATGACACGGGACAATGTCATCCCATTCCTCTGTTGTGACACTTCTCCTCCAGTGCCATCGCCATTCTCTGTTGTGACACTCCTTCTCCAGTGCCATTCCATTTCTCCATCATTACACTGCTCCTGCAGTGCCTTTTCTCCATCATGACACTCCTCCTCCAGTGCTGCCCCCCTTTATCCATTGTGACAATTCTCTTCCAGTTCCATTCCTTTTCTCTAACGTGACACTGCTGTTCCAGTGCTGCCCCCCTTTCTTTGTCATGACATTCCTGCTCTAGTGCCATTCCATTTTTCTGTTGTGACTCTCCTCCTCAAGTGTTGCCTCATTCCTCCATTGTGACACCCCTCCTCCAGTGCCGCCCCATTCCTCCATTGTGACACCCCTCCTCCAGTGCGGCCCCCTTTCTCTGTCATGACACTCCTCCTCCAGTTTCACCCCATTCCTACATTGTCACACTCCGCTTTCAGTCCCAACCCCTTAATCTGTCATGACACTCTTCCTCCAGTGCCACCCCATTACTACATTGTGACACTCTTCCTCCAGTGCCACCCCTTTCCTACATTGTGACACTCTTCCTCCAGTGCCACCCCATTCCTACATTGTGACACTCTTCCTCCAGTGCCATCCCATTCCTACATTGTGACACTCTTCCTCCAGTGCCACACCTTTCCTACATTGTGACACTCTTCCTCCAGTGCTACCCCTTTCCTACATTGTGACACTCCTCTTTCAGTGCCGCCGCCTTTTTCTGTCATGACACTCATCCTCCAGTGCGGTCTTCTTGCTCCATCGAATCCTCCTTCAGTGACATCTTCAGATCCGTCATGATCCGTCCCTGGTGCGTCACTGTCCTCTGGGGAAAGCACAATTTATTAAAAGTAGTTTTCTTGATCCCTGACCAGGACTTCCTTCTTCTATCCCCTTGTCCACTCGCTAGGGGAGGTCTAAGCCTATGCCAGGCAGCCTGAGGGCCACTCCATCACAGGGCACACACACCCACACAGAAAACCCCTAAACACTGAAGGAAGCACCTAGCACATTTTTTAAAGCATTATAGCAAAGTCTGCACATTTAGTGTTTTTAATGAATGCCACAGGAGAGCAGCGCGGCAGAGGGAATGTGGCGGTCGATGTTTCTGCCAGCCTGGCTGTTCCTGTCTAATAGCATGATGTGCATTTTCATCCTGCTACCTCAGGCTCTGTAGGAAGGGTTTGGTTTAAGTCCTGGCTGCCCACTTGTGAAACCAAATCTCAGCTGAATGTTCTGGAAAATCCAGGGACTGCCACACCTCTTCTGAGGCTGCATGAAGTTGCCTTTCTGAGATACGATGTGCTGGTGCACGTGTCCACCTCCAGGGCATTGCACAGGCCCTGCCATCTGCTCGCCATCAGCTCGCAGAACATTACCTGTCCAAATTAGACGCTGATCATTTCTGTCTTTCATTCTCAAATGGCTGCAGTATTGTTCAAGACTTGTAAACAATTTTCCTCCACCAGGTAATAATATATTTTTGAATTATAATATTTACATGGTATTTGTAAAATTTATTTCCTAGAACTTATGAAGTTATCACCTTCAGTTTAACCCTATCCACATGTGCTGACCGCATGCTGACCGCGTGTTTGACCATGCGGGTGACATTTCTGCCCCATTTCCCTCCCCAGCTCTTGCTGGAGCACTTGGAGTGCCTGGTGTCCAGACACGAGCGATCGCTCCGCATGACTGTGGTCAAGAGGCAGGCCCAGTCACCCTCTGGTGTCTCCAGCGAGGTTGAGGTGCTCAAAGCTCTTAAGTCCCTGTTTGAACACCACAAAGCACTAGATGAAAAGGTAGGGAAAAGGTCAAAAGCTCTTGTTATACTTCATTGTATGTGTATTTGTGGGTTTAATATTTTTTTTCAATGTTTGAATCTCTTTGTTTGTCCAAAAGGACATTTCAAATGTGATAAAAATGGACTGGTGCAATTTACATAAACAAGAGCACATAATACAGTGTGTTTTTCTAATGATAATTTATCTGATGAATCACAGTTATCATGCCCCCAGTGCCAGTGAGTAATTCTAAATGTATATAGGGACCCCCCACCCCACTTAGCATTACCCTGACGTTGAAGGGAGACATTGTCCAAAACCAAGGCTAAGGAGGCTTCACGGTCCTGAGTATCTGCTTCCGGTCTCCCTTCAGAACCCCAGAGGGGACTACCGGAGTTATATGACTGCATTGCTGTCTGTCCTTTGAGGAAAGCCCAGCTCTGTTCACTTTATAGCTGGATGGACTTTGGCTCTTCTTTCTCCTGCATTTAGAGTGCACTCTTCTCTTTAGGTAAGGGAAAGGTTGCGGGTGTCACTTGAGAGGGTCTCAGCCTTGGAAGAGGAGTTGACGGCCGCCAATCAGGAAGTAAGGACGGACCGTTTCTTCCTTCTCTGTTGCATGTCTGTCAGTTTCACTTTTTTGCTCCCCAGGCCAACCTGATATGTCTCAGCAGTGGGAGAGGGTAAAGAGAAGCGGATCCGCACTTCCTGCACCGGCTGCTGGGCCCTGTATCCCTGCTAACAACCCCCGACTTCTCTCATCTGCACTCTCGTAGCTTACGGCCTGTCTCTGTTATCTGTCTCTCACACACTGCCTCCCCACAGAGGGAAGTTCTCACTTCCTCCCAAATCAAACAGCCCACAAGCAGAATGCAATATCAGGCAACCATAGTGTTCTTCATCTGCCCAGTTGAGTTTTTAAATCAAGATCCGCAAGACTTTTGGGTGAGATCCCGTTTTACTGATATCACCCTCCCTGACCTTTTAGATGCAAGTCGGCCATCGGGTGCTTGTTGCCGGACAGGATTATAGGACTCACTGTGCTTCAGTGAAGCTGAGTTCCTGGGGGGATGAATCCGTACTGAGCTTTGTGGGGTGATAAGCAAAAGGTCCTGCATCAATCCATAGTGCGGAAGATTGAATAGAACTTGTATTTTAATTTAGCTTCTTTTCTATAGAATCTTTGGTAGAATCTTGAATATGGACAAAATTTCATATCATAAATGTGATGCATTTTAAAAATTATATTGTGCAGAGGTGGAAAGTTCAGGTTCGGAAAGTACCAATCCAGGCCAAGATTTTGTTTCAACCAACCCATTGAGTACTCTGTGACTGTGACTCTTTATACTCAACTGGTTGGTTGAAACAAAACCTTGGTCTGGATTTGTGCATTTTGAACCTGAACTTTCCATCTCTGATATTGTGTTATTTCTACATCAAAATGTTTTGAGTGTGAATGAAATATTTCAGTTCTGATTTTTACAAGTAAAAAAAATCCTTTATGTACAGCATGTGCTATTGAAATGCGTGCAATACCCACTGATTCACAATCAGATTTGGTCTCTAAAGCAATGTTTCCCGACCTAGTTTTCGGGGGAACCCCGAACTGTCCACGTTTTTGCTCCCTCCCAGCTCCCAGCCAATCAGGAACACCGAATACCTGGCACAGGTGCGCTGGGAGCTGAGAGGAAGCAAAAACGT